>CM077203.1:27302553-27647553 GCA_039654625.1 Rhinogobio ventralis | reverse complement strand
TGTGGTTGCTGTTTGAGTACCCGGAGAGCTCGGGTCCGGCCAGGGGCATTGCGATAGTCTCGGTGCTGGTCATTTTGATATCAATCGTTATCTTTTGTCTGGAGACATTGCCCGAGTTTCGGGACGACAAAGACCCGACGACGGTCGCCCCGCTTGTGAACGGAACTCTCCCTTACTTCACGAGCCCTTTCTCTGACCCCTTCTTTGTCGTCGAGACTCTTTGCATCATCTGGTTCTCTTTCGAACTGCTCGTCCGGTTCTTCGCGTGCCCGAGCAAAGCCACGTTCTCAAAGAACATCATGAACATCATTGACATTGTGGCCATCATACCCTATTTTATCACTTTGGGGACAGAGCTCGCAGAAAGGCAGGGCAACGGCCAGCAGGCGATGTCCTTGGCCATTCTCCGGGTCATCAGACTAGTCCGCGTGTTCCGGATATTCAAACTCTCGCGGCACTCCAAAGGGCTCCAGATTCTGGGGCAAACACTCAAAGCCAGCATGCGCGAGCTGGGCTTGTTGATATTTTTTCTCTTCATCGGTGTCATCCTATTCTCGAGCGCCGTCTACTTCGCCGAGGCGGACGATCCCGACTCGGGCTTCAGCAGCATCCCTGATGCGTTCTGGTGGGCGGTGGTAACCATGACGACCGTGGGATACGGCGACATGCACCCAGTCACCATAGGGGGCAAAATCGTCGGCTCCCTGTGTGCGATCGCGGGCGTGTTAACTATCGCTCTGCCAGTGCCAGTCATCGTGTCCAACTTCAACTACTTTTACCACAGAGAGACTGAGGGAGAGGAGCAGGCGCAGTACCTCCACATCGGCAGCTGTCAGCCTCTGTCCTCCTCCGAGGAGCTGAAGAAGACGCGTAGCACGTCGTCGCTCAGCAAGTCGGAGTACATGGTCATTGAGGAGGGCATCAACAGCGCGTTCAAGCAGCCCAACTTCCCCGCTCAGAACAACCAGAACTGTGTGAACATTAAAAAAATGTTCACAGACGTCTAGGCTTCTAGACGCGTGTCAGTGCGCGATATGGCAACGCTGTAGGTTAATGTCATGACAGTCAAGCGCTCAGTGTGTCGCCCTCCATTTCCAGGACGCAGAGGAAATGGTTACATGATGTTTAACGCGCCAGTCCCATGCAGTGTTTATCACCTTTCCGATTGAACCATTGTACTGTGAGGAGAAAGTCCCAAACGGCTTTCAAACTATTTGCTGTCTTTAGGGTACATTCATATAGGCAATATGTGTGTGGCAAGCTAATTTCACATTTAATCCTTAAACTATAATTTGTTTTTCGTTTTAGTGGTATACATTTTTTATTACTAGCAATACGTTCAAGTATTCCCTCATATCTCCACAGTGATTATTCTGTTATTACTAGCAACAAATTGAAAATATTTGCCATTGAATTATATCGGGTTAATAGATCAACCATTCACTTCTGACTAGCATGTGTGCTAGTCACATTTTTAATCTTACTTTAGAATTAGACATTCTGACAAGTTTAAGACGCACTTTTACTTGGTAAAAATTGGTAACACTTTATTTTACAGTGTCATTGTTACATATGTTACATGTACTTACCATAGTAATAACAGTAAATCATGCATAATTACATGCAACTAACCCTCAACCAAATCCTAATCCTACCCTAACCATATAGTAAGTACATGTAGTTAATTAATATTACTGAGAACGTAAATTACTCTGTAACAATGACACTTTAAAATAAATTGTAACCAAAAAATGTTACTAACTATTGGTATAGATATCTGTGCCTCATAAATAAGTATTAGTATCTAATAAATAAGAACTAGAAGTGCCAGCAACAATCATTGGAAGTGAATAGTTAATTAATTATTGGTTACACTTTATTTTAAGGTGACGTATAGTTAAATTGTACTTAATCAGATAAGTACTTAGTTATATTAACTACATGTACTTACTGTAGAGTTACGTTTAGGGTTTGGGTTTGGTTTAAGGTTTAGTTAGTAATTATGCATAATTTACTGTTATTACTATAGTAAGTACATGTAGTAACGTGTAACTATGTCACCTTCTGGAAGAAATCAAGTTGCTTGTTACTTGGTGACTAGTAGCAAAATAATAAGTATTAGTATCTAATGAATAGTTTACTGGTGAAACTAAAAAAGATAACAGTCACTATTAAAGGTACAGTTCACCCAAAAATGAAAATTCTGTCATCATTTACTAAGGGTTTAAGTTGTTCCAAACCTGTATGAATTTTTTTCTTGAACACAAAAGAAGATATTTTAAAGTATATGGGGAACTAAACAGTTCATGGACCCCATTGATTTTAATAGTAAAGGAAACAAACTATGGAAGTCAATGGGGTCCATCAACTGTTTTGTTACTGACATTCTTCAAAATATCTTCTTTTGTGTTAATCAGAAGAAATAAATTCATACAGGTTTGGAACAATTGAGGGTGAGTAAATGATGACAGAATGCTCATTTTTGGGTGAACTATTCCTTTAAATGACTTACTACAATGTAAAAAAAAAACAAAAAACACTGCCATAAATTTACAAAAGTACAATCAACTTGGCTATTTAAGTAATTTCAATTTAAATTACATTAAACTGACTTAAAAAAAGAGTTGAATCTTGTAGTAATGTAAAAATATATTACTAACTTATTGGTCAACTTGTACAGTCTAGTTATAAAAAATGTTATATTAAAATAAAAAATAAAAACTAGTTTAAGGAAAAATGTTAAAACGGCTTGCCACAAAATCAGTATATCGTCGGTGACAAGTTATTAGCTATTCTATTCAAATGCACTCATTGCATCGCATAGTCTACTTTGACATTACATTGCTGGAAACTTAGTCCAGTTTATTCGCACCAGAATAGGGAGGGAAGCGCTTATTATAGCTAATGAAAGAAGATAGCCTATTTAAAAATATTGTGTATTTTCTTACATTGCGGACAAGTGTTGCTCAGATAACATATCACTTGTTGGAATAAGTGTCTTATTTTGTGTGCTTCTATTGTGTTGTTGTCTCGTCAAGAGCCCGTTCCATATCAACCAGTGAAAGATGCATAAGATGCAGCTAAATGTGAACTTTTTCTCTGTTTATGCTATTATCCGTGCACATCTAAGAATTCTAAATGCAAGCACAAATCCAGAGACTAATGTGTACCGATCACTGAAGTTCAAGACGAGAGGGAGGGGAAAGATCAGAGACTGAACGCGCTTTCGACTGGATACTTCTAATCACGTTGGAGTGATGCAGTCTCCATAGCGACGCTAGGTTCCCCAGTAACCTGCTATTGTTGCCATGGCATCTTTTTTTTTTTTTTTTTTGGTTTCCTCAGTAATCCGCCAGAATGTTTTGAAATCTGGCTGAAGATTCGCTATCTTGCTGGATTTTGTAAACTGGTGAAAACATGCCACAACAACACCATGATCAATCATAGGTTAACTGTACTGGAGTATCTTCAAAAGACCCCGACTATTAAGCCACACTCTGGGATGATAAAGTGCAATACATGTGAATGTTTCATCACTGAAACGTTATAGACAAAACACTGTCCAACAGGCACAGACCGAAGTAAAACATGAATGGGTGTGAAGCAGAGCACCTGTGATACACTGATCCTTCACAAGGGGCTGCTGTATCTACGCCAAACGCGCAGAGTCTCGCATAGGACGGACATCTGGCCTTGTCTTAAGAAACAGGTGAATCATACATTCATTATTATTATTATGCATATTAACTAATAATGTGCAGGTCATAATTCAAAGGCTAAATGGTTATACTTTTCTGTTGGTTTGTTGCTGCTTGTACGAGTTTAGTTTTGTCTTGCATTTCTCTTCATTTAATTTTGGCATTTTAAAGTATAAGACAACAAGATACGAAATGCAAAGCTAGTGAGGCCATTAGTTAAGATATTGCATTAAATACAAACGAATTGCCTTTTAAATGCTATTTTATCCAAATATGGTCAACCCTGCCCCACCTAAGCTCACCTTGAGGTGACATTGATTTGAAAAGTGTGTGTGACGTCAGTGCTGCCACCTTGTGGCTCAGAATATTACAGTGGCCTTAATGCCATTTCCATTCACATCAACTGTTTAACATTTAAATAGTTAAAAAAAATTAGTGCTGCATTTAACATAAAAGTTTGTAAATATATAATGTGTGTGTGTGTGTATATATATATATATATATATATATATATACACACACACACACACACAGACTTTTATGTATGCAATTCATCGCCATTGATCGATTTGACAGCACTAAAAAAATTATATATAATATATATCTGTGTGTTTGTGTGTGTGTGTGTGTGAAGACTTAAGAGGCAAAAACCTCTAAGTCTGTCTGATCATTTTTATGTTTTTAATTTTACTCTTACCTTTTCATTACTATTAAAGTGAAATTACTGAACCTAAACATAGGAGGCTGATAAAAACGCTAATTTAAAAGAAAAATGTCAGACGGATGTATCAGGCATAACATTATGACAGGTGAAGTGAATAAAACTGATTATCTCTTCATAACGGCACCTGTTGGTGGGATATATTAGGCAGCAAATAAACATTCGTCCTCAATGTTGATGTGTTAGAAGCAGGAAAAATGGGCAGGCGTAAGGATTTGAGCGAGTTTGACAAGGGCCAAATTGTGATGGCTAGACGACTGGGTCAGAGCATCTCCAAAACTGCAGCTCTTGTGGGGTGTTCCCGGTCTGCAGTGGTCAGTATCTATCAAAAGTGCTCCAAGGAAGGAACAGTGGTGAACCGGCGACAGGGTCATGGGCGGCCAAGGCTCATTGATGCACGTGGGGAGCGAAGGCTGGCCCGTGTGGTCCGATCAAACAGACGAGCTACTGTAGCTCAAATTGCTCAAGAAGTTAATGCTGGTTTCTGATAGAAAGGTGTCAGAATACACAGTGCATCACAGTTTGTTGTGTATGGGGCTGCATAGCCGCTGACCAGTCAGGGTGCCCATGCTGACCCCTGTCCACCACCGAAAGCGCCACCAGTGGGCATGTGAGCATCAGAACTGGACCACGGAGCAATGGAAGAAGGTGGCCTGGTCTGATGAATCACGTTTTCTTTTACATCACGTGGATGGCCGTGTACGTGTGCGTCGCTTACCTGGGGAACACATGGCACCAGGATGCACTATGGGAAGAAGGCATGCCGGCGGAGGCAGTGTGATGCTCTGGGCAATGTTCTGCTGGGAAACCTTGGGTCCTGCCATCCATGTGGATGTTACTTTGACACGTACCACCTACCTAAGCATGGTTGCAGACCATGTACACCCTTTCATGGAAACAGTATTCCCTGGTGTCTGTGGCCTCTTTCAGCAGGATAATGCGCTCTGCCACAAAGCAAAAATGGTTCAGGAATATTTTGAGGAGCACAACTATGAGTTTGAGGGGTTGACTTGGCCTCCAATCTCAATCCAATCGAGCATCTGTGGGATGTACTGAACAAACAAGTCTGATCCATGGAGGCCCCACCTCGCAACTTACAGGACTTAAAGGATCTGCTGCTAACATCTTGGTGCCAGATACCACAGCACACCTTCAGGGGTCTAATGGAGTCCATGCCTTGACGGGTCAGAGATGTTTTGGCAGCAAAAGGGGGACCAACACAATATTATAACATTAGGTCCCCCTTTTGCTGCCAAAACATCTCTCTCAAAACACACACACACACACACGCATATATATATATATATATATATATATATATATATATATATATATATATGCGTGTGTGTGTGTGTGTGTGTAATATTAGGAAATAATATATTATAAACATTTATAATTATAGGCTATATAAAAAAATATGAAAAAGGTTTTAGAAATTCAGTTTTCCTTAATGATGCCTTGTTTAATGCTTTTGAAATACTTTTGTGTGAAACTCATACAAAGTAAAAAAAAAAAAAATAGCATAAGATGTTGCATTTATCAGTTCAGATATCACGTCACTGGCAAACAGAATCCCACTGAAATCTGTCAGTCAGCCTGTAATAGATGTCATTTCTGTTCAGTCTATGGTCTTTACAGGCAAAAGCCGCGAGTCTCCAAAGTGCAAAGTCATCAGAATAAAATATCAGACACTTTCTGTGCTAACATGAAAAGAGTTCAACAAATGCAACAAAAGCTTGTGAGGCCCAGACTCTAGATTTTATTTATGACCAAGAACAATTGCGTTTTAGTGCAGAGAGACGCGGAAACCGCTATCCATCTGATCTTCTGCAACATTGCGCATGTCATTGCAAGGAATCTAGGACAAGCTGTGTTTCTTGGGGAGCGTTAGAGAGCTCTTCTGCACGGCTGCATCCACAAGCAGCTCCTGTCTGACTTTCTCTTTAGTGGTAATTTGAGCCCAATCTCATGCTTCCCCTCTTCTGAGGACATTAAAGTGTCCTGTGTGACTCTCTTGTTCGACTAGTTTAGCCTCAGAGCCATTTCTGTGCTTTTAAAAGACTTTGCTGTATTCGCCTTCCCTGTTGCATAATAGACCTAAATGAAAGTGTGCTCCTCGTGGACCACATTCAGGACAAACGAGATCCACTTCCTGTTTTTAGGTCAGGCCCAGCGATCGCAAAGAAACAATGTGCTGAGTTCGGTTCACACTCCATTATTGACAGTTTTGATGTTGCCAAACAGGACTTTTGATATTGCGTCGTAATAACACATATGATTAGGATCGTTTTACTGAATGTAACGAATCCTGCACCAGTTCAGACGTGAATGATGCCTCAAATCATGTGCTGTTACAATTCAAGTGATAGACGTACAGATTCGCCTCCATGGTAAAATGCTGTAGACAAACATTAAAAGAGGGACCAGAGACATGTTGTTTTGAGTTGGTTACCAGGGTGATCCAGGTGATTACTTACTGACCCATCTAAAAATGCCCAAGCAACCGTCCAGAACACCCCCGCACTGGTCAGTTTTTGTTAGTTTCAGTATTTGGGTCAGTTTGGGCTGGTTTCTGCATTTAATTGGTAGAATGTGACTTTATATCTCCCATTTGCAACTTTATTTCTAATAATTATGACTTTATATCTCACAATGTGACTATGATATATTTTAAAATACAAAATCACATTGTGAGCTTTGTAAATTAAACATTATTATTATTATTATTATTATTATTAAATGTGATTATATCTTACAAGTGTAAATGTAACTTTTGTTTCTGACAATTTCAACTTTGCTTTTATATAATTGTGATTTTATATCTCGCAATGTCACTATATTCTAAAATATAAAATCACTTTGTGGACTTTATATATAAATGTATTATTAATATAAATATTGATATTATTATTATTATTAATACATTTATGATTGTGACTTTATATCTCACAATGTAACTAATATTCGGAACTATAAAATCACTTTGTGGACTTTAAATAAAAATATTATTATTAATATTATTATATTACTACTACTACTACAACTATTGTTATTATTACATTTCCCTATTATATTCTGAAAAATAATATAACTTTGTGGACTTTATAAATAAGACTATTATTATTATTATTATTACTACTACTAATACTATTATTGTTATTATTATATAATATAATATTATATAATATCACAATGTCACAATGTGACTTTTGTTTCGCACAATTTTATTTTTTTTAAATATTTTTTATATACTTTTTTATCCCTTTTATATAATCGTGACTTTATATCTTACAATATGACTATATTATATTCTAAAATATAGTCACATTGTAAGCTTTTTAAAATAAAACATTATTATTATTATTTATTATTATTATTATTATTAATTATCTCACAATGTGACTATATCTTACAATGTTATTATATTATATTATAAAATCACATTGAGAGCTTTATAAATAAAACAAAGTTGTTATTGTTATTATTATTATTATACAGAATTGTATTTTATTTCTCAGAATGTGAGTTTATTTCTCACAATGGCCGTTTTATTTATTCATATTTTCAACTTTATTATTCATTATTTAATATAATTGAGACTTTATTATATCTGACAATTGTGGCGGTGACTTTTGTACAGACATGCACCATTTGCATTTTTGTTTAGAAGTTGCTCCATGCTTTCAAATATCAGTGATCATCTTGCCTGATTACTACAAACACTCATTACTTTTTTTTTTCCTCAGTTTTTCATACAGTCCTGTTTCTCTTTCCATTCTTGCACAGCAGTGAGGAAGGAGAAGGACGTGGATAAAGCTTTAACGGAGGCCAGGTTGCCTGTGTGGACCCCAGCTTGCCAAACGTAGGGGCTCGTGGACTGTTCCCCTCTCCTCCACATTTGTGGGAGGAGGTGCCTTCAAAAAAAAAAAAAAAAAACCTTCAGCCTCCGGGCACTGATTCCCCCCCACACTCCCCGGCTAGACCGACCCGCCGCACCACTTGCCTTTTCTGTGTTCAGTATTCTGTCTCTTTACCAAAAGAAGATGGACTCCTGTGTTCATGTGCTGTTTCTGCTGCTAAATGTAAAATTCTTAACTCCACATAAGTGCTCCTACACAGCCCTCGCTCCACCGCCGTAGCCCAGCAGTGTGGAGGGCTGTGCTAGTTACGCTAGCTCCATCAGCTGTCATGTGTCGTCAGGCTGTGATGTCGTCTTTGACGTTGCTGTATAAACCGATAGTCATAAACGTGATGCCTCCTTGTCATTTTTGAGTGGTGTTGGTAACTTGTGGCTTTCTCTGGTCCCATCTGTTCGTGTGTCACTTCACATGCCAACTTATATCACTCTAATGGCCATTATTTACATGTGTAATCCCTTTTCGTCATATCGCATTCATCACGCAAAGGCTGTTGTGTTGATGCAATGTCCTAACTATTGCATCAAGGACAATTAAGCAATAAGGCACTGTACAAGAGGCCGTGCTATGTTGTGAATATGGTGTTTTTAGGGGCTGTTCCTCCACAGGACACATTCTTGTATTCTGTCTGTGCTATTTTTAAATCGTTGGCTATATATGAATGTTGCGGATGGTTGATTTTGGCAGGTAGATGCTGCTATTAGATGCGGTGACGTATGGAAGCCAATTTAGAGTAATTGTGACTCACAAATGTATGAAAGCTTGTTTCTACCACTGAATAAAACATAAAAAAGGTAATTGCAACTTTTTATCTCACAGTTCTGGCTTTTTTTTCTCAGAATTGCGTGATATAAACTTGCAATTGTGTTATAAAGTCAGAATTGTGTGATATAAACTCGCAATTGCATGTTATAAAGTCAGAATTGCGAGTTATAAACTCACAATTGTGAAAAAAAAATCTGAATTGTGAGAAAAATTTGGTATTATTCTGTTTTATTCTGTGGCGGAAACAAGCTTTCATACAAATGCGACTTTATATTCACAATTGTGAATATCACAATATCACAATGATATTGTGACTATATCACAAAAGCAGCTTTTTATATTTTACATTTGTGACTAAATTTTTTCTTGAATGGAGCTTTATTTCTCTTAATTGTGACTTTATATCTCAGCATTTGACTTTATATCTTACAATTGTGAGTTAATTTCTCATAATGTGACTATATTTCACAGTTGTGAATTTATATTTCAAAATTATTTTATGACACAATTTATTTCTCATAATATTTTATAACTTTTTAAACGATTTATTTTTATTCTGAAGCAGACTGTGCAAAATTAGCTTTGTAGTCTAACAAAATATTTTTGTAAGCAACATGCAATGTAAATATTGAATTATAAAATAGTACAGTAGATGTTTTAGCACTTCCATTAAAAGCGTGAAATTGATATTTTTCCTTCTCTTCGGCCTTTTACATCACAGTCTGTGTTCGTTGCTAGTGATGGGCTTGAAACTCTGCATTATTATAGTGTGCAACAGTCGGGTTTACGGAAGTAAAAACTCAAAACTAATTTTCTAAATATAGAATTTCAGCGATAACATATAAACCTTCAAAGACAGCCTTACTGTGCGGCTTTGAGGTTGTTAATTGATGGTATTGCATTATTTCAGCTTATTTTCAAAGTAATCATATTCAATAGCAGAATTTGTGGTGAAAAACTACATTACCCATGATGCTGTGAAGCAAATTCCACCAATCAGAGGGTTGAAACAAACAAAACAAGCAAAAATAGATCTGTAGCTCCGCCCACTCCCATAAAGCACCGCAAATGGCGTAATCAAGTCGATCTCCCTATGCCCTTTATTTTTTCATCATCCTTTAGCTACTGTTACATTATATGATCACGCTATCATTCATTCAAGTGCAAGAACTTAAATCTGTACTGGCACTCTGTCTGTGAATCGCCTCTCCGTGTGACATAAACTGGCCAAAATGGCCACTTTCTTGAGTATCCTTGTAAGCACAGTCTTAAATTAGTTAAATAAAGTCTTAAATGTCTGTAAAGAGTTGTGAGGAAATCATGTGCATCAAATCTTAAAGTGACGGCAGCCTAATAAACCTGCTTCTGTCTGTCATTAATGTTAATCAAAGAACAAAAGACAGAGAAATCACTCACTGCTCTTGACTGAATAACTTTTGTAGCTTTAATAAGGATTAATCTATATTTAATTTATAATTTATGAAGTGAATACTGTGAAGTGTTTGAGAACTTTATTCAATTTCTGTATTTTCTACCTGTTACCAAATATTTAAAACATACTGGCTTTATGTTGGTTCTTCATTAATTTGGAGGTTAAATATGAAATTATTACAATTAAATAGATACAAAAATATTCATATAAAACATATATTAAAAACTCTATTGTTAATGTCACCGGTGAGAGTGCCCGTGATTACCAGTTAAGATGCAATTAATCGTGATTAATTAGAAAACTGTGATTAATTAGTTAATTTTTTAATCGATTGACAACACCTATATATATATATATATATATATATATATATATGTATATATATATATATGTATGTATATTTTGCAATAAACTTAAATATTGTTATTAATTTCATATATAATCAACATGAGTAGTTTTTTATTTCTCCATTGTTTTTAATTTGATTATGCTGTTCACAGTGCATCATGGGATTGTAGTTCTTTCCCTAGAGCCGTTAAGTACACAGTCTTGCACTTTTTGTCTTTTTGTCCGATTTCCAAAAACTTGTTTTTACCTCAAATCAAAGTTTGTAATGTTATGATTCACCTCTTTAGCCTAACAAAGGATTAAAAAATCCCTATGGGAAAAATTCATGGAAAAAATACTTCCGTTACAGTCCCGCTGAATAAGGGGGCGGGCACTGTTCCACTCTATCCACATTTCTTAATGAGTATTATCGCGTTCATAGAGCGAACCTTTCACTGTTATGACGGCACATTCCTGCGGTTCAAGAGTGATCAGTCACATGACATTTATGTCTCAGTGAATCTGGGTATTGAGTGTTTATATTATCAATAGTGTATGTTCTTTCTAGCTGGTTTTAATAAGTGTGTGAAAGCTCCTCCTGCGTGTCGTGCCTGCAACCTCTTTAACTCTCATTATTCACAATACAGCACAGCTGGGCCTTATTGCTTTTGTAAAACAGTTACATCATAATAAAAATATTAAGGGCACAATGTTTCATTAAAGCTCTTTTTATCAACGAATTAATCACATGCCATCCTCCTGCTAGTGCTAGTGAACAGGTGTTTGTGTCATGACAGTTACTATTGACCAATCCGCACCCAGGACTTGAAATACCAGTTTATGATGTTCATTAGAGCATGATGCAACGGAAGGATAACCAATTTCTAAAACAATAAAATAAAAATCCCAGTGTAAGAAACACTGATACCCTTCAATGAAAATCATGTGATTAAAAAAAAAAAAAAGGGGGGAAAAAATATGAAGCTTCAGTACTTTTTGTACTATTTCTTTTTCAGTGTTTTATAGTTCAATGTGCCTTTGAAAAAGCCTGGCGTAACTACAGTGGCCCAGTTGCATGACCTTCAATACTGCAGAATTTTTTTTAGTCCAAGTGAAAGAAAAAGGACAGTTAGAGAGTGCACACATAGTTCTCACCTTAAATGATCCGAATGCGTTGTTCTGCTTAGCTCTGCTTTATTTCGTTTTGATGGGAATTTATCTGTGAATGATACCCGCATTCTATAGTGAAACAGTATTAATTGGAACTAGGGGCGCCACCTGTACACATGCCACTGCAGGATATGAGTCACCAGTACTACACCAGTACACAGAGGCTCAGTGATTACTCTACATTTATGTGAGGTTATTTTAAAGTAAAATTCCCTTTATGAACCAAGGAGTGTTATGTCTTTCATTAAGATGATTCTTTGTGAAGCCCAGAGCTTCAACCAAAAATTAACATTCTGTCATAATTTATCATGTTGAATGACTTTATTTTTCTTCTGTGGAACAAAAAAGGAGAAATTTAGAAGAATGAGCTGTGACTGTAAATGTGTTCAACGACTTCACACAAAGCCAGTGGACATTAACTAGTATTTTTACTTCGTTACTGTGCTTAAAGAGATAGTTCACCCATTATTTACTCACCCTCAAGTTGTTCCAAATCTGTATGATTTTATTTTTCTGCTGAACAGACCATCGTCTTTCTTCAACAGACCATGAATTTATTTCCCATCAACTGTTTGGTTACCTATATCCTTCAAAATACCTTCTTTTGTGTTCAGCAGAAGAAATAAATTCATACAGGTATGGAACAATTTGAGGGTGAGTAGCTAAATGTTGACAGAATTTTCATTTTTGGGTGAACTATCACTTTAAGGACATTTTTCAAGTATCAGAGTATATTTCTTTTTGGGAAACTTTTACTTTCCAAAGCATAATATCGTACTTTTTACTCCACTACATTTCTTAAAAACATGCCGCTTTTCGTTATTTTAGACTGAAGAAATCCTCACCCGCTCAGAGACACGATAGCAGTGTCCGATTCGTGAACGAGCTGATTCTGAATCTTTTCAATAAACTTGTTTATTCGGTTCGCATGTCGCACTGAACTAGGGACCGTAGGAACTCTGAAGTGATGTAAGCCGCGCTTGTTGTTGTGACTTTTATTTTGACGGCACTGAGAACACCAGAGCCCGAGCACACAGCTCTCACATTCTCCGTCTTCATTAGTTTACGATCTGTTTAACAGTCCTGTCTAATACGTTATTAGATGGAACTGTTATACAAAGAAAGTAGACAGTATATGAACAAATATTAGCAGTTGTTGTGTGGTTGATGTCTAGTGTCGCTAGCTGAGCAGAAATACATAATCATGTTTCTCTTGGTGCCCTTAAAGTCGCGTTGGATTTTCTCCTTAGCGTAAAGGTTGAGAGGTCCATCTATCACTGTTTTTTCATGTTAGTAGAGTTTGTTTCTGGAGTAAATATATAATCTGTGTGTGTAGGCTGCTTTTTTTTTAAATGGCGGGTGCTGGTGTTTTGCGTACGTTCGGCCAATCAGCACACACTTATAATCACTGGTAGTTCCTATTGTGCTGGGTTATGCTGCGTTCCAGACGAGGTTGGACTTGGGAATATCCCAAAGTATACAGGGAGTGCAGAATTATTAGGCAAGTTGTATTTGAGGATTAATTTTATTATTGAACAACAACCATGTTCTCAATGAACACAAAAAACTCATTAATATCAAAGCTGAATATTTTTGTATCAATATTTTAAGTAGTTTTTAGTTTTAGCTATTTTAGGGGGATATCTGTGTGTGCAGGTGACCATTACTGTGCATAATTATTAGGCAACTTAACAAAAAACAAATTTATACCCATTTCAATTATTTATTTTTACCAGTGAAACCAATATAACATCTCAACATTCACAAATATACATTTCTGACATTCAAAAACCAAACAAAAACAAATCAGTGACCAATATAGCCACCTTTCTTTGCAAGGACACTCAAAAGCCTGCCATCCATGGATTCTGTCAGTGTTTTGATCTGTTCACCATCAACATTGCGTGCAGCAGCAACCACAGCCTCCCAGACACTGTTCAGAGAGGTGTACTGTTTTCCCTCCTTGTAAATCGCACATTTGATGATGGACCACAGGTTCTCAATGGGGTTCAGATCAGGTGAACAAGGAGGCCATATCATTAGATTTTCTTCTTTTATACCCTTTCTTGCCAGCCACGCTGTGGAGTACTTGGACGCGTGTGATGGAGCATTGTCCTGCATGAAAATCATGTTTTTCTTGAAGGATGCAGACTTCTTCCTGTACCACTGCCTGAAGAAGGTGTCTTCCAGAAACTGGCAGTAGGACTGGGAGTTGAGCTTGACTCCATCCTCAACCCGAAAAGGCCCCACAAGCTCATCTTTGATGATACCAGCCCAAACCAGTACTCCACCTCCACCTTGCTGGCGTCTGAGTCGGACTGGAGCTCTCTGCCCTTTACCAATCCAGCCACGGGCCCATCCATCTGGCCCATCAAGACTCACTCTCATTTCATCAGTCCATAAAACCTTAGAAAAATCAGTCTTGAGATATTTCTTGGCCCAGTCTTGACGTTTCAGCTTGTGTGTCTTGTTCAGTGGTGGTCGACTTTCTGCCTTTCTTACCTTGGCCATGTCTCTGAGTATTGCACACCTTGTGCTTTTGGGCACTCCAGTGATGTTGCAGCTCTGAAATATGGCCAAACTGGTGGCAAGTGGCATCTTGGCAGCTGCACGCTTGACTTTTCTCAGTTCACGGGCAGTTATTTTGCGCCTTGGTTTTTCCACACACTTCTTGCGACCCTGTTGACTATTTTGAATGAAACGCTTGATTGTTCGATGATCACGCTTCAGAAGCTTGGCTATTTTAAGACTGCTGCATCCCTCTGCAATATATCTCACTATTTTTGACTTTTCTGAGCCTGTCAAGTCCTTCTTTTGACCCATTTTGCCAAAGGAAAGGAAGTTGCCTAATAATTATGCACACCTGATATAGGGTGTTGATGTCATTAGACCACACCCCTTCTCATTACAGAGATGCACATCACCTAATATGCTTAATTGGTAGTAGGCTTTCCAGCCTATACAGCTTGGAGTAAGACAACATGCATAACGAGGATGATGTGGTCAAAATACTCATTTGCCTAATAATTCTGCACTCCCTGTATGTCCCACTTCAGACCTCAATGAGTTCCAGGCAATCAGAGGTCACATTCACGTTGACCATATGATGTCACCACCACACAACTAGAGCATAGGCCTATCGTGTTTTTGTGTCAACTATGGCAAAAACAGAATAAAAACAACATAAAATCAGACGACGAACACAGACGAAAAACAAAAACGAAGTCATATTACATAAACTTAATGTCTAATGTCTAATGCAGACATCTTGAAAGTGACGTCAAATGACGCGTCTCGCTGAGCTCGGTGTTGATCGATGTACCCCGAGTTCACACGCCGAATGTCCGACTTTGAACACAGCATTAGACCCTACTCTGAAGTAGGAGCTAAATTAGTTCCCCCAAAAGGAGTTCCTAGAACTAAAATCATTCCTAGTTCCTGCGGTGCAAACACACCAAAATAGTTCTAGGAACTGTGAAAAGGTTCCTCCGGTGCGAAAGCCCCTATTAGTGAATTGCACTGATCTGATTGCATCTGTTCTTGAGTCAACAACATACTGATTCAAATGACCGGGTCAAAGAGAGTCAAAATTAGCTCGTTGGACCTCGAGTGTGCGTGCGACTGATGGCATGAAAAGTAAATTACTCTTACTAAATTTGTAACTGATACTGAAAACCCTATTGTAATTGTTACATTTTCCAAGGATTAGCATTCTTCCCTAAAAGTGATCGGGCAGACCAAACCGTAAGACGTAGAGACTTGAAACTTTGAGGGGTGGTAGTACTCACACCGTCTACAACGTCACCAAGGCTCACCCTGATAGGCCTGATGGGTGCGCTACAGCGGTGAAAAGTATGAAATGGCTCATAACTCCTAGACCATTAGGCATAGGCTCAAAGTGTCTTATATAATTGGGATCCTTGGCTCAAGCCAGACAAAATGCATGGATGTTTGTTGGCGAAATTTTGGGGTATTTTGGATTTTTTTGAAAAACCTACTTTTGCAAGCTAGTCCTGGGTTTTTGGCCCGACTGAAACCAAACCAGTGCAGGAAGATTCTCAGTTTGACTGTCAATAATTATCAAAAAAAAGTAGAAATTTCGATCTCTCTAAGGGCCGCCAAACGTTTGAAGTTGCGGAGCCACTTTTAATCAAATGGCTATAACTCGTGAACAGAATGAGATATTTTCACCAAACACGGTGCACATATGTAAGAGCTCATTCTGTGGGTGCATGAAAAATCACATGCTGACTGGCCACTTGGTGGCGCTATAACATGGAAAAAACATAAAAGTGGCTATAACAAGCAATCCTAAGTCTGATTGACTTGAAAATTGGCATGCGGTGTCTTTGTCCAAGGTGGCAAGACTTTGAGGACATATGTGTATCTTGAAAAAAGCGACTGGCAGCGGCTAATGAAGTTTGAGCAGCTATCAGACTAGGTTAACGGAGGCCGATCGGAACGAAACTCGCTGGGCCTGTTTGACTCATAGAGAAATCAGCCACTGGGGGGCGTCTTCGTGTTTTTCACGTGTGTAAAGGACTGTATACCATGTGATTTTTCGCACACACCCATGACCTTCCTGCCACATGGTAGAACTTATTCTGAGCAACTTTTCTAATCGGATTGTTTGTTAAATATTGGAGATTGGAGAAAAACAAACCACTGCAGCATAATTCTTTGGACTCTCTAGGTCAATAATTATAAACAAAATAAAAAAATGTAACTTTGGATAGCTGTAGTTGGGTCCTTTAGAAAACAGGCGTGGCCAAGTCTACCCAAAAGCCTATCATTCCTAAACGAAAACTCAATAGCTGAGTACATACGGCATGTGATTCTAAAGAAGCATGCAATTTTTTTTGGATACCGGCCTATAGGTGGGGTTAAAAAGTTGTAAAAATGCTGTATTTCTATGGCAAATTCCATGAAATGGCTGAAAATGGCCCTCTTCCTGCCTGTTTTGCGTAGAACTTCACGAAATTGGATGAGCATATGCGTCACATGATTCTAAAGAAGCATGGAAACTTTTATGGACATCGGGTCATAACTGACGCTTATAAAGGTGAAAAAAGCTTTAAAAACCATGTATTTCCTTAGTAAACTGCCTTTATTGTCTGTAAGTGGTATTTTCCATCTATGATCAAAGTGATTACATGCTTGCTAAATACCCTTGCTAAATATGCCTTTTTACGCGTATGCTTAAAGGCCTTAAAACGCTTGAACCCCGATAATCGCTGCTGTAAAAACAAAACATAACGTTACAATAAGGCAAATGAATGCCCAAGCATCTTCCCTGTTGCCGTAGCAGATTCAGATGATATAAAACTAGTAGGCCTATGTTTGCGTATTGTTCCTTTTAAATTGTTAACACATTTTGCCCTGTTGGACGTCTGTTTTATATTATTGTTTATATTTGTTAACACACATGCACAAATATTTTGTTTTTCCTCATTGTTATTCTAGGTATATGGTAGATGTTGTTATTGTGACATCTTTGCACACTTGAATTATTAGTCATTATCAGTAGTAGCCTAGTGTGAAAAGTTTTGATTATAAAATAAAACGTTTTCTGCAGATTGATAAGTGTCTGCATAAGCTTACTGACAAGCTACTTTACAATCCATAATAATTCATAATCATGTCAGACTGAGCTGTATAAGCTCTATTTGTGTGTCTAGTACATTAAGTCAATATGACTTTAGAAGATTTAGAATGAAGCACTTGCTACTGTTTTGGTTCTTTTTGTGCTTTCTTTGAAGGTTAACAGCCACATTCATTTAAGTGCATTCAAGAGCAACTAGTACATTCTTCAAAATATCTCCTTTTGTGTTCCACAGAAGAATGAACCCATACAGGGTTAGAACCACATGAGAGGGAGTAAATCTATTAAATCGAGTAAATCAGCAAAAGACATTAAGCATTCCTCAGGGGCTTTTGTCCCAAATATGCATTTCTCATGCAATAGCGGAACATAACTGCTGACCTTCCAAAATGTATAGATCATGACGTGTTTTTCTGTCGTAGATGCTCTGAAAGAGCTGAATCCATGCTTATTCTACAGTTTTGTTTTGTTTTTTAAATCAGGTGTTATTCTAAAGCTGCAAACATACTGTGTTTTCATCATAACAAGGAAGTTCACTACCGTTTCAAGGTCAGGGCTCGGTAAGATTTTCTAATGTTTTTGAAAGAAGTCTCTTCAAAGGTACAATAAAAACAATAATATTGTGAAATATTATTACAATTTAAAATAACTGTTTAAAATATATTGTAAAATGTAATTTATCCCTGTGATCAAAGCTGAATTTTCAGTGTCACATGATCCTTCAGAAATCATATGATTTGATGCTCACAAAACATTTCTTATTGCTATCAGTGTTGAAAACAGTTTAATATTTTGCTTCATGCTTCATATTTTGGTGAAAAGTGTCATATATATATATATATATTTTTTTTTTTTTTCAGGATTCTTTGATGAATAGAAAACTTTTGAACATAGTGTACTTCAATTTCCTTTATGTTCCCAATCCCATCCTGAAAGCTTGTCTGAAGTGTTAATTTCCCCCCTATGTGATATTGAAGATCAAATTTGTTGTCACAGTCTAGGGAATGGAAGACCTGACTACAGTTGATGACGCCTGAGCGGTTAGTTTCTATGGCTGTCGTGTTGTGGCCACAGATGGGCTGGATTGTCACCATTTTGAAGAGGGAGTTGAAGGGAAATGCTGTCACACTGTGACCAGATGGAGTCTCTCTATCTATCGGTTGTATAGTAGGTGTTTTCTTTTTAATGATTAGCTTCTAATAACCAAACCTACGTTTGTTATCATCCGAGGGTTGGTTACATAAATGTTAATTTGTGTGCAATTCACGCCCACCATATCACCACCAAACTAAAGTCAGTCAGTTATTTTCTTTGCTAGTGTATGTAAGTGAATCTGCCTTCACTAGTTATTCACTCCAGTGGGTCTGAAAGCCCACACCTGCTCCCATAACACACTCCATCCATCATTTCACACACAAACACTGACACACACACACACACTAATACACACTCCTATAAATCCCCTTATGGAGTCCTAACTGACTCAAAGCAGATGGTCTTCTCCATGTCCATCCCACACTGCCGGCTTCTTTCATGCCAGGATGCCATACTTTAGGGAATGTTCCAGGATCCTACTGAGAACGGATTAGATTCGAGCTGAAGGGGTTTTACTTTGTCCTCCAGACCTGGCTCTACCTTTTTCCATTGCATGGTCCATCAAACAGAAGTCCCCAGAGGCCTTTACAACAGGACATAGTCTTATGGCCCATATCCCAGAGTTCACTGGGAAGACATGCAGCATTTTGTGAAATCTTGGCCTGGTAATTTTTGATTGGATTGGATTGTTTTTCAACCTTATGATATTTCAGAATATGTTTGTTTTTGCTGCAATCATGACTGATTCTTCAAATCATACAGCTTTTTTGAGGAAATGTGTGCAGATGAACTTGACAATGACAATTTTTTAAACTCTTTTAACAATTTTCCTAAACTCTTAACACAGTTCGCACAACATACGTCTATGTAGGCTATACAATTAACACATTTCTTTTTGCTTTGACACAAAATGCATACAGTTAACACAAATTTAAAATGCTTGAACTTCTTTTACACAAGCACAGCCAAGACCAAAACAATGGATTTTTACTGCCAAATGTACAAATGCGTTGTATGTCAGAACAGATAACATCATGTTCTAAACATTTAGGCTAAAGTCAAAGTGAACAGCTGTTCATATTGTGAATTGAAACACAAATGTATCCCCTGTATTTTATTCCATTGCTACTGAGAAACAGCTGATTGAAGTTATGCAAATATATAAATCACAGCTGATTTCCATCTAGGAAACACACTTCGTCTTGCGTTCGTCTGTTCTTGTGGACTTGTGAAACTTCATCAGTGGCTGCCCAAGTACTGTTCCAATTCAAAGCTCAGATATAACCAAGTACAGTTCAAATCCCTGGATGTGTTCTTGATCTGCCCCCTTTATCGAGGATGCATCGAGAGGTGACTTGTGCAGACTTGAGAGAGCCAGGTATCCCAGAATGCATCTCGCACCAACCAGCAAGCATCAATAGCAGATGAGAAACCCGCGTAATTTAAAAATACTACTGTTAATGTGTCACGAAATGTAGTGTTTCAGGCGAGAATGTACTTAAATTTGTAGCTCAAATCTGTGGTTTATTGATAAAGATAGCGCTTATTTGACATTTTCTGAGTTGTGAGATCCAGGTGATCACCGGGTGCTCAGTGCTCATGTACCCCGCCGAGAGCAACCTTTCCTCGGCTAGTCCTGCCACTGGCTCTGATGTCTCTGTAGTGGTTAAACACGAGATATAATTTGTCTGGTGTATATCTAACTGGCGATCTTTGGTCTCATGAATCTATAATTTGTTTCCTGGCAAATCGTTTTGGCTGAGGGCAAAGTAAAGTTTCATAACTTTATATATTTAGGCTATTTAACTTTACCGGTGTAGCCTACTAATGCTGACTTTGTATATTTGACTGAATTGTTTGCTTTATTTCTTATTGTAGGCTATAGCTTCTTATACCTTTACTTATACTTTTATAATGGCTATTATTGATCATTAAAACTGACATTTAACAAAAAGAGACAGGGTTGTGTTTTATGTCATATTTAATTGTATTACAGTGAAGATAATCATATATATGCACACATATTGCCTGAACCACTTATGTTTAATAATATTTAAAAAATGTAAACGAAAAGAGCCAGGGTTGTGTTTTATATTTCGTTTTGTTATAAATATACATGCAGTGAATATAATCAATGTACGCATTGCCTGAAACACATTTGTGTGGCTATTATATGTTTAAGATTTTTTAAATGAGTGTTGTTTTATAACATATTTTGTTTTATTGTAGCCTAAAATATACATACAGATATAACCGGAGTAGCCAGAGCGAGCTGAGTGACGCTATCAAGAACGCTGCTGTTCCATTTGCAGAATCACCGGACTTGCGTCCTCCCATCCTCGGGAGTTCTTTCTCCTGAGTCGAACTTGGCAAGTCCGAACTACCAAGGACGCAAGTCCGAAATTTGCATGCTTGGTACTGAGAAAGGGCCCATATAAAGAGGACCTCTTTGGGCTGATCTTGTGTAGAAAAGGAACAATATAGAGAAACACAAAGAAAGTAAGAAAAATGTCTGCATGAGGGAGAGGAAGACGAGTACCAGGACAAGGGAAAGGAAGACTACCAGGACAAGGGAGAGGAAGAGAAGTACCAGGACAAGGGAGAGGAGTGGGACAAGGGCAAGGAAGAGGAATGCCTGAATGAGGACAAGGTAGAGGGAGAGGAGTTAGAATGCGTAGTAGCATTTAAAGAAATGCCAGAGCTAGGGTAACTGATGAAGTCAAGTCAAGTCACCTTTATTTATGGCGCTTTTTATAATGCTGATTGTTTCAAAGCAGCTTCACAGTGTGAGACAGGAAAATAATGCAACAGAATTTGATTCAGCTGTACAGCCGCTCTGGAGAAAACGTTGATGTCATCCAGCTCATTTCAATTATCATATAGTGTCAATGTGGGCGGATCAGTAATATAGTTGAATATTTAGTGAAATAAGAACTACTATCATAGACCATGCCATAGACCACGGGTTATCATACAGAGAGGCTTCTGAGCGAGTACAGCCAAATCTCAGCCGGGACACAGTGGCATCAATTGTCCTGATTTTTAGAGACACATACAGGTAGGATATTGTATAATGGCTTCTCTTACTGCAAAGTGTAAATAATTTGACCATGTATTACAGTGACTGTATGCCTCCGGTCTCTAATATGTAACTGTATTTTGTCTCTCTAATGATTCAACATCTACCTACGGGGGCAGAGGCAAGCTCCTAAATGAAGAACATGCTGACTTGGTCATTGCTGACAATCAAATAAAACTGAAGGACATCCAGAGTTGTAGAGGACAACCTTGTCTTTGGGAACATTACAGCAATCAGCATAACATCCATTTCTCGGACTAGCTAAACAGAGAGTCTGAATGAAACAACTATACAAAGTTCCTTTTGAAAGGAACAGTGAGCGCATCAGTGAATGTCCAGGTAAGGCTATGCAATACAGTCATTACTGTATTATACATAGGGCCCTATTTTAATTTAAATATTTTAATCTGAGCTCATGGTCTGAAGCGTATGGCGCAGGTGCACTTACAGCATGTCTGAATCCACTTTTGCTAGTTTAACGACGGAAAAAAGGTTTGTACCTAGTCTCTTAATGAGTCATGGGTGTGTTTTGGGCATAACGTGCAATAAACCAATCAGAGTCTCATCTCCCATTCCCTTTAAAAGCCATTTGCGCTCGCACCTTGGCCGGTTCGCTATTTACATGGCAGAGTCCTTTTGTTTTTAATATTTAAATGTTTGTGTGCTGCTGCGCGCAGAGTGTACGCACCTGCATATAGACGCATATTACTAATGCTCTCTTTAAATAACACAAAAAATACTGCGCTATTGACTTTAGACCAAGTTTTTGTTGGTCAATGGCGCAGTCGTTTTCAGTTGCCTCCCACTTGTCAGCCCAACAACGGAATCCAATGGCGTGGTTGAAGGAATTCTGCATGTATGTCTTTTCTGGCACTTCTGGAAAAATCACTTTAATTTATTAAAATGTGGGGATCTAATTTTAAATCTGACTCCATGAATAATTTAATCTGACTCCAATTGTATGTGACTTTGTTAAATTTGTTACGTTTGTAACTTAACAGCTGATCATAAGATTAGTTGTGATTTAATTTAGATCGTTGATTTTTCTTAGTATCTCTTATTTTTAAAAATTTGTTCCACCACTAGACCCAGTATCGCACAGAGACTTAATGTTCGTGATTACATTAACTCACGGACACAAATTAGCCAGTTCTGATATTATAGAGGAGGCAGAGTGACTATTTTACCTTGTCAGGTCGCACATGCTTACTCATAACAAGTGTAATTTTAGTAATAGTCACGAAAGCTGCAACTTGCTAATAACAGTGATAGTCAGAAATCGGCTTGATCGAATCCCTATATGATGTGCTCCATGCTCCATTCATTGGGTCATCTGTATGGTCTACCCTGGCAGAGAGATTTGAGGAAATACTAAAATTGGTCACTACTAAAATAATGATTTCATAATGATACAGAATAAATCAAGATTAACATTTATTATAGCCAGGCAGAACATCAAAATAAAAATAATTAAACAAGAATCCATGGTACACAGTAGCCTGGCTCCGCCCTCTTACGTACTTCCGCTCAATCTTAATTTTTCTTCAGTACATCGTCTGGGTTTGTGGTATATTTGCTGGTTTTCTCCAGTCAAATTTTAACCGGTCCAATCAGCAAACAGAGCTGAGAACGATGACGATGTTGTGCGCTAGTTTGAGTTGTAGTTCAGTAATGGCGGCGGAGAAAGATGCGAGCGAAGCCATTTGGTCCGTTAAGTTAAGAGTTTTTTTGGTGGCCATGATGTTGTGGCCCTCCTCCCCACGGGGTTCGGGAAAAGTTTGATTTTCCAGCTCGCCCCATTAGTGGTGAAGGAGTTGGCTAAGGCGAATGCATGACATACGTCACGACCAAACGTTAGTGATTGGTTATGGCAGATCCAGAGTGGCTCTGGGCAGATCCAATAGTTTTAAACTTCAACAGAGTACCTTGTACGCTTGTCAATGGAGTGGCCAGACTCTCGGTACAAATGAAATTGAGATACGAGAGTCTGGTAGGACCAGGCTAGGTACACAGCTGATCAGCATAAAATATAAAACACAATTACAAAGTAATATGAAAATAGTTTCAAAGAGTCCCCATACCTGGCAATATGATACACTGCAACAGTGTGGGAAGTTCTGATTACAGATGCTTCCTTGAGTGGTTTGCCAATTCCCTTTAAATACTCAAATAGAACAAAAGAACAATAAACATTTAGGGGTAGGGGTAGATAAGATTGGGCCAGGTGGGGTCTTGTGTTTTCTTGTAGATCTCCTTTTCAGATGAGTGAAGTTTTATTGTTTTATTGCAGGTTAGATTTCTTGAGTTCAGTCTTGAAATCCATTCTTACAGTGACAACAATGCGCCTGAACACACCTTGTTTTCAGTCCAGCACGCCCATGGGTGAACAGATGGGCACGAGTGCATTTGCTATTTAAACAACGTGGCGCTGGACTTGAAAATGATAACTGTGTCGGGCTGTGGCGCCTGGCATGCCATTGCACCTGGTGTATGATAGGGCTCATAGTGTGTTTTGCAGTAAACTACTCTATAAACCTGGAGTACAGTAGGACATAAGCTAGGTATACAGCAAAGCATTTACACACACTTGTGTCATGGACTTGGAGGCCAATCAAGTCCCATATGAAATTATCTATGTTGACATGGCTGGCTTCAACTTGGCGAAAAGGCGTCTGTGTGGAAGAAACATAATTGGCAAAAGGGCCACAGTTACCGGCCAGAGAGGAGCCAACATCACCAGGTGCGCCGCAATCTCCAACAATAGTGCACTCCTGCATAAATGTGAGATTGGCCACTACAACACCGACCACCTTCTCCTGTTTTTAGAACACCTGCACGAAAGACTGTTGCCAGAGGTAGAAAGGGGACAGGTGGGAGACCACTTGCCAATATATGTGATCACATGACAATGTGGCATTCCACCATTCCCGTGCAGTCACAGCCTGGTTTGATGCCCATCTGAGGATGGTGTCCCTTTTCCTTGCCCCTTACTTCTCTTTTTTCAACCCCATTGAGGAGTTTTTCTCAGCCTGGAGATGGAAGTTTTTTGACCATCGTCCACAGGACCAAATGCTGCATGCTGCATGCCAAGACATTACAGCTGAACACTGCCAGGGGTGGATAAGGCATACCAAAAGATTCTTCCCAAGATGCCTTGCCAGAGAAGATATCAGGTGTGATGTGGATGAGAACATGTGGCCAAAAGAAGACAGGACAGATTAGAAGATTACTTTTTTTCGTTGTTTTTCTTTACTCGTCTGTGGCTTTTTCTGTTTGTATAATTTGTATTTTTTCTCATAATAAATGGAAGATGCATATTTTTGTTATCTTGTAGTAATGTCCTGTTGCAAATAAAGCCTTTACGGCAGCAATTCTGTCTCTGTCTTATGTTTCTCATAAACCGTACATTATATAAAGCTACTCTGAGATGGGTCATTCATTCATTTCTGCAGCAAAAGAAACAAAATTAATTCTTGTGTTACACAGCACGTTTGAGCTTCTGCAAGAAACAATAAGATTAATTCTCGTGTTACGCAGCACATTTAAGCTTCTGTGAGAACCAGTGAGGTTCATTCTCATGTTTTGCAGCAAGTTTAAGCTTCAGCAAGAGCCAATGAGGTTCATTCTCGTGTTACGCAGCACGTTTGAGCTTCTGTGAGAACCAATGAGGTTCATTCTCATGTTTTGCAGCACGTTTGAGCTTCAGCAAGAGCCAATGAGGTTCATTCTCATGTTTTGCAGCACGTTTGAGCTTCAGCAAGAGCCAATGAGGTTCATTCTCGTGTGTTATGCAGCACGATTGAGCTTCAGCAAGAGCCAATGAGGTTCATTCTCATGTTTTGCAGCACGTTTGAGCTTCAGCAAGAACCAATGAGGTTCATTCTCATATGTTACGCAGCACGTTTGAGCTTCTGTGAGAACCAATGAGGTTCATTCTCATGTTTTGCAGCACGTTTAAGCTTCAGCAAGAGCCAATGAGGTTCATTCTCGTGTGTTACGCAGCACGTTTGAGCTTCAGCAAGAACCAATGAGGTTCATTCTCGTGTTACGCAGCATGTTTGAGATTCTGTAAGAACCAGTAAGATTAATTCTTGTGTTATGCAGCACATTTGAGCTTCTGTGAGCACCAATGAGGTTCATTCTCATGTTTTGCAGCACGTTTAAGCTTCAGCAAGAGCCAATGAGGTTCATTCTCGTGTGTTACGCAGCACATTTGAGCTTCAGCAAGAACCAATGAGGTTCATTCTCATGTTACGCAGCACGTTTGAGCTTCTGTAAGAACCAATAAGATTAATTCTCGTGTTACGCAGCACGTTTGAGCTTCTGTGAGAACCAATGAGGTTCATTCTCATGTTTTGCAGCACGTTTAAGCTTCAGCAAGAGCCAATGAGGTTCATTCTGGTGTTACGCAGCACGTTTGAGCTTCATCAAGAACCAATGAGGTTCATTCTCGTATTTTATGCAGTATGTTTCAGCTTCTGTGAGAACCAATGAGGCTCATTCTCATGTTATGCAGCACATTTGAGCTTCCTCAAGAACCAATGAGGTTCATTCTCGTATGTTATGTAGTATGTTTCAGCTTCTGTGAGAACCAATGAGGCTCATTCTTGTGTTACACAACACGTTTGAGCTTCAGCAAGAGCCAATGAGGTTCATTCTTGTGTTACGCAGAACGTTTGAGCTTCTGCAAGAACCAATGAGGTTCATTCTTGTGTTACGCAGAACGTTTGAGCTTCTGCAAGAACCAATGAGGTTCATTCTTGTGTTACACAGCACGTTTGAGCTTCAGCTAGACGTTTGAGCTTCTGTGAGAACCATTGAGGTTCATTCTCAGGTTATACAGAACGTTTTAGCTTCCTCAAGAACCAATGAGGTTCATTCTCGTTTTACGCAGCACATTTGAGCTTCTGCAAGAACCAATGAGGTTCATTCTCGTGTTACGCAGCACGTTTGAGCTTCATCAAGAACCAATGAGGCTCATTCTCGTATTTTATGCAGTATGTTTCAGCTTCTGTGAGAACCAATGAGGCTCATTCTCATGTTATGCAGCACATTTGAGCTTCCTCAAGAACCAATGAGGTTCATTCTCGTATGTTATGTAGTATGTTTCAGCTTCTGTGAGAACCAATGAGGCTCATTCTTGTGTTACACAACACGTTTGAGCTTCAGCAAGAGCCAATGAGGTTCATTCTTGTGTTACGCAGCACGTTTGAGCTTCAGCAAAAGCCAATGAGGTACATTTTCATGTTACGCAGAACGTTTCAGCTTTTGTGAGAACCAATGAGGTTCATTTTCATGTTACGCAGCACGTTTCAGCTTCTGTTAGAACCAATGAGGTTCATACTTGTGTGTTACGCAGCACGTTTGAGCTTCAGCAAGAACCAATGAGGTTCATACTTGTGTGTTACGCAGCACGTTTGAGCTTCAGCAAGAACCAATGAGGTTCATTTTCGTGTTACGCAGCACATTTGAGCTTCAGCAAGAACCAATGAGGTTCATTCTCATGTGTTACGCAGCACTTTTGAGCTTCCACAAGAACCAATGAGGTTCATTCTCATGTGTTACGCAGCACATTTGAGCTTCCACAAGAACCAATGAGGTTCATTCTCATGTGTTACGCAGCACGTTTGAGCATCTGCAAGAACCAATGAGGTTCATTCTCATGTTTTACGCAGTACATTTGAGCATCTGCAAGAATCAATGAGGTCCATTCTTGTGTTACACAGCACGTTTGAGCTTCCGCAAGAACCAATTAAGTTCATTCTCGTGTTACGCAGAACGTTTCAGCTTCTGTGAGAACCAATGAGGTTCATTCTTGTGTTACACAGCACGTTTCAGCTTCAACAAGAACCAATGAGTTTCATTCTTGTGTTATGCAGCACGTTTGAGCTTCCGCAAGAACCAATTAAGTTCATTCTCGTGTTACGCAGAACGTTTGAGCTTCAGCAAGAACCAGTGAGGTTCATTCTCGTGTTACGCAGCACATTTGAGCTTCCGCAAGAAACAATGAGGTTCATTCTTGTGTTACACAACATGTTTGAGCTTCAGCAAGAGCCAATGAGGTTCATTCTTGTGTTACGCAGCACGTTTGAGCTTCTGCAAGAACCAATGAGGTTCATACTTGTGTGTTACGCAGCACGTTTGAGCTTCAGCAAGAACCAATGAGGTTCATTCTCGTGTTACGCAGCACGTTTGTGCTTCTGCAAGAACCAATGAGGCTCATTCTTGTATTACACAGCACGTTTGAGCTTCTGCAAGAACCAATGAGGCTCATTCTTGTATTACACAGCACGTTTGAGCTTCTGCAAGAACCATTGAGGTTCAATCACATGTTACGCAGCACATTTCAGGTTCTGTAAGAACCAATGAGGTTCATTCTCATATGTTACGCAGCACGTTTGAGCTTCCTCAAGAACCAATGAGGTTAATTCTCGTGTTACGCAGCACGTTTGAGCTTCCTCAAGAACCAATGAGGCTCATTCTCGTGTTATGCAGCATGTTTGAGCTTCAGCAAGAACCAATGAGGTTAATTCTCGTGTTACGCAGCACGTTTGAGCTTCCTCAAGAACCAATGAGGCTCATTCTCGTGTTACACAGCACGTTTGAGCTTCTGCAAGAACCAATGAGGTTCATTCTTGTGTTACGCAGCACGTTTGAGCTTCTGCAAGAACCATTGAGGTTCAATCACATGTTACGCAGCACATTTCAGGTTCTGTAAGAACCAATGAGGTTCATTCTCATATGTTACGCAGCACGTTTGAGCTTCCTCAAGAACCAATGAGGTTAATTCTCGTGTTACGCAGCACGTTTGAGCTTCCTCAAGAACCAATGAGGCTCATTCTCGTGTTATGCAGCATGTTTGAGCTTCAGCAAGAACCAATGAGGTTCATTCTCGTGTTACGCAGCACATTTGAGCTTCCTCAAGAACCAATGAGGTTAATTCTCGTGTTACGCAGCACGTTTGAGCTTCCTCAAGAACCAATGAGGCTCATTCTCGTGTTATGCAGCATGTTTGAACTTCAGCAAGAACCAATGAGGTTCATTCTCGTGTTACGCAGCACATTTGAGCTTCCTCAAGAACCAATGAGGTTCATTCACGTGTTACGCAGCACATTTGAGCTTCTGCAAGAACCAATGAAGTTCATTCTTGTATTACGCAGCACATCTGAGCTTCAGCAAGAACCAATGAGGTTCATTCTTGTGTTACACAGCACATCTGAGCTTCAGCAAGAACCAATTAAGTTCATTCTCGTGTTACGCAGAACGTTTCAGCTTCTGTGAGAACCAATGAGTTTCATTCTTGTGTTATGCAGCACGTTTGAGCTTCCTCAAGAACCAATGAGTTTCATTCTTGTGTTATGCAGCACGTTTGAGCATCCTCAAGAACCAATGAGGTTCATTCTCGTGTTACGCAGCACGTTTGAGCTTCCGCAAGAAACAATGAGGCTCATTCTTGTGTTACACAACATGTTTGAGCTTCAGCAAGAGCCAATGAGGTTCATTCTTGTGTTACGCAGTACGTTTGAGCTTCTACAAGAACCAATGAGGCTCATTCTTGTGTTACACAACATGTTTGAGCTTCAGCAAGAGCCAATGAGGTTCATTCTTGTGTTACGCAGCACGTTTGAGCTTCTGCAAGAACCAATGAGGTTCATACTTGTGTGTTACACAGCACGTTTGAGCTTCAGCAAGAACCAATGAGGTTCATTCTCGTGTTACGCAGCACGTTTGTGCTTCTGCAAGAACCAATGAGGCTCATTCTTGTATTACACAGCACGTTTGAGCTTCTGCAAGAACCAATGAGGCTCATTCTTGTATTACACAGTACGTTTGAGCTTCTGCAAGAACCATTGAGGTTCAATCACATGTTACGCAGCACGTTTGAGCTTCAGCAAGAACCAATGAGGTTCATTCTCGTGTTACGCAGCACGTTTGTGCTTCTGCAAGAACCAATGAGGCTCATTCTTGTATTACACAGCACGTTTGAGCTTCTGCAAGAACCATTGAGGTTCAATCACATGTTACGCAGCACATTTCAGGTTCTGTAAGTCAAGTCAAGTCAAGTCAACTTTATTTATATAGCGCTTTTTACAATGCAGATCGTTTCAAAGCAGCTTCACAGTGTTAAACAGGAAAATAATGAACAGAATTTGATTCGGCTGTACAGCCGCTCTGGAGAAAACGGTGATGTCATCAGCTCATTTCAATTATCATATATATTCAAGTAATGTAGTTGATATAATTTAGTTTAGTAATTAAATTTATTTGGATATTTATTTGAAAATTTTGTGTCCCCAACTGAGCAAGCCAGAGGCGACAGTGGCAAGGAACCAAAACTCCATCAGGTGTCCTAATGGAGAAAAATAAACCTTGGGAGAAACCAGGCTCAGTCGGGGTGCCAGTTCTCCTCTGGCCAATTAACAAACAGTGTATGTTTATTATTTTGGCAGCCTTATAGGTCAGAAGTAATATTAGATTGGATTATTCGAAAGATCGGAGGCATCACACCGGGTTTATTGAGGATGGCGTGTCAATTAAACAATTATTAAATAGGAATATTCGAAATATCGGAGTCATCACGCCGGAGATGGATCCATTGAGGATGCCATGTCGATGAGCAATTTCAGAGGGTAGACTAATTGACACGGTCTCTGCAGACACTTCAGGGATGCGTTGGTAATGTCTGGGCGCTGGTCCACCATCTGATCTGGATACGGCCCGGATCCGGCTGACTGCAGGCTGACTCGGGATAAACAGAGAGACTAACATTAGCGTAGATGCCATTCCTCTTATGATGTAACGAGTACATCAGGTGTTATGGGAAGTGTTCCCGGTTCCGGCTGACCTAGTTAATGCAGCCTAACAATTTGAATAAAATATAAATTAAAATGTTTTATGTGTATGCCATAGTAAAGAGATGCGTTTTTAGTCTAGATTTAAACTGACAGAGTGTGTCTGCTTACCGAACAATGCTAGGAAGGCTGTTCCAGAGTTTGGGTGCTAAATAGGAAAAGGATCGACCGCCTGCAGTTGATTTTGATATTCTAGGTATTATCAACTGGCCAGAGTTTTGAGACCGCAATAGACGTGATGGAGTATAATGCGTTAAGAGCTCGCTCAAGTACTGGGGAGCTAAACCATTTAGTGATTTGTAAGTAATTAGCAAGATTTTAAAATGTATGTGATGTTTAATAGGGAGCCAGTGCAGTGTTGACAGAACCGGGCTAATATGGTCATACTTCCTGGTTCTAGTAAGAACTCGAGCTGCTGCGTTTTGGACCAGCTGCAGTTTATTTATTAAGCGAGCAGGGCAACCACCCAGTAGAGCATTACAATAATCTAGCCTTGAGGTCATGAATGCATGAACTAACTGTTCAGCATTTTGCATTGAAAGCATATGCCGTAATTTAGATATATATTTAAGATGGTAGAATGCAGTTTTACAGATGCTAGAAACGTGGCTTTCAAATGAGAGATTGGTATCAAAGAGCACACCCAGGTTCCTAACTGACGACGAGGACTTGACAGAGCAGCCATCAAGTGTTAGACAGTATTCTAGGTTACTACATGTGGAGTTTTTTTGTCCAATAATTAAAAATTCATTTTTTTCTGAATTAAGTTGCAGGAAATTACTAGTCATCCAATTTTTTATATCAGCTATGCATTCCGTTAATCTTGTGAATTGGTAAGTTTCGTCAGGGCGTGAAGAAATATAGAGCTGAGTATCGTCAGCATAACAATGAAAACTAACGCCATGCTTCCTAATGATATCTCCCAGTGGTAGCATGTACAGGGTGAAAAGCAACGGTCCTAGCACTGAGCCCTGCGGTACTCCATACTGAACTTGTGATCGGTGTGAGATCTCTTCATTTACTGCTACAAACTGAAAACGGTCAGATAAGTATGATTTAAACCATGCCAATGCAATTCCACTAATGCCAACATAATTTTCGAGTCTATTCAAAAGAATGTTGTGGTCGATGGTATCAAATGCAGCGCTAAGATCGAGTAACACTAACAGAGAGATACAACCACGATCGGATGATAAGAGTAAATCATTTGTAACTCTAATGAGAGCAGTCTCAGTACTATGATGTGGTCTAAATCCTGACTGGAAAACCTCACAGATACCATTTTTTTCTAAAAAGGAGCATAATTGTGAGGACACTGCCTTTTCTAGTATTTTTGACAGAAAGGGTAGATTTGAGATTGGCCTGTAATTGACTAATTCTGTAGGGTCAAGTTGCGTTTTTTTAATAAGTGGTTTAATAATAGCCAACTTAAAAGTTTTCGGTACATATCCTAAAGTCAAGGATGAATTAATGATATTAAGAAGAGGATCTATGACCTCTGGAAGCATCTCTTTTAGTAGTTTAGTCGGTATAGGGTCGAGCATACATGTTGTTGATTTAGATGATTTAACGAGTTTAGCCAATTCTTCTTCTCCTATAGCAGTGAATGAATGTAATTTTTCCTCAGTGACACTACAATGCTCTGTCTGATGTGATACAGTAGTAGACAGCTGCATGGTTATAATTTTTTTCCTAATATTATCAATCTTACAAGTAAAGAAGTTCATAAAGTCATTACTGCTGTGCTGTTGGCAGACATCAGAAGTTGAAGCTTTATTTTTGGTTAATTTAGCCACTGTATCGAATAAATACCTAGGGTTGTGTTTGTTTTCTTCTAAGAGAGTCGAGAAATAAGCAGATCTAGCAGTTTTTACGGCCTTTCTGTATGAAATCATGCTCTCTTTCCACGAAATGCGAAAAACTTCCAGTTTTGTTTTCTTCCAGCTGCGCTCCATTTTTCTGGCTGCTGTTTTAAGGGCCCGGGTGTGCTCGTTGTACCACGGCGTTGGACTATTCTCTTTAATCTTCTTTAAGCGCAGAGGAGCAACTGTGTCTAAAGTGCTGGAAAAGAGAGAGTCAATAGTTTCTGTTGCAACATCAAGTTCCTCTGGGCTATCTGGGATGCTGAGGAGATGAAACTGATGAGGAAGTTTATTTATAAAGAAATCTTTAGTCTCAGCAGTGATAGTCCTGCCATATTTGAAGCGAGGGGACGGCTTTGCAGCCTTTGCTAAATTAAGTATACATGATACTAGGTAATGATCTGAGATGTCATCGCTCTGCTGCAGAATTTCAACGGTATCAACATTTATTCCATGTGACAATATTAGGTCTAGAGTATGATTACGGAGATGAGTGGGTCCTGATACGTGTTGCCTAACTCCAATAGAGTTTAGAATGTCTCTAAATGCCAATCCCAATGCGTCTTTTTCATTGTCTACATGGATATTAAAATCACCAACAATTAGGACTTTATCTGTAGCCAGTACTAACTCTGATAAAAAATCAGCAAATTCTCTGATAAAGTGTGTATTGTGCCCTGGTGGCCTATATACAGTAGCCAACACAAATGTTAAACAGGATTTATCAATTTCACTACATAACGTTACGTAAAGCACCAAAACTTCAAAATAATTATATTTGAAACTAGACTTCTGAGTAATACTGAAGATATTATTATAAATTACAGCAACACCTCCCCCTTTACCTTTCAGACGCGGCTCGTGTTTATAACAATAATCTTGTGGGGTGGACTCATTTAAAGTAATGTAGTCGTCAGGTTTTAGCCAGGTTTCTGTCAAACACAGCACATCTAGATTATTATCTGTAATCATATCATTAACAATAAGCGTTTTAGAGGAAAGGGATCGAATATTCAGCAGCCCGAGCTTTATCATTTGATCATCTGTATTATATCTGTTGTTTATTTGTTGGACATCAATTACATTTTTACCGTTGAATAGTTTTGGTGTTTTTTTGTATTTACTAATTCGTGGAACAGACACAGTCTCTATGTGATAATAGCTAGGTGAAAGAGTCTCTATGTGCTGGGATTTATCTGACTTCTGTGACGCGAGACAGCTAGCAGACGGTCGGGTAAGCCAGTCCGTCTGCTTCCTGACCTGGGCCCTAGTTAGTCAAGGTTTAGCTTTAAGACTATGTGCCAAATTACTAGAGAGAAGAGCGGCACCACCCCAGGAGGGATGGATACCATCTCTTTTCAACAGGTCAGGTCTGCCCCAAAAGCTTTTCCAATTGTCTATGAACCCTATGTTATTTTGCGGACACCACTTAGACAACCAGCCATTGAGTGATGATAGTCTGCTAAGTATCTCATCACTCCTCTTAATGGGGAGGGGACCAGAGCAAAAAACCCGGTTTGCCATCGTACTTGCGAGTTCACACACCTCTTTAATGTTAATTTTGGTGATCTCCGACTGGCGAAGTCGAACATCATTTGTGCCGACATGAATAATAATCTTAGAGAATTTACGATTAGCATTAGCCAGCACTTTTAAATTTGCTTTGATGTCAGGCGCTCTGGCTCCCGGTAAACATGTGACTATGGTGGCTGGTGTCTCTATTTTCACGTTCCGTGTAATAGAATCGCCAATAACTAGAGCACTTTCAACAGGATTCTCAGTGGGTGCATCACTGAGTGGGGAGAACCTGTTTGATGTTCTAATCGGAACGGAAGAGTGTTTTTTTGATCCGCGACTATGCCGTCTCACCGTCACCCAGTTGCCCTGCTGCACGGGCTCTACAGCCGGAACCGAACAATGTATAGATTTCACTGAGCTAGTCGCATCCAAAGCAGTGTCTAAAGCTGTTTTGTTCTCACTACTCTCAAATAAAATCTGGATGCGTGTCTCTAATTCTGAAATCTTCTCCGTCAGTCTGACTATCTCCTTACATTTATCACATGTGAAGCCCTGTTCACCAACGGAGACAGATATACTAAACATGAAACATGTAGTGCAGGTGACAATAAAAGGAGAAGACATGGCTTACCGTATTTGTTGATTAATCCAACTTACCACAGTTGTTTGATGGACTAGTAAAGGCACGAGAGACAAAACAGGAAACCCGGATGCACAAATGGCAGGCTAACAGGCTAGTGAAATGCTAACGCGTTGTGAAATGCTAACACGTTGTGATAGTGATTTAAATTAAAAGCTAACAATGTCAATTTTAACGTGATAGGAAATATTAAACAATATATGGTGATGAGTAAGTTATATTTAGCAGTATAAACAACAAGAAAAGATATCAAATAGAGATTCAAAAGCAAAGCTGTACAGAGCTGCAAACACTGTGACCGACAGGAGGCAGACAGGAGCCAATGAGGTTCATTCTCATGTGTTACGCAGCACGTTTGAGCTTCCTCAAGAACCAATGAGGCTCATTCTCGTGTTATGCAGCATGTTTGAGCTTCAGCAAGAACCAATGAGGTTCATTCTCGTGTTACGCAGCACATTTGAGCTTCCTCAAGAACCAATGAGGTTAATTCTCGTGTTACGCAGCACGTTTGAGCCTCCTCAAGAACCAATGAGGCTCATTCTCGTGTTATGCAGCATGTTTGAACTTCAGCAAGAACCAATGAGGTTCATTCACGTGTTACGCAGCACATTTGAGCTTCTGCAAGAACCAATGAAGTTCATTCTTGTGTTACACAGCACATCTGAGCTTCAGCAAGAACCAATGAAGTTCATTCTTGTGCAGCACATCTGAGCTTCAGCAAGAACCAATGAGGTTCATTCTTGTGTTACACAGCACATCTGAGCTTCAGCAAGAACCAATTAAGTTCATTCTCGTGTTACGCAGAACGTTTCAGCTTCTGTGAGAACCAATGAGTTTCATTCTTGTGTTATGCAGCACGTTTGAGCTTCCTCAAGAACCAATGAGTTTCATTCTCGTGTTACGCAGAACGTTTGAGCTTCAGCAAGAACCAATGAGGTTCATTCTCGTGTTACGCAGCACGTTTGAGCTTCCGCAAGAAACAATGAGGTTCATTCTTGTGTTGCACAACATGTTTGAGCTTCTGCAAGAACCAATGAGGTTCATACTTGTGTTACGCAGCACATTTGAGCTTCTGCAAGAACCAATGAGGTTCATACTTGTGTGTTACACAGCACGTTTGAGCTTCAGCAAGAACCAATGAGGTTCATTCTCGTGTTACGCAGCACGTTTGTGCTTCTGCAAGAACCAATGAGGCTCATTCTTGTATTACACAGCACGTTTGAGCTTCTGCAAGAACCAATGAGGCTCATTCTTGTATTACACAGTACGTTTGAGCTTCTGCAAGAACCATTGAGGTTCAATCACATGTTACGCAGCACGTTTGAGCTTCAGCAAGACCCAATGAGGTTCATTCTCGTGTTACGCAGCACGTTTGTGCTTCTGCAAGAACCAATGAGGCTCATTCTTGTATTACACAGCACGTTTGAGCTTCTGCAAGAACCATTGAGGTTCAATCACATGTTACGCAGCACATTTCAGGTTCTGTAAGAACCAATGAGGTTCATTCTCATGTGTTACGCAGCACGTTTGAGCTTCCTCAAGAACCAATGAGGTTCATTCTTGTGTTACGCAGCACGTTTGAGCTTCAGCAAGAACCAATGAGGTTCATTCTCGTGTTACGCAGCACATTTGAGCTTCCTCAAGAACCAATGAGGTTAATTCTCGTGTTACGCAGCACGTTTGAGCCTTCTCAAGAACCAATGAGGCTCATTCTCGTGTTATGCAGCATGTTTGAGCTTCAGCAAGAACCAATGAAGTTCATTCTTGTATTACGCAGCACATCTGAGCTTCAGCAAGAACCAATGAAGTTCATTCTTGTATTACGCAGCACATCTGAGCTTCAGCAAGAACCAATGAGGTTCATTCTTGTATTACGCAGCACATCTGAGCTTCAGCAAGAACCAATGAGGTTCATTCTTGTATTACGCTGCACATCTGAGCTTCAGCAAGAACAAATGAAGTTCATTCTTGTATTACACAGCACGTTTGAGCTTCAGCAAGAGGTTTGTTCTTGCGTGTCAAGCATGGTTCGGTTGAGTTTCTGTTTCTGTTCTCTGATCAATGTTTATATGTGAATAAAAGCCTAAATTCAATCTGTTCATCATATAAAGTGATCAAGTCTTGATGTTTGAGATTCAGCAAGAGCCAATGAGGTTCATTCTTGTGTTACGCAGCACGTTTGAGCTTCTGCAAGAACCAATGAGGTTCATACTTGTGTGTTACGCAGCACGTTTGAGCTTCTGTGTGTGCATTAATGATTAATACATACATGATTCACAGGTGTTCACTTTACATTAAGGTGCACTTTCACAGGTTATTAATGTTTGTAACTCATTAATAAATGGTTCACATGTGTTCACTTTACAATAAGGTTCACTTAGGTTACTAATGTTTGTAACTCATTAATAAATGGTTCACAGGTTTACACTTAAGATTCACAAGTAACTAATATTGGAATTAAAATATTCATTATTAAGATCTCATCATGTTATGTTTGTGCTGTTGTTGTTGTTTTTTTTTTCAAAATAAAGTTTGATCATTTCATCTTGATAAGCAAGAAATCAGTTGTATACACTGCTGTGGATAGGCATGAGCCTTTTGTGGAATATCATTGGTAAGACAGTAACTACTGGTAAGGAACATCTTAAGAAAAGCCACAAATACAACACCCTTCAGTCTCACTAAGATTATTCTCACTAAGACTCACTAACTTATTAGACTCACTAAGTCTATTTTTGCTGCATCATGAAGTAAATCAGGAATCTGGTTTTGAGTTAAATAAGTGTGAATAAAAACATTTATTAAGCATTTATAACATGTGAGTTAAAAAGGGCTCACTATTTGGCAGGTATTGCGTTAAAGTCACCCTTTTTATTCATGCCGTTATAACTGCTTATCAACTATCTATACTGCATTTGTAAATGAGTTATTAGTCATTAACAAACACCTTTATGAACCCTTTACAAAGGGAACCTTAATGTAAAGTGATACCGTTCAACTAACTGCATTTAATAGAAATATAAACTATAAAACAACTGCAATTAACATGCATGTGTCTGAAAACATTACATCCAGCAAATATATTCCATATAGTATATATTTCCATAATAAGTACTCTTTTTAAAAGTATGCTAAAGTGCACTACAATTTTACAAGGGTGTGCAAAATTAACATACAATGGTAAACTCTGCTCAGTGGTCAAAAATATGCTTTCTATTAATTTGACATTTTTATACATATTTAATTTCATGTATAATTTCAAACAATAATTTTTTTTTTCATCTGGTCTGACTTTACATCTGCCAGCACACATTTCTGGCCCAGTTTGTTGTAGCTAGCTTGCTGTGCACCATCCCTAAATTATTCTTATTTGACCTAGAGCACAGCACGGAGAAAAGGTACATCTTAATAGCGTGCCAGAGGTGATACGAATGCTCTCTGTTGCTATGGCAGGTGTGCTCTTTCCTCACAGTCTCCTCAGGGGTGCAAATACAGCCCAAGAGAGAGACTATAAGTCCTGGGACAACAGAGAAATCAAATGAGCCCAATGACCTTGATGTGTCAACTGCATTGATGTGTTCACTCCCACTAATTCAGGGAGAAAAACAGCTGGTGTGCATATGCATATAAACGTGTGTCATCATCGCTGTTTGCAGTGTATCAAATATGCATCTAATCACGGACCTCATGAAAGCTGAATTGATCTGACCAGTTCAGGCTTTTTTGTTCCATTCAATGTATTTGTCCATTCCAGCATAACCTCTACAGGTAATGACCTAATATGGATTTTTCCACTCGCCGGAATAGGAGGAAAGTGATCTCTCGCCTAATATCAATAGGAATTATCCATTCAGTGTGGCGGCGTGCAAAATATGACACTGTGTTGTCTGTAGGCTATCGGAACCCATTCCTGTTGAAAATGCATGATGGCGGGGGATAAACATTAGCAGGGCAGACTGAAAACTAAAAATATCAGGAGAAGGGCATCTTCAAGAGAGTTACTGTCAGGCAGCGTGGAGGAAGTGATGTCATAATATGCAAACCAATTATGTTGCGCAGATATTATCTCACAGGGAGAATCTCCACTAACAAGGTTCCCATCCCCATTCTGTGTGTCGTTTCCATTACTCCCTCTCAAATTAGACTACCATATCACTAACTTTGACAAACAGCCAGAGCCTATTCGCCATTGTTTATGTTGGAAATGAAGAGCAAAAGTGGAGCCATTTTGGGTTATTTAAAATAGTAGAGATATGACTATAATTTAGAGGCTATTTTAGGAAATTGTGTCACTGTATAATAAATTATAAAAAATTACTTGTACACATCTACTTTAAAATACTTTATAAACATACCTTGTGGGGAAATTTTTGGTCCCTTAAGGAAAACAGCTTATAATAGTTTGTTGAAAATGTAAAAATGCAGAAAGTTTTCTGTTTAAGGGTAGGGTTTGTGTAAGGGGATATAATATACAGTTTGTACAGTATACAAATCATTAGTCAATGGGAAGTTCCCATAAAAGATGGAAACCCAACATGTGTGTGTATGTGTGTGTGTGTGTGTGTGTGTGTTTGTGTGTGTCTGCCTGTGTGAGTGTGTGAGAGTGTGTGTTTCTGTGTCTGTTTGCGTGTGCATGTGTTTGTCTGTGTGTGTGTGTGAGTGTGTGTGTGTGTTTCTATCTGTGTATGTGTGTTGTGTCTGTGTGTCTTTGTGTGTGTGTGTGCGTGTGTGTGTGTGTTTGTCTGTGTGTGTGAGTGAGTGTGTGTTTCTATCTGTGTGTGTGTGTTGTGTCTTTGTGTATTTGTGTGTGTGTGTGTGTGCGTGTTTGTGTTTGTGTCTGTGTCTTTGTGTGTGTGTGTCTGTCTGTGTGTGTCTCTGTGTGTGTGTGTGTGGTTGTCTGTGTGTCTCTGTGTGTGTGTCTGTGTTTGTGTGTGGGTGTGTGTGTCTCTGTGTGTGTCTCTCTGTGTGGGTATGTGTCTCTCTGTGTGTTTGTGTGTGTGTACCTGGTATTTCCTACATTATGGGAAACAAATGCCCCCACAATGATAGGAAAACAGCGTATAAATCATACAAAATCAAGTTTTTTGAAAATGTAAAAATGCAGTTTTCTGTGATGGGTAGGTTTAGGTTTAGGGTTATGATGAGAGAATATACAGTTTGTACAGTAAAAAAAATAATTATGTCGATGGAAAGTCCCCATTAAACATGGAAACCCAACATTAAATTAAAGCTAGTCTGAGTCATTGTGTACTGCAGTCTCCAGCTCTGGTTGCTACGGTGAAGCATCAAGGTCTCCTGAGCAAATCAGTCCCAGCTCGAAAGGGCGCGATCACAAGATCACTGCCATATCGCTCTTGCACACACACACGCTGCCACAAATGCACAAATATACACATATGCAATCCCTTCAAAATATTACAGTTGAATCAATTATATTTTTGTTTGGTGTATAAAATTTAATAGGACTGCACTAAACAATATAAAAACCTCCCAATATTATTAAGATGTTTAATTGAATATAACACAACAAAACTGTGTAGGGGGGCCATGAGCAAATGTTCAAACATGCATGCGTCAACTATAATAAAGTTACTTTTTAACGAAACAGTTGAACTGCATTATCAGGATAGTATTATTTATTAACATGTGGTTGGGGCAAGTTAAATTACAATGTATGTTGGTCAAAATAATGGTTTTATATTTTTATAGTTTACCTTTTTTATTGCAGTTTGGACTTATGAACAGTTTGCTTGGTGAATGCTTGGTGTTGGTGAACTGTTTTGTGACTATATAGTAAAATGTCATTTATTACTGTAATCAAAGCTGAATTTTCAGCATCATGTTCCTTCAGAAATCATTCTAATATGATGATTTGATGCTCAAGAAAGATTTCTATTTATTATCAATGTTGAAAACAGTTGTTCTGCTTCATATTTCCGTGGAAGCCATTTTGTAACATTATAAATGTCTTTTCTGTCACTTTTGATCAAAATAATGTGCCCTTGCATTGTATATTTTATCATATTTTATTAGGCTTTTAACTTTTTCAAATATAAGGTTTTCTTCTATAATCAGTGTCAATTAACATCAGGTAACCATTGTGACAACAATCAATATTTCATGTCCAAGACTTAATAAAGAAATGTAACTTACCTGAGAAATATTCACTGGAGTAAAAACTAACCCTGTTCTTAGAAATTCTGATTATTGACAATTACCGTGGTGGCATACAGTCTTAAATATACAGTCACAGTATCATAAAACCAATAAAGAAGAACACATAAAGTTATAAACCCTAGTTAAGACTGTCAAGCTAATGCAACGCAAACTCTTTTGTCAGACTGATTGTTTTGGAGGAAGAGGCTGCATTTGAAATGCTTTATTCATAAATAATTAGTAGACCAACAGGGAGGTCTGCAGACGGCCCTAAAGAGTGTGTTAAGATGTATAGGCTGTAGCTGTAGCTGTGGAGATGGAAGGGAGACATGACTCATTGGATCAAACCTAGACGTCAAATATCTAGTTTCTCTAAATAAACAAAAATATATCGTTTTAAAGGGACCATGATGGGACCGAGTTCATTTCTGAAGGGGAATCCATTGAGAATTAACATTAGCTGTTTGGATTGAAACGGAACCTCATGCTGAAATCATCAGGCAGTGTTGGGGAAGCTACTCTGAAACTGTATGACAAGCTAAACATGAGTTAAAGTAGTTAAAGCTAAAATATAAAATTTTTCGCCGCTAGAGGTCGCTTATTCAAAACAAAGGCGTAGTTTGATGACGCTTTGATTTCGCGGTGCTTTAATTATGCCGCAGACAAACGCTTAATGCCGAAAAACTCCATCTCATGTTCTCCTCCAACTTCAAAATAGTCCGACATTGTTGTTTTACCTTTATTTTTGTAAAGGCCGTTTGATTTAGTCTTTGCACGTTCGTTTTAACACTGGGTCAGTAATTCCACCTACGTCACAGGCATGACCTTTCCAACGTGATGACGTCATACGTCATGCAAATGCAGAGCACAGAAGTTTAGTTTTGTGGTTAAAAAGTATATAAATGTTTATTTTTAAACATTGACCGATGGTTTCAGTACATATAAAATATATTAATTATAAATGTAGTATTAAATAACACACTACAGTTAGTGTAAAGTTATAATCCTTACAGGGGTGCAAATACAGCTCAAGAGAGAGAGAGAGAGAGCTTCGATAAGTGTCACAGCATTAGAGAAAAGTGACTATAAGTCCTGGGACAACAGAGAAAGCAAATGAGCCCAATGACCTTGATGTGTCAACTGCATTGATGTGTTCACTCCCACTAATTCAGGGAGAAAAACAGCTGGTGTGCATATGCATATAAACGTGTGTCATCATCGCTGTTTCATCATGTACGTCACAGGCATGACCTTTCTGACGTGATGACGTCATACGTCATGCAAATGCAGAGCACAGAAGTTTAGCATTTGTGGTTAAAAAGTATATAAATGTTTATTTTTAAACATTGACTGATGGTTTGGCTAGATAAGACCCTATTCCTCGGCTGGGATCGTACAGAGCCTCTGAAGCCCTTTGAAACTGCATTGATTTGGACCTTCAACCCGGTCGGTTGCCATTGAAGTCCATTATGTGGAGAAAAATCCTGGAATGTTTTCCTCAAAAAACTTCATTTCTTTTCGACTGAAAAAAAAGAAAGACATGAACATCTTAGATGACAAGGGGGTGAGTAAATTATCAGGAAATTTTCATTTTGAAGTGAACTAATCCTTTAAAGTGTGCTGCGGAATGCACTGACAAGCATTTATGGTAAACTAAAATATATTTTAATATAATTTCTATTGAAACGTGTATGTCGCGTATTTAAAATATATTTGTCATTACACATTTGTAGCCATTCAGTACATATAAAATATATTAATTATAAATGTAGTATTAAATAACACACTACAGTTAGTGTAAAGTTATAATCCTTACATGTGCATTAAAATAAGTCTTTAAAGCATGAGAAAAGATTATTAAAACATGATGATTTAAAATATACTTTAAAGTAAAACTTTTAATTTGACTTTATTACAAAGTTCACTTTTTGAAATAATAATAAATAACAATAATTAAAACAGCTTAGCTCTCAGAACAACACAATGACTCACTGAACTGTTTCTTTAACAGTCTAAATGGAGGTTGTTTCACCTTTCAACCTTGTCAAATCAGCCAGTCACCATAAACCCTAATCTCCTCATCTCCTTATCCAAACATCTAATACCCACTTTCATCAAAACATCATCACATCAGTCCAGCAGTATCAATAAGGATACATTTTTGGCTCAGTTCATCAGATGGTGTTTATTTAGCTGGTTTAGTAAACATCCATTGGCAGTCTCTCTGCTTGTTCGTGCAGGTACACACAGTTCGTCCTCTCTCTCTCTGGTACAAACAGAGCAACAGTCTCCTGAGAGACTTCAGCACCTCCCTAATGTACCCATTGCAGCTTCACGCTACCTATTCCTCATTTCACATTATAAATGAACAGACATATTCAGGTCTTCCAACCGCCAGGCATCTGTAAGAATTATCACAGGTTTCTGGCAAGTCTGAAATGTATTTGTATGCAAAAGAATACAACATTATTTTTATTTAAGCTGTTATGATTAAATATTAAGTGAATGCATATGCCAGATTCAGAATGCTATTCATTGCCAGCCAAAAGATAGTTATTCAAAAGTCTTTTGTCTTAATGTTTTACACCAAAGCTTGACATCCAGTCTTTACAGCTGACAGACTGTGAGCGACTGGAGCAGCAGAGATAGATGGACTCATTAGTGACTTAGGCAAGTATGAGGGAAAAAGTGCTGTTAGTTATGCTTGGGACATCATTATTCACATGTTAAAAGCTCACTGTAAAACCGAATAAATTGGCAAAACTACAAAAAAAATAATTTAATAAATGTAAAGTTTAAGTAAGCAGAACTTGCAGATTTTTATTTTGTAATCATACATTTTAATTGCTCTGAACTTGAAATATTTGAGTAAGCAAATTCATACATTTAACCTAGAAATATCATGTAATCTCAGATTTTTAGTAGTGGAAACTTGACTAGCTTTAACTAGCTAATTCAATAAATGCCACCTTGCTAATTGGTCACACAATGCTTTGATAACATTAGCATAGCATAGCACTTGCTGAATGAGGACAGCAATGTTATACATTTAACATAAATCTGTTCTCAACCTAAACTCATGCTCCACTCGTCACTATGACGGAAACCCTACAAAAACCAACAAAACAGAAACTCTTCTAGACTAGCACAACAAAACATTAAACACACTGTAAACCCTAACGCTCAAAATAATTGTTTGAGTAGGGCAAACTCAAATTAAACAAATTAGTTCAATCAAATTAACTTTTGAGTATTTAGAACTTTCTTTTTCTTTTGAGTTCACAAAACATTTTAAGTAATCTGAATTGTTTCATTGTTTTGAGTTTTATGAATCTTGCACAAAAAAACATAATATAACACTTCATTTTGGCATTTACTGTTCCTTTTGAGTGTCATGGCAAAGCATGCTGGGAAATAGAAATCCCAGCCCAGTTTCGATTAAATTTAAGTTTGTCTAAATTAAAAGGAACAAGTTCATAAAACTCAAAACAATGAAACAATTCAGATTACTTCAAATGTGTCATTTTTGAGAACTCAAAAGAAAAAGAAAGTTCTAAATACTAAATACTATTCTAAATCTAAGGGCCCTATCATACACCCCAGGGCACTGCGATGCCAGGCACAACGCAAGTGTTTTTTGCTAGTTTCAGCCCAACGCAGTTATCATTTTTACATCCAGCGCCACGTTGTTTACATAGCAAATGCATTCACGCCCATCTGTTCGCCCTGAAAACGAGGTGTGTTCAGGTGCATTGATGGTGCGTTGCTATTTTGAGGAACTGAAAACGACTGCACCATTGACCAACAAAAACCTGGTCTAAAGTCATTAGCGCAGTATTTTTTGTGTTATTTAAAGGGTGTGTTAGTAAAATGCGCCTATAGGCGAGTGCACAACACGCATACACTTCGGTTATTATACACACGGGGATGCGCAGCAGCACACAAACATTTTTAAATATTAAAAACAAAAGGATTCCTCTCTGGAGAAGCGTTCAGTCTTTCCACTCGCAAATTCCGCCATGCAAATAGCAAATCCGCCATGGCGCAAGCGCAGCTGGCTTTTAAAGGGAATGGGAGATGAGACTCTGATTGGTTTATTGCACGTTACGCCCAAAACACACCCATGACTCATTAAGAGACTAGGTACAACCCTTTTGGACCATGCACCAGGCGCGCCGACCGTTTTTCCGGCGTTTAACTAGCAAAAGTGGATTCGGACACGCCCTAAGTGCACCTGCACCATGCGCTTGAAATCATGCGCTGAGATCATTAAAATAAGGCCCAGAATATTTTTTTGAGTTTATATCTTATCTATTTCTTCTTTGAATTGTGAGATATAAACTCGGAAATGCAAGAAAAAAAGTCAAAATTGTGAGATATAAACTCAAAATGACCTTTTTATTGTTTTATTATGTGGCTTAAAGTGCTTCTGCAGAACTGTCATTTTCTGCCATCAGGTAGGCTCCGCCCACAAAACACATTGATGTTTGCAAACACCCAAATGGCCTATATGTTCAAGTTAGTTCTTAGTAAGCATTTTTAAAATAAATGTTTATAATAAAAAATATTTATTTAATATCTATATAAAATACATTATCTTTACAGGCCTATGATATGTATCATAAAAAATGAAATTAAATATTATATGTGTATACACTCACCTAAAGGATTATTAGGAACACCTGTTCAATTTCTCATTAATGCAATTATCTAATCAACCAATCACATGGCAGTTGCTTCAATGCATTTAGGGGTGTGGTCCTGGTCAAGACAATCTCCTGAACTCCAAACTGAATGTCAGAATGGGAAAGAAAGGTGATTTAAGCAATTTTGAGCGTGGCATGGTTGTTGGTGCCAGACGGGCCGGTCTGAGTATTTCACAATCTGCTCAGTTACTGGGATTTTCACGCACAACCATTTCTAGAGTTTACAAAGAATGGTGTGAAAAGGGAAAAACATCCAGTATGCGGCAGTCCTGTGGGCGAAAATGCCTTGTTGATGCTAGAGGTCAGAGGAGAATGGGCCGACTGATTCAAGCTGATAGAAGAGCAACTTTGACTGAAATAACCACTCGTTACAACCGAGGTATGCAGCAAAGCATTTGTGAAGCCACAACACGCACAACCTTGAGGCGGATGGGCTACAACAGCAGAAGACCCCACCGGGTACCACTCATCTCCACTACAAATAGGAAAAAGAGGCTACAATTTGCACGAGCTCACCAAAATTGGACAGTTGAAGACTGGAAAAATGTTGCCTGGTCTGATGAGTCTCGATTTCTGTTGAGACATTCAGATGGTAGAGTTAGAATTTGGCGTAAACAGAATGAGAACATGGATCCATCATGCCTTGTTACCACTGTGCAGGCTGGTGGTGGTGGTGTAATGGTGTGGGGGATGTTTTCTTGGCACACTTTAGGCCCCTTAGTGCCAATTGGGCATCGTTTAAATGCCACGGCCTACCTGAGCATTGTTTCTGACCATGTCCATCCCTTTATGACCACCATGTACCCATCCTCTGATGGCTACTTCCAGCAGGATAATGCACCATGTCACAAAGCTCGAATCATTTCAAATTGGTTTCTTGAACATGACAATGAGTTCACATTTCTAAAGAATGCTTTCAGCACCTTGCTGAATCAATGCCACGTAGAATTAAGGCAGTTCTGAAGGCGAAAGGGGGTCAAACACAGTATTAGTATGGTGTTCCTAATAATCCTTTAGGTGAGTGTATATTTCAAATAAAGCAATACATGTTATACATTGACTTTATACTGGGAAAAAAAATAAATTAAACAATTTAGTTTTAAATATTACATTGAATTATATTCACATTTATTTATAGTATTTTCGTGTATTATTTTAGAAAATTATATAAAATACTGTATAAAAACGATGTGATATGTATTATAAACAATTATATTAAATAGATTAAAAAGCAATGTGTAATAAATATGGCAACTTTATATTGTAAAACAATAATAATAATTATAGTTTTAAATATTACATACATGATATTTTTCAGTAAATAAATATTTTGAATAAAACGTGTTTTACTCTGATAAAACTCGCACTGATGCCTTCGACTGTCTTGTGGTGTAGAGAGGTAGCAGCAGCAGCAGCTGTATTAGCGCAGGGGAGGCGCGTCCCCTTTAATTTGCCCACGCTGAATAGCGGTAAGGAGTGGTGGTGGTGAGCAGCAGAGCTCACTTACTGTAGTCCCTTTTGTATGCGCAGCAGTGCCCAACTGCAGCCTAAACCGCTCGCTCTTACACAATAATTATGAGTAAAAGACGAAAAGTTGGACTTTGACATGAAATGTCTCGCTCGCACCGCGCCACTCCCTAAAATGAACGAGGAGAGCACAAGTAAGCGCACGAGGAATCCATGTGCATATTTCGATGGATATTTTGCATCTTGAAAACAACTCGGGAAGGTTATTTTTAATTTTTTTAAATGCATGCTTTAATGCATTAATGCCTTGAGTGAGACGAAATGCGTGAATGCCTTTAGCACAGTAATGCATGGGCATGCTTTGATCATCATCCAGGAACCTATTGCTGCTGAAGCATGTCACTGCAGACACCTCGCGCTTGCTTGAAGGGGTTAAAACACTGATCACAGCCGGTGTGATGTGTTTTTCATGGGTGCATGAGCCTGGAATCTGAATATGTGTCCTGTAATCAAAAAACGTTGTTTTGGGGGCAATTGGATAACACCTTAAAAAGGGACGAGGTCTTTGCGCAAAGGAAAACCCCCCCAAATTATGACTGAGAACATCTGAAACGTGATGCTCTATGGATTTTTGCCCTTAAGATGAGCACGTTTGCTCAACAACAAGATGTTGCCACTCCTCAGAGCATCATTTTGGCCATCAAACGCGGGTGGCCACACGTATTCAGGCAATTCTCCTCAGTCTCTTGTTTTAAATGTTACTATCGTGTGTAATGTGAGCATGTTTGAGGCGACGCCCAACGCAAACAGCTCCCCTGTTTCTTTGCAGATCTCTGTATTGAGTCGAGACAACACTGTGAGGACACAGGGGGCGTCATATTTTGCTGACCGTAGCATCTTTGGATCGTTTCAATGGGAAGCTCTTTGCCATTAACACCTTGAGGGAGTCCCCTTCGCTTTGCCTCCGCGCATTTCTTTGAGACGCGCAGCTGTATGTTTCCCGTTTGTCCTGAAGGCGTTCACGGGTGGATATATTTGAGTTCAGCGCAGCAGATCTGGCGCAGCGGGCGGGAGCAAGACCAGGAACATTGCAGTACCTGTAATGAATGGCTGCTGAAAGACACCACTGACCCTGGCAACGAGATGTTTTATTAGTTCTGCCGGTGTCATGTAAACATAATCCTTTAGCAAATGATTTCTCCAGCGCTTTTGGGACTCTTGGTGCTTGCAGGTAAGCTTGCGTAACCTCCCATTTGCTCATTGCAGTTATAGCCTGTTGTCTGTGGAGATGGAGCTGACTTCAAGTGTTTTTTTTATTTTATTTGAATAACACAAGCTATATGAAAATGTTTAATTAGACAGACAGACACACACACACACACACACACATAAATGCAATGGATGAACAAGAAGAAAAAAAAAACTTAAACCAAACTAAGATGGATTGCTGGTCTTAGACGCTCAGCCTGGTCAAGTCAGGCTATATTTGATTATTTTAGAGTACTTTTCAGATGCTTAGCCTGAGAAACCAGCTGGCCTACCTGCTAAACCAGCTTAAAACAGGTAAGACCAGCCTAGACTAGCACACTGTCTGAGGCTGGTTTAAGCACTAGGGACATTGTGTGTGGTTAGATGCACAAGAATATTCCAATACTGATCAAATTTTTTAATATTTCCATTATGTAAGCATCATGTGCACACAATAACCTGATATTAACTAATATACTGGTTATACATCTGGAATAAGCCTGTATCCAAATCAGAATTTTTGATCATGATCATGAATATCCACCATAAGTGAACATTTGATTCATGCATGCATATGTAATTCTAAGCAATTCTAGATGATTGTATAAAAAATCATGCAGTTGAAGAAACACTTTTTTTGGGCAATGTGATCTTCCTAATTCATCACACAGTCTATAATTACTAAAAACATGTAATAAATTGCAGGATAATCAATAGTATTTCTGGAAATTAGTATTCTTTTTTTTTTTTCTCCATGTATACTGCAATAGCTGTGAAGCATGTCCGTTTCAGACTACAGGCTTAAAAAGTATATGAACCTTAATCGGAAAATGATGTGCATGTAAATGTGGTCATATGGTTGATATGGTATTTTTTAGGTCTTAACATATATTTACCTATTGAACGAAGGTAGACAGTGTTGCATTTCTTCATTTTTTCTACCTCAAGCAGCCTTGCTGTCTTGGCAAAATGCATTTGGGGAGGTTTTGGAATATCCTATTATGATTTAAGTGCACTCAGGCTGTTATTAGATTTACAGTGCATAATTGAATCCTAAGAGGAATGATACAGTCTTTCCATGGCAAGTATCGATCTAGATAAAAGCAAATACAATGTGTAAAGTGGTCTGGCTACTTCTTCATATGATTGATAGATGTTTTTAGATGCCCTGGTTTTCTAGAGCCATACTTTATCCCCTGGTTTCACAGACAAGGCTTAAACTAGTCCCAGACTAAAATGCATGTTTGAGCATGTGCATTGAAAGCAACTTGCACTGACATATCCGAAAATGTCACTGCCATTGTTTTGTCTCAAGATGCACACCAGTACACATTTAGCTACTTAACTGTCCGAAATAACTAAGGCCTAATCCTGGTTTAATCTAAGCCCTGTCTGTGAAACCAAGCCTATGTGTGTTTCCTTAGCAGTCATGCTTTGGGTTCTTGTGCAGTGCTTTGATATCTCTTCACTTTCATTTCAGATTTGATGGTGTTTGAGTAACTTGCTAATTTAGTTCAAAGACAAAACGAGTACTATCTGCATTGTCTTGGAAAAATTAGGAATCAAATAATCCCACAGTAGAGTAGAATGAATACATTTTAAATAAGCTCAGTGAGCAAGTTTTAAAGAATGCTTATTTGGCTCAAGTAATCTTCTTTTCTGCTTTATATTTCTTTCAGTGTTTCCTGGGTTCTAATGCAAGAGGGCGGTGTTAACGAGTGAAAAGAAGCTCCAAATTTCCCTGCTCCTTTCCCATAAACTTTTAGAGGCAACACTGTCGCATCCTGACCACAAACTGCAGGTTGCATTCATTCACAGAATGACTGTTGCGACGGGCGACCCAGTTGATGAATCCGCAGCTCACCCGGGTCAGCCACAGGACACATACGACCCGGAACCAGACCATGAGTGCTGCGAAAGGGTGGTCATTAACATATCTGGCCTGCGTTTTGAGACGCAGCTCAAAACTCTGTCTCAGTTCCCAGAGACATTGCTCGGGGACCCCAAAAAGAGAATGCGCTATTTTGACCCTCTGAGGAACGAGTACTTTTTTGACAGGAACCGCCCAAGTTTTGATGCCATTCTCTATTACTACCAGTCAGGCGGAAGACTGCGGAGGCCTGTGAATGTGACATTGGATATTTTTTCTGAGGAGATACGTTTTTATGAGCTCGGGGAAGAAGCCATTGAGATGTTCAGGGAGGATGAAGGATTTATTAAGGAAGAAGAGAAACTTCTGCCAGAAAATGAGTTTCAGAGGCAGGTATGGCTGCTCTTTGAGTATCCGGAAAGTTCAGGACCTGCCCGGATTATTGCCATCATTTCAGTCATGGTCATTCTCATATCTATAGTCAGTTTTTGCCTGGAGACACTTCCGATTTTTCGCAATGAGGAAATGGAGATGCACAAAGCATACGCAACCAACTCCAACTCAACAATTAGCTACACCTCCACCTACTTTACTGACCCTTTCTTCATCTTGGAGACTCTTTGCATCATATGGTTCTCCTTTGAGTTCCTGGTGCGGTTCTTTGCATGTCCCAGCAAAGCTGGCTTCTTTGTCAATATAATGAACATCATTGATATTGTGGCTATAATACCTTACTTTATCACCTTGGGCACGGAGCTAGCAGAGAAGCCAGAGGATGGTCAGCAAGGGCAGCAAGCCATGTCACTTGCCATTTTGAGGGTCATCAGATTAGTACGAGTCTTCAGGATCTTCAAACTCTCTCGGCATTCGAAAGGGCTCCAGATTCTCGGCCAAACGCTCAAGGCCAGCATGAGGGAACTTGGGCTGCTTATCTTCTTTCTCTTCATCGGAGTCATCCTCTTTTCGAGTGCCGTCTACTTTGCGGAAGCGGACGAGCCTGACTCACAGTTTATAAGCATCCCCGATGCCTTCTGGTGGGCAGTGGTTTCAATGACAACAGTAGGGTATGGTGACATGGTTCCAACTACCATCGGAGGCAAAATTGTGGGATCCCTGTGCGCTATCGCTGGTGTGCTGACCATTGCCTTGCCCGTGCCTGTCATAGTCTCAAACTTCAACTACTTCTACCATCGAGAGACAGAAGGCGAGGAACAGGCCCAGTATCTTAACGTGACCAGCGTTCCCAAGATAGATTCGTCAGAGGACCTGAAAAAGAGCCGCAGCGGGTCAACCATGAGCAAGTCTGACTACATGGAAATTCAAGAGGCTGTTAACAACAGCAATGAGGACTTTCGAGAGGAGAACATCAAGACTGGCAACTGCACACTAACCAACACTAACTATGTTAACATCACCAAAATGCTTACAGATGTATAACCGCTTTGAACTGCCTTTGACGAAGAAGGTGAGATAAAGAAGGGGTGTGCAAACCCCAGTTTTGAAGGCTTCACACGCCTCATGGAAGAGTTTCAAGACGGGAGATTTGAAATGTGTCCATTTGAGTGAAGGATCAGTGAAGAAGACCTGTCCATCATTCCATCTCCATTCCCTCTCGCAAGTTCTGGAAAACTTGATTGATGGGGGACGTTGTTTTGCATTCTTGTGTTCAGTGTCTGCATGGAGTTTGTCTATTCTGTGTGACTGTGCTAGTAGTCGGTCTGCTTGCAACAGTAGCCAATCGTAGCCTAACCAGTAGATACAAGCGTAGCATAGAGGGACCAATTCCTGACTCCCATTTCCCCATTCACTGCCAACCTGAGGACCCCTTGAGTCTTTTTTGAGTGTATTTGTACCTGGGAAGAACAAGAATGTTGTCACTCCAAATTGATTAGTGGCATATAAAAACATGCACATATTTATATATTAAAAACATTTACATATTCGTGAAGAATCACCATGGAGGATGTATTTCTCTGTGAATGCACAAACGCTGCCTGTCCTGCCAGCCGCAACAGCGTACCATGTGCGGTACCTACAAATTTTTACATTCCACCTTGTGACGAAGAAATACATGCATAACCCACTCTGGAGGCCTGGAAAATGGGTTATGTGGCCCCATTTTTCCCTCTTTCGCTGCCAGCATACTAGGATCTCAGTGTACCCCGTGTCAGAGTAAACAGACCTGAAAGTGGAGTGGAGAGTGTTTTGAAGTTGCCCTTTTTTCCATCGTCGTCATTCCACTATACTGCATGAACATCTGCCCTCCATTGCATCATTTCCTTCCGTCACTTACTTTTCCCAGCGTTGTAAGCTTCCAAGCATTCCATGTGTATGAGAAATGTCTTTTGTAACGAAGATCTACCCCTACAAGCGCCTGATGGGGGGTTGCAGGAGTATAGATATTTAATTGTGACATTGCAGCCAACAACAGCAAAACACTAGCTCACTCAAGTCAGGTCACCAAAGATGAAGTTCACTGCCGCTATTTATTGCATTTTTATGTTGTTTTTACATTTTAGTGCCATTTCATGGTGCATCCTGCTCATAATATGATGCTGGAGAATTTCGATAAAACTTGTATGAAAATGATGCTTCCTTGAATAGCTTTTGTAAGAGATAGGAAATACTTTACTACATTTGTGATGCATGTCTGGTACACATTCCTTGTAGCATGCATGTAGTGAGAATGATACTTATAAAACTAGAAATAAGTATTCATATCTTTATCAATATAAATATTTTTCTCTGTGAGATTAACAGTATGTGCAATATTATAAATGCTTGTTTTTTTTTTAAGGTTGCAAGATTTTGCAAATAGTTTTCTAAGTTAGTAGGCTAATACATTGGTTGGGGAGTAATAGCCCACTTTCAGGGTCGAATACCATGAACGTTGTTCATTTCTTAGTTTGGTTTAATTAAGCAAGGGAGAGTGAGATGCACCAATTCAAATGACCATTTCAAAGCACCACATTTGGATATGGGGGAGATCTAACTTTAAAAAATCTCAATCCCTGATTTAATAACAAGGGATTCTGGTGATTTTTGTCCCATTAAATGTTGGTTGGTTTGTTTGTGACACGTCTAGTCTGTAGCCTATTCTCATAACTAAAGATGATTTACTTAGTATTGTCTTTTGTGCTTAAAGGGTTAGTTCACCCAAAAATGAAAATTCTGTCATTAATTACTTACCCTCATGTCGTTCGACACCCGTAAGACCTTTGTTCATCTTCGGAACACAAATTAAGATATTTTTGTTGAAATCCGATGGCTCAGAAAGGCCTCCATTGGCAGCGATGACATTTCCTCTCTCAAGACCCATAAAAGGTACTAAAGACGTCGTTAAAAAGTCCATCTCACTACAGTGGTTCTACAATAATTTTATGAAGCGACGAGAATATTTTTTGTGCGCAAAAAAAAATCTAAATAACGACTTTATTCAACAAGTTATTGTCTTCCGTCTGGGTCCTGACGTGAACTCACGAAGCACCATGACGCATGCGAGCACTACGCCAAGACCTAAAGCACAATCAATGTAGAATTCAACAGCTTAGATAAGGCGCGTCTTCCTTGTAAACAAAGCTCCTCGCTCTACGTCATTCTTACGCATGCATCGTGGTGCTTCGTGAGTTCACGTCAGAGGTCCAGGCGGAAGACAAGAATAAAGTTGAATAAAGTTGTTATTTAGATTTTTTTTTGCGCACAAAAACTATTCTCGTCGCTTCATAAAATTATAGTAGAACCACTGTAGTGAGATGGACTTTTTAACGACGTCTTTAGTACCTTTTATGGGTCTTGAGAGAGGAAATGTCATTGCTGCCAATGGAGGCCTTTCTGAGCCATCGGATTTCAACAAAAATATCCTAATTTGTGTTCCAAAGATGAACAAAGGTCTTACGGGTGTCGAACGACATGAGGGTGAGGAATTAATGACAGAATTTTCATTTTTGGGTGAACTAACCCTTTAATGTTATAGACCTCATGAAATCAAACTTGGACTTTTGCAGTTTTTAAGTATATTAAGATATATTTCAAATTTTCAGCCTTTCTGAGAAAATTTCTTTAATTTGGACAATTAAATGCTCTCTAGAATGAGAAAGTCCTCCCTAATGTTATTGTGGGTCCAGGTTTGGCTGGTTAGCCTAGACCCTGCTGGTAGATGATGTAACTACACCATTATGCATTTGAGAATATTTTTTAATTATTTATGGACATTGATATGTAGCCATGTATATTTATGAAATAATACTTTTAAATCAACAAATAAATTATATATATATATATATATATATATATATTAGTGCTGTAAATTGATTAAAAAATTTACTAATTACACATTTTTTTCTGTAATTAATCGTTTTTTTATTTTTTTATATTGTAAAAATTTCACAGTTACTGTCCAAATTAATGTAGAAACAAATTAAATACAGTATATTTTAAATATTTGTTGTAGTGGCATCTTTTTATGAATGAAGGCCAGTATCACTGATACTGATACTGATGTCTCTATGAATTTTTTTTTAATGACTTTTAATTTAAGTGAACTTAAAACAATCTTCACATAAACCCATTATAATAAATGTCATATTTACCTCTGGCCTTCATATCTGTCTAACTTTTAGGAAATATACAGAAATTGATAATAAAGTTATCAAACAGTCTGCACTGCATAAATAATAAATTAAATATAGATTAGTCTTTATTAAAGCTACACCTTTCTCTGTTTCCTTTGTGCTTTGATTGACATTAATGACAGACATCACAGCAACTGGTTTATTAGACTGCTGTCACTTTAAGAACTGCCGCTGATCTAATTTTCTCAACTCTTTAAGTTCATTTAAGACGTTATTTAACTTATTTAAGAATGCTCTTATGAGAATACTCGACAAAACTGACATTTTGGCATAATTCTGTGTAGTATTGTCCGTACAAGCACAAAAGAGAACTCGATTCTGGCGCGCTATCTGTGCGTGCGATACTGGCACGCGTCTTTCTGTGCGTCGTGTGTGTAACATAGACAGGACATTCACAGACAGCGCATTCTCTTCTGTCTTGTCACGCTTGAATGGTTTAAAAGCATTTGCATGAATAAGAGCGTGATCATATAATGTAACGCTAGCCAAAGGATGACAGAAAAAATGGATGCTGCGGTAATTGTGTTAAATATTTTTAACATGTTAAAATGAAAAAATTGATTGCATGCGTTAACGCAGTAATTTTGACAGCACTAATATATATATATATATATATATATATATATATATATATATATATAATTGATTTATTTTATTTACTTTTACTTATGTACTTTTTCTTCTTTTCTTTTATTAACCCCCTAGTCTTTAGTCATAGCATTGTTTTTGGTAAACTATTTCATGGGGTCTTTAAAGTGGCAAATAACAGCAGAAAACCTCAGGACCTATGCAATTTATAGATGAGAAGTAGAAAAGCTCTGTGGTAATTAAACCGAACATACCCTACAACCCTAGTTTAAACATGTTCAAATGCCCAAGGTTTTTCTCAGAATTAGGTTCACTCCACTGCCAAACTACTTGGCAGATTTCCCTGCCACTATGTTTGCTATAATGGCCTAATGAGATGTAGACCTCCTGCCATCGAAGCTAAACAAATTCACTTTGAAAACTTAGCTTCTTAGTGACTGCCATATCCAAGAACATGGTGTCCCATAGCTACAGTCAGTGAGGGATGTCTGAACCCATGCTAAGCCATGTTACCTGCTTTCACCAGTTTTAGCAAGTTTTTAGTGGTTAAAGCAGAGATTGATAAAAGCGCATTGCAGAAGTGTCTCGCAGACTTGGAAAAGTGAGTGACATACTGCAGCCATTACTTTTATGTTCAGCTTTAATGGATGTGCTGCATTTCTTTAGCTGCTTTTCCACCGTCAAGCCGATCAGTTCTAAGAATGGAATAGAAGCCTGGTTCGACAAGACACAATTACGAACCGTTCTGGGCCCAGAATCCTCATCACAGTTGTCTAATCGTGCCGTCTTAAGTGTGTGTAGTGATTTCGCCACTCAGGATTGGTCACTTGTCTGTTACCTGGCTACCAGTTTCTCTGTAGCTGGCCAAGCACGCTATTTGTGCAAAGGTAACTCAAATTAATAATAAAATTAAAAGAAATCATCCTCCATAACATGATCGCTATTTACATCTCATATCGTCTGTAAACTCAAAGACGCATTTGTATTACATTCCAAAGAGCCCTGTTATCAGCCCCACAGTGGAAAATAAAATTGTTAAATGTTATTAAATATACTGGCTAGCCCGGATCGGCATGGAATGGAATTGGTTAAGTAACAAGAACGATTTGGCCTGACAGTGGAAAAGCGCCTTTTGTCTCTAGAAAAGACATTACACATTGAATTTGTGTTCAGAATATGACAACATCCTTATTACAAATCTACGGAGCCGCTAAAGGGACATGGTGATGAAAAAAGTGGAAAATGAAACCATATCCCTACTGGCTGGCCCAGATCGGCACGGAATGGAACGGTAAAGCAAAGAGAAAAGTTTGGCCCGACGCTCGCAAAACTTTTACGTTTTTCGGATAAAAGCAACCTTTTTGCAAAAATGCAAAAGCTTTAAATTATATATTTTTCACCCCATCCCATTTTTTTTCCACCACCATGTCCCTTTAGGAGCTTTTTCACTTAGTCAACATGAAACTGTCCACAAACCGTTTTACTTGTGGAATTAGACTTTTCTCAGCGAAATTCGATATTTGACGAGGAAAAAATAGTGGGGCTTGAAATCAGTTGATTAGAGCAAGTTAAGGCTGATTTATACTTCTACGTCGGACCTACGCCATAGCCGCTATGCCATAGATTAAACGTAACCGAGACGTTCCCTTTCAGTCGCTCAACTTCGACTTTACGTCGGAACTGAACCGACGATTTGGGGAACACTAAGTCCCATGTTGATTGTGTAACCCACAGTATCAAGGCAAAAGCCGAAGAAGCAGCAGCTTGTTGTGTATGTTGTCGGAGAAGCAGCAGTGATGGTGGCAAGTAGACAGCAACTTTTATTGCAGATTGAGTTAAATATCAAAGAACATCTTTGTTTTCACTGTAGTTATGTCGCAAGCGGAAATGTGTGTGAGGAAATGTGACGCTATCGCAAATTTTTATTTTTTGAGCTGAGGGAGGGGTTCTAGCTGACCAATCACAGCGCTTGCGGTTTGCGTAGAATTGACGCACTGTTAAATTTTTGGAAAGATGCACGTCAGGCTACGACGTAGCTACGGCGAAGGTTCGACATAAATCAGTATAAATCAGCCTTAAGACGGATTTGTGACACCAAAAAAAGTTCTTGTTGACTTATTTGTTGTAGTTTTAAGGCATTTATTCATACATAAAATGATTTGCCTCCATTACATTATCAACTTTATATAGTTTAGAATCAAACTGGATTTTTTCATCCTCTCATATTTCTCTTTACTGATACTGCCACGTCCTATTTAAATGACTTAATTGAGGATGCTTGTTCATTGCATTTCTTAATGTTTTTTTTTTATTTTTTTTTATCATGTGTGTTGTTGAATGCATGCAGAAGCCCTTTTATAATGTTTGTCCATGCAAATGATGGTATGCATCATGTCTGTCCATGCAAATGATGGTATGCAGTAATTGGACAAGCCCGTTTACACTGTCAGGGCTACAAATCATCTCATCCATTGAGACAAAGGAATCCTCAAGATGTTGTAATTTTAGTAAGTGTTTAATAGAAAAATGCATTTAACTGATGCTCTCAAAGTATCATATTTAATAGCATCTCCATAGCTGCCTCATTCTGTCTGAATTTGTGAATATATTGTTTTTAATATATTCACTCTGACATTTGGTCTGTACATTTGTAATACTCTAGAGATTTCGGATACTTTTAAAGCCTATATATGAACAGCTTTGTGACGATACTTTCCAAGAATCCGCTGCTTTCATTGTTGTCTTAATAAAAGCTATAGCTTTATAAAACACCTGCGCCATGTACCGCAGTTTCTTAATAGTGGAAAATTCACAGCTGCAATTATATCCTTTAAACCTTATCCAGATGTATTGTAGTATAGTTATACTTCATGTACGTTAAGCACAAACACTGGGAAAAAATGAACCTCTAACTGTAATTATCATAGAAGCTTTGCCTATTGATTACTGCAGTATATAAATGTATCAGCAATCAAATCAAGCCTTTATATCTAATCAATATTCAACTGAATGTCATTACAGGCTTTACTGTTCACTCTCAGGCATGTTTTATGGAAAAAAAACATATGCCCTCATTTGTACATGCAATATGGATATACAGTGTATATATAGATATGGATGGGTGGATGAATGAACAAACAGATAGATGAACAGACCAAGATTAAGAGGATAGATGAGTAATTCAGATAAAGAACATAACAGAGGTCTTTTAGGATGGATAGAGGTAGGAGCTTTGAACTAGCATCTCATCTTGTTTTGAAGTGAAAGCTAGGCCTTGTTTACACTGTGCATTAGTCCGATTTGCTTTCCCAATCCATTTATTTGTTTGTTTTTTGACTGACTGTCTACGCTATAATGTTGCAAGTGATTAGATCTGTTGGTTAACACAGTGTACTAATATCCAGTATAGTATATCGACATTGATCACTATCATAATGACTTAAGCATTAGCATGATGCTAAGCTACTGCAACTGAGACACATGGGGTGTATTTTTCTCATTCAGTGCACTCATTCACATGTAGTATATAGCGGATTCCACATAGGTCACTACATGTTAAAAAAGTGAGCGAAAATGGGTGACTTAGAATATAACTAGAGACATTGTGCATTGTCTGTGACGTTATATACACGCTAAGCCCTGAAAACACAACACTGAAATCCAGTCCGACCATTCATAGGCTACCCTTGTGGAAAGGAAGTGTGCTTAAATGTATTGAATGTGCACTTTTAGTGTACTTCAAATCTTAAAAGTATATTTGGTTACACTTTATTTTACGGGGACATTGTTACAGAGTAATGAGTAATATTAAGTACTGAGTAATATTAATTAACTACATGTACTTACTATAGGGTTATTGTAGGATTAGGGTTTGGTTGAGGGTTAGTTGCATGTAATTATGCATAATTTACTGTTATTACTATGGTAAGTACATGTAACATATGTAACAAGGACACTGTAAAATAAAGTGTTACCATATATTTTTTACAAAACTACACTTGCAGTTATAATATCTGCACCTGCAGATATTATAACTTAAATATGAATGAAATAACAGGCCACTTAAGTGTAATTCAATTTACTTTCACCACTGTTTCATAACACACTTAAGTAGACTTTTAAAAAGTGCACTTTGTAATAATGTCAAATTAAAAGTTTTACTTAAAGTACATCTTAAATCATTATGTTTTAATAATCCATTGTTGTGCTTTAAAGAAGTGCACTTATTTGACGTGTTGACTAACATACTAAAGTACATGTAAATTATTGGTTATAATTTTGACTTTAGTGTGTTATTTAATGTTACATTTATAGTTAATATATTTTAAATGGCCTAAATTGCAGTTTCATCATTACAAAATATATTTAAATTCATGAAACAAGTTTCAATAAAAATGACATTTAAGTGTATTTTAAGTATACTTTAACCATATTTCAAAGACAACAGAATTCTGAAATTACAATCCTACCTAAGCACTCTTAAGTTCAACAAATTGCATTTATTATACATTTAAACTACAAAAATGTTTTATTTAATTATAAATAACGTACAAGTGTCAGAGTTATTTTCACACTTAAGTATATTCTTTTGAAGTATATTATTTCCGCAATAAGTACTCTTTTTATAAGTATGCTTAAGTGTAGCCTACTTCTTTTCCACAAGAGTACCGAAACACATTTCCAAATTTCAGACCACCTGTGAATGTGGTAATATCCTAAATGTGTCGTAATATCCTAAAAAATCTAATTTTTGCTGCCTGTGTGAACAAGGCCTCATAGAAGTACAAATGGCAAACCTTTGACTGCTTGTAAAAGCTCATGTTATCTTTCTATGTAATAGCTCAACTCTCTACACCCTCTGTGGAGATACTCTTGATGTCAACAGGTTGACGGATAATGAACTGTGCACATCAGCGGATGAGCTGAGGTTTTAGGTGTTGGTCTGCATGTGTCTATGTGTATATGTGACATTGTCCCCACATTGTCATCCAGGAGGCCTAATCTTTCATTTCTTGTACAGAGCCTTTGTTTTCTAGGATAAAGAAGAAAAAAAAAAACTTGAACTGAACACAATAACACAACAAAGAGAAGAGATGGAGGACTCAATACATTCTCTGGATGTGATAAATATCATGCACTTTACAAGGACCACTGGACGCTAATGCTAAACCTAAAAGACAATCTTGGAAAGAGAACAAGAGATGCGTCTTTTCCTTCCAAAAGATTATAACTGTAAAGAGATCTATATATAATGATTATGAGGATGAGTATAAATCATGATAAGCTTACAACGACTCCTGATTATTTCTGTCACTTCAATTATGGGATGATGGTGATGTTGGTTGATTTATTCATGATACTATTGGTTGCTTTCATTAATCTTCTCTTACCTAATTGCCATATGTGACCCTGGACCACAAAACCAGTCATAAATCGCACGGGTGTATTTGTGGCAATAGCCAACAATAGATTTTATGGGTCAAAATTATCGATTTTTCTTTTATGCCAAAAATCATTAGGATATTAAGTAAAGATCATGTTCCATGAAGATATTTTGTAAATTTCCTACTGTAGATATATCAAAAATGTAGTATTAGTAGTTATATACATTGCTAAGGATATTATTTTGGACAACTTTAAAGGCAGCTTTAAACTTTAAACTTTGAAATAGTTGTATCTCAGCCAAATATTGTCCTATCCTAACAAACATCAATGGAAAGCTTATTTATTCATGATGTATAAATCTCAATTTCAAAAAATTAACCCTTATGACTGGTTTTGTGGTTCAGGGTCACATATTATATAATAGTTGAAACTGTGCCTAGAGTGGAAGTAATATCATGTTTTTAAAGAGTTTGCAGAAGGTTGCTAAAGGCCTGTTCACACCAAGAACAATATAAAAATCTTGTTCTTGTTCAATCTCTTAAAGCAGGACAGATTCTGATTGGCTGACAATGGTTTTATAATTCATCAGCTGCACTGTCAGAAAAAAAATCCTTTAGGGGTACAACAGCTTGTCAATGAGGCAGTACCCTTAAAAGGAAAACTTTGTACCCTTTTCACCCTTAAAAGTTGCATATTAGTACCTTAGAGTAGCAATATGTATCTTAAGGTACTACTATGAACCTTTTAGGTCTAAAAAAGGTACAAAGATGTCCTTTTAGGGGTACTGCCCCAGTGACAAGCTGTTGTACCCCTAAAGGTACAATTTTTGCACATTTTATTCTGAGAGCATGGAAAAAATCACTCTGAAAGTGATTTCAAAGATATTGTGCCGTTATCATTTTAGTTGGTCTGGACTTTGCTATTCTTTTATATTTAGAATGATTTTTAGAATTATATCTTTATCAATACAGTTATCATCCTCAGTGTGAAAGGCCTTAAGACAGTTTTGAAAAGCCAGTGTTCTCTTTGCTGTTCACAAGGCTATTGAGCGCTAGCGAGCAGAAAGAACTGCCTAAATGCATTGTGTTGTGCTCCTAAGTGAAGCAAAATGCACTCCGTGTTGCACTGAGAAAGCAAAGTCATCTATTTATAATCCACTCCTTATGGGCCGATAGATAACCTGTGGGAGAGCAAACATTTCCAGCTTCCCGCGACAGGCTAAGATCGCACCTTTCACCAGCCGTTTGTCCCATCTGTTCTAGTTTAGCTCAACTGGTCCAAAGCTGCCCAACACTATTACCACCCCACTGTCACAACCTCAGGTGTTTTCTTCTGCTTCAGATGCCTCTGTTCTCTTATATTGTTTGTGAGAAGGGGGCGACAGACTGTCTGAGAGGAGATAGCATGAAGTAGACAGGAGTCCTGGCAGCTGATGGCTATTGATCCAAACAAAGCCATCTGACAGAATCTGAAAGTCTCTTTAAGAGCCAAATTTGGTCCAAAAATATTTTAGTTATATTAAAGTCATTTAATCGAAAGATTATGATGCTTCTGTGGTTCTCTGGTGGTTTCGCTTCAATACCTAGTACAGTTTGAATAGATGTCGACAACAAAATATAAGGGAAGTGATTTCACCTCCCTTTTCATTTTTTTTCTTTACAAAGTATTACTTTGTGGTTAGTTGAATTTATTCTCATTTAGCTTTACTTTTCTCCACTGTCCTATCAAAACAGCAAACCATTTTCACCTAACTAAAACATTACTGTAAAACCTACATCTAAAATATGGACGATTGACAAAAACGAACATGTCTTGTTTGAGAGTTTCTTTTCTGTTGAAGAAAACAAGGCTAGATTTGCTTGTGAAAAAGAAGTGTGCTTAAAGGTGCACTATGTAACATTTTTTCAGTAAAATATCCAAAAAACACTAGGCCAGTGTTATATATTTTGTTCAGTTGAGTACTTACAATATCCCAAATGTTTCCAACTATTTGTAAATCGTGAGAAAATTGCTATTTTAACCAAGGAACCGGGACGTGTGAGGGAGTCGCCTGTCAATTGCGTCATATCTGCGTTACCCTCGGTTTCCGGTTTTATTTAGCGAAACGCTTTACTCTTACTGCAGTGTGCAACAAGTGTCATAGCAGCCTGTACTTGAAGATAATATAATATTAAACAAGAAATAAAAAGTGATAAGTTGACTTAATAAAAAAAAAAGTAAACCATGCGTAATTGGAAAAAAAAAAAGTTATGTGGAATTGTCAGGTTTTTTTCCATTACCTATGAAGTTTTAATTAATTAATTAATAATTTTAAGGCAACAAGTTTCCTCACTTTTTTAAGTTAAGTCATTTAAAGTTTTTTAAGTAATCTGATCACTTTTTAATATTACATTTCAAAGACAATAGAAGTAATTATGAAAGTCCTACTTAAGTGGGCCAGAAACAATCTAAAGTTCAGCTAATTTAATTTAAATGTTACTAAACTATAATACATTTTAATTTAATTGCAATTAACATGAAATGAAGTGTCCAAAAACATTACATTCATCTAAGTATATTCTTATAAAGTGTATTATTTTCATAATTACTCTTTTTAAAAGTGTGCACTTCTTTTTCACAAGGCTTCCTATGTAAAGCCCTATTTGGACAGGATTAGTTTTAAAGGGTAGATGGAGTAATGTAATTTTACCACAGGACGTCTGTAATATTAATGGCCAATTCGCACGGGATAAGAAATCTCATTAAAACTAGCAGAAGTGGGAGGGGTAACTTGATTTACGTACCACCATCACCTCTCTGTCGTCATGTGCGTACTAAGTTGCTTCCTGATATCACGTGCGCAAACACATATAATCTATATATAACCTATATATAACAGTTAGGTCCGGTCGAACAATTTATTAATAAAATTAATTCAATTCTGATTGGATTCTGTTGGTAATAGGCACTTACCTAAAGCTAAAATAAATTTTGTGCCTCTGACAAGTGCTTTCGACCTTTTTTTTATTTTATTATTTGAGTGGTAAGCAGAAAACACTTGAGGTTTGCCACAGACTTGTCCCACCGCCTAGAACACAACTGAATTTTTTTTTTTGGTAATAACTACTTTACCCCATCTCTCCATTTTAAACTAATCCCATCCGAATAGGATTTAAGATTATATCAATGACCTACAAATAGGCCATATTTAATTCTTAGCACTTTCTCATTCAGAGTTAAGCTGCAACTCATAAGCTAATAAAGTACCAACTAATTCACCACTAGTTGTACCATAGAGAGACATTCACTGATGAACCCCGACTGCTGTTCTGTAACTACTTGCATTTAGCCTGGGAAAGTAGGACAGGGAACTGCTGAGAAGAGTCCACTGGGATGTGTAGCTTTACAGCTAGATTAATATACAGCATGACGGAGGGAAGCAGAGCCGGGTGCGGTGAGAGCAGGTAGTTTCCAGACGCCGTGCTAATAGCAATTTATCATCTCATGTTCCTTATTAGCGGAGCAAAGAAACCTGCTAGAACTGTACACTCTCAGAAAAAAAGGTACAAGTGCTGTCACTGGGTAAGGTAAACTTTTGTTACTCGTGTACCGCCCCACTGACAGCTTTTGTATCTTTTTTCTGAGAGTGTACAGAAGAGTTGAGTGAGGTTACAGACTGAAAAGTGAGTTAGTTATTGCATATGAAAGAAATTACTTGGAAATAGCTGATTACAGTCAGTGTTGTTGATGTTAAAGGATTAGTTCACTTCAAAATGAAAATATCCTGATAATTTACTCACCCCCATCTCATCCAAGATGTTCATGTCTTTCTTTCTTCAGTCTAAAAGAAATTATGTTTTTTGAGGAAAACATTCCAGGATTTTTCTCCACATAATGGTTTTCAATGGCAACCAGTGGGTTGAAGGTCCAAATCAATGCAATTTCAAAGGGCTTCAGAGGGCTTTGCACGATTCCAGCTGAGAAATAGGGTCTTATCTAGCGAAACCATTGGTCATTTTTACTTTTTAACCTCAAATACGCAACTTCTGTGTTCTGCTTTTGTATGACATATGACACCATCATGCCAGAAAGGTCACGTCATACGCCGTGAAGAAAAACAACACCAAAGTCGCGCATTTGAGGTTAAAAAGTATAGAAATGTTTTTTTTTCGGTTTAGATTACAGCCTGGAAAGTACTGAGTAAGTAAAGTGTATTTACTGCGTAACTTTTGGTAATTATACTGTAACTATAAAGTATGTATGTGTAGGTATAAGGGAACAAAGAAAATACAGTACACCCAGAAATGTCCTCGCCATTTACTTGTCTTTTACCCTCATGCCATCCGGGTAAATAAAGCCAAGCAAGAGAAACAAAAAAGGGACAAAACATGCCTCTTTCTGTCAGGACGTTATTATTTGAAATTAAAACGTCTCGGTTACGTATGTAACCTTAGTTCCCTGAATAGGGAATGAGACGCTGCGTCACCGCTGTGGGAACGCTTCTGCGTGATTGCGTCCTGAAGCACGTATGTAACCAGTCCAATGGAATGACGGAACGTCATAGGCGGGTGACATCATAGACCCGGAAACTATAAAGCACCCGTGAACACAAACAGAAACTAGCTTCTGAAAAGCCTGAAGTAGGCGCTCACGGACATGCAGTATGGCCGGGTGACGCAGCGTGGGAACGACAATACCCACAATACCCGACAATACCCACGCCCCCATATGAGCCAGATGCCCGTCCACCATTGTCTATGGAACGAGCACCCGTGCTCCCGGGGTGGAGTTAAGGTCAAGTTCATAAAATCTCACAAACGTGTGCGGCGAGGACCACCCCGCCGCATCACAGACTTCTTGAAGGGATGCCCCTGATAACAAAGCTTTTGAAGCCGCCATACTCCTTGTAGAGTGGGCCCGTACAGCCAAAGGTGAAGGCTGACCGGCCGACTCATAAGAAATTGAGATGGCCTCAACCACCCACTTGCTCATTCTCTGCTTGGAAGCTGGGCCCCCTCTCGAGGGTGGCCCAAAACATACGAACAGCTGTTCAGTTTTCCTCCACAGGGCAGCTCTGTGGACATATGCATCCAATGCCCGAACCATTGCAGATTGAGTGTTTCCTGGTCTGATGTCCGAAAGGGAGGAGGACAAAAGGCCTGCAGTATGACAGGTCCTACAACATTAGTAGGGACCTTGGGAATATAACCCGGTCTGGGATATAAGAAAGCCTTAACCATGCCGGGCGCAAATTCCAAGCACAAGGGTGCCACAGACAAAGCTTGAATGTCTCCAATTCTTTTAAGAGACGAGATAGCGAGCAAGAATAATGCTTTTAAAGTGAGAAACTTGTCAGGAACTTCTTCAATTGGCTCAAAGGGAGCCATAGGAAGGCCCTGTAAAACAACGGCCAAGTCCCACGCCGGCACCCTGGTGCGAACCACCGGTCTAAGCCTCAAAGTGCCACGAAGGAAAAGAGTAATAAGTGGGTGTCGCCCCAAAGAAACACCACCCAAAGGAGTGTGGTAAGCTGCTAAGGCCGCCACATACACCTTTATTGTGGAGGGAGCTAACCCTGTGGAGAATCTATCCTGCAGGAAGTCCAGCACTGCACCCACTGGGCAGTAAACTGGGTCCCACTGGTGATCCCCACACCATGAAGTGAAAAGTTTCCACTTCAAGGCATAAAGTTTCCTCGTGGAGGGAGCTCTAGACTGTAGAATGGTCTCCACAACCTCAGTTGAGAGACCTGAACTCATGATCTGGGCCCCCTCAGAGCCCAAGCCCACAGTTTCCACATCTCTGGGTGAGGGTGCAAGATTGCTCCCCTCGCCTGAGAGAGTAGGTCCCTCCTGATCGGAATCTCCATCGGAGAGCCGTCGAGGAGAGACACTATGTGCGAGAACCATACTCGGGCCGGCCAGAATGGGGCTACTAGCAGAAGACGGGCCCCGTCCTGACGCACTCTCTCTAGAACTCCTGGAAGCAGAGCGATCGGGGGAAATGCGTACAGAGGCAGCCTCGCCCACTCCTGTACCATAGCATCCAGTCCCAAAGGAGCTGGATGCGTTAGGAAGAACCACAGGCGACAGTGAGCTGTTTCTGATGATGCGAACAGATCGACCTCCGCCCTGCCGAAGTTCTCCCACAGGAGCTCCACCACCTCGGTGTGGAGTCTCCATTCCCCGGGCCTCGGCCCCTGTCTCGACAGGATGTCTGCTTCCACATTTAAATACCCTGGGATATAAACCACCCTGATTGAACGCAGTTTCCCCTGGGCCCACAGGAGGACCTGACGAGCCAGCTTGTAAAGCGGGCGCAATCTCAACCCCCCCTGATGGTTTATGTAAGAGACCACCGATGTGTTGTCTGAGCGAACTAACACATGATGGCGTCTCAGAGCCTGAAACACCGCCATCATTTCCAGACAATTTATATGCCAGGAGCGATAATGGTCCTGCCATAGGCCCTGGGCCGAGCAACCACTCATGGTCGCCCACCAGCCCGTGAGAAAAGCGTCTGTTGTTAGAGTGACTCGACGACACGGAGCCCCTAACACTGGGCCTTGAACCAAGACACAAGGCTGTTTCCACATCACCAACGCACGAAGGCATCGCTGCGTGAAGGCATGACACCTCGGTGTGGAGGTCGGGAAAGAACGGCAAGCCCCGACGTGGAGTTTGAACAGAGTGCGCGGGTAGAAAACGCTCGTCTAATCTGCTTTTAACAGAAGGGCGTTCCTGACTTTCATGTGGCCAGTCCAGACTGAGCCTGGCCACTGTTCTGCTCAAAACCTCCACAAGCTCCTCACTGGCAGGGGAATGAATTGGCGAGTCCTCAATTCCAGAGCAGAGCCCGTCTCTAACCCCGCTGTCAGATCCTTTTGCGAACCCCATGACTGCAGCAGCAGGACCAGAGCCGCGGGGAACGCGAGCCGAAGCGCCTTCCTCAAAGAGCGCAATCATGCAGAAGAGTTCCCACAGCGGTGACGCAGCGCGAGTTCCCTTGAAAGGGAAGTTTATTTAAAAAATGTATAAATTAATAAGTGTCGTAAATCTGTTTTGAAAGTTGTTTTTCAAATAAATGTTTCCGAGTGATATCAGATTTTGTATGTGTTTTTATTGGACCCTGTAACTACATGAAACAAGAGGGGAACAAACACCACTTTAATTTACAGCCCGCAGATTCATACTTACCCTGTAACTACATGAAACAAGAGGGGAACAAACACCACTTACCCTGTAACTACATGGATAATTACCCCTTAATTAAAAAATACTTACAGTATAAACAATTTGTTAATTTTCCTGATAGTTAACCCTTTATTCCCCAAATATTACATATTATTCCCTTATACCTACGCGTACTTACTTTATAGTTACACTATAATTAACGAAAGTTACGCTGTAAATTCGTTTTACTTACGCAGTACTTTCCGGGCTGTAATCTAAAGCGTTACCAAATATTCCTCAGCTGGGATCATGCAGAGCCCTCTGAAGCCCTTTGAAACCGCATTGATTTTGCCCTTCAACCCGTTGGTTGCCATTGTAACCATTATGTGGAGAAAAATCCTGGAATGTTTAACTCAAAAAACTTAATTTCTTTTTGACTCAAGGAAAGAAAGACATGAACATCTTGGATAAGATGTGGGGTGAGTAAATTATCAGGTAATTTTTCTTTTGAAGTGAACTAATCCTTAAAAATTTTTTTTGTTAACTGAAATAAAGAATAGAATAGAATATAAGTATTAGAAAAAAACTGTAAACTGTACAAATTAGAAATGTTAAATAAAATATTTTTAAGTTCTAAAATGACAAACTAGACTAAAACCAATATCCCTTTAAGGCAAGTCATTTCATTCGGCGACCATCTTTGAAACAGTCATGCAAGTGCAGCTCCTATCTCTTTGAAAGAGGAAAACAACAAATTCTCCAAAGCTGTTCACAGAGCTTACGATTAAATTTCATAGTTGAAATCACCAATGAAATTTGGCAACTGTCTCATGAATTTTGTTTCTAAATGCTCAAATCATGACAAAACCAGCCCATTGGCATGTACAGTCCTAAGCGCTTCTAACGGCAGCTGCAGTGACGCAATGACGTTAACAGTTGCCGATTGGCTCTTTTATTTAGAAGGCGGGACTTCCGCCATATTGTGCATTGCACGTAATATGAGTAGGAGTAATAGTAAAATAAATACTATAATAATATTTAAATAATACTAAAATTGATTACAAGCTGATTACAGTTAAAGCTAAAATATTTTTCACTTGACTTGCATCAGGACATGTTTTAATTTTCACGTTGGCACATAATGATACATCATTCGAATTGTCGAATTATTTGTTACATTTAGAAATCTTTCCCTCGGTTTCACAGACAAGGCTTAAGCCTAGTCCCAGACTAAAATGCATATTTGAGCTGTTTTAACTAAAAACAACTTAAATATATCTTAAAACATGTCAGTGCCATTGTTTTGTCTCAAGATGCACACCAGTAATGTTTTTTTTTTTCTTTTTTCTTTTCTAAGGCACATTTATAAAAGCTACTTAAATGTCCTGATTAAACTAAAGCCTAGTCCTGGCTTAGTCTAAGCCCTGTCTGTGAAACCGGGCTTTAAATAGTTGAATGCAGGACCATAGGCATGGGGGCACTGATGAGCATTATCTTTTTAACCCCATTCACCATTTATTTTTCCATAGTAATTGATTTTAAAGGGGTAATGACATTAGAAATCAAATTTGCCTTGGTCTTTTGACATATAAGAAGTCTTTGTACCATTAAAACAATGTCCTCCTCATTATAAACAAAGTATTTAATTAATCAACTCAAAAAATTTCTTGTTTAATATTGTGGGATTTATGACGTCACACGGGCAAATACATTTGCATATGACTGCATCCAGAGCAAGACACTGATGAATAGTTATACATCATCGCACCATAGGCCCCGCCCACTGGCATTCAGTCGCTTAGCGGCTGACATTTGCCTACACTGGATGTGAGCGTCGCGTCAAAGCAAATAGAACCCATTATAATCACTGACGCTGTCTACACTGGATACAGTATACAGATGTGCGTTCAGTTTCTGACATACTCCACACCCGTGAGTCTGTCAAATGGAAGAGTGAAAGAACGTTCGCTTTTTCACGTCCAGTTTAAACAGCTCATTTGCAGTTCTGTACAAACTTCAGAAGGATCCCAGCACCAGAAACAAGTGGATAGTTTATTTTAATGGCGTCCTAGAGCACGTCAAAGGATTATATGTTTGTTCGGAGCTTTTGACTGCAGATTGTTTTGTAAACGAGGCACAGTGTAATAGAGAATTCTCAAAGAAACTTTTGTTGACAGATGAAGCAGCAACTGTATTAGATCTGACAGCAGCTGCATCGCAAACTGTAAGTAAATCATTTCATAATGCATAAATGACAAACAATGCATGGATAATGTGCACTCATGTGCAACAGCAAGTGTGTGTTGATACTGTTTCCTACGTAATGAAGGCTGTTAGCCAATCATAACTTGACAAGCTTTAAAGGAGCTGCCCCTTAAAAATAGATCATTTCAGACAGAGGGTCAGAATGAGGGTTAAAAATTATCTTTTCCACATATAGTATATTGTGAAAAGAACTTTATTAACATTAGTACTCAAGTAACATATTAACCTCCTAAGACCCAGGAAAACAAAATCGTTTGAATGTAGTATTTTTTTATGTCATTACATTGTTTAGAGCATAAGAAAAAAAAAATGTTTTTAATGATATTTTATTCATATGCTATGTCCTCGTAAGTGGACACCAGGACATGAAATGACATGTATAGACATATTTTAAATTTTCAGGTTTCAGGATTTTTTTTAACTAAACTTTGTTTAAAGATGATTCTCAACCATGTTATGAACAGTGTTGGAAAAGTTGCTGAAAATTAGTAATTAGTTACAGTTACTAGTTTTTTTTTTTAAGTAATTGAATTACTTTACCAATTAAGTATATCAAAAGTAATTAGTTACTAGGGAAAGTAACTTTCAAGTTATGTCTGCTTTTTAAATTTAAATATGAACAGTACTGAACAGTCAAGCACAATAAACATATTTTTTTAGACCTATTTATTGTAATCAACAAGGCAACAGGACTTCAAATCAAGCTGTAGTACAAAAGACCCTTTTAATACTAAATACTTTAATATTTTAATACTTTAGTATTTAATACTTAATACTAAATAACAACTGTCTCAGTCATTTAACACTGTTTTTTTTTTACCACATCAGGCCCAATGAAATAAAAGTGATTGGCCTACAGTATTAACACTAATTAAATGAGAAAACCAAGGTGCCTTGAGGTGCTGCATATAATTGAATATGTGATTTAACAAAAGCTTAACAAAACGGTTTAACAAACATGCCTCATAGGCAAAGCTAAATAGAGATAAGAGATGAGATTCTTAACAAATGTTAAAATGGGCTAACAAGTCTCATCTCTCAAAGCTCATTGATCTGAAAAGCGCGGTGTGCTCTGATTGACCAGCGATCCAGTGCATTGTGATTGGCCCGAATACCTAATTTGTCTGACAGAAATGTCACGCTTCTTACCATATTTGGAATATCAGCTCCCAAAGCAAAGCAATATTGACAGATGATAATGTCGGTTCTACCTTATCAATTCGAGCCCGAATCTAATCCGGATGATGCAGCGCGACTGGACCAGAATATATCAGATTGGTAAGTTTGCATTTGTTATCGTAGAAACGACAAAGACGTAGAAACGGTCTGTGCTCTCCCAGGTGCTAGAAACAGTCCTCCGAAAAATGCGCAGCACACAGTCAAATATTTGGGTTGTACTGTTCTGGAACAGTGTTGTAACTAAAGCTTAGACACTGTTTTCTAATTGTCCCCTCTTTTGGAAGGCCAAACAACATGGCGGCGCGGGCAGCAACAATACTACAGCGAGAATGAGCTTCTTGTCTGCAAGCGTTAATTTTTCACAAAAGAGAGTAACGCGAGTAACAAACTTATTTAAATTTCAGTAATTGTAATTGCGTTACTTGATTAAAAAAAATATTTAGTTACATGCGCGTTACCGCTAAAAGTAGTGGATTTACAGTAAAACGTTACTTTGTAGCGCGTTACTCCCAACACTGGTTATGAAAGATATAACAGAATTAATTGTTTACCATTTTACTTTATGCAATATGTGGGTAAAATGGCCATAAGTGGGTTTTGCCATTCAATGCAATGTATCTATGCACTGCATATTAATGTGTTCTTGGAGCAACATGTAATGAAAAAAAGAAGTGTAATAATGGGAGTAATAGTTGGCAACATTTTCATAATAATATTTTATAGGAACATTAATATGTAATTTATCTCCCTATTCACTTGTTGTGTCTCCTAAAGTGCCTGATAAACATGATTTAAGTACTGGTGTCCTCAACAGTGGACATGTATAAAATCAATGCCCTGTTTTGCAACAGAAAGTCATATTTTGATTAGAAACCCCATATCATTTTCCTGAGATGTTTATTAATAACAAACAATTTGAAAATTTGTCAGATTTAAATGATAATTACAAAAGATTACAAAATATTATCATATTTCCACAAGAGTGCTAAATTTGATCATTCAGTCAATTTTAAAGACCAAGGAGAAGTTGTTGTCCTGGTGAAACCTCCAAACATTTGGTATCTCTGAAAAGCCCTGAATGTGCTCTTTACAGGACATCGAGACTTAAAACTGTGACATGTATTCTGTCAGAAAAATTCAAATTTAAATAATTGTGTTCAACATTGAAGTGCAAATCAGAGAGGAAGGGCAGCAAACACACTCTTTAGTGCTGGTCCACTCCCATGAAGCACTGCGAATAACATAAGAGTCGGTTGTAAAATGTGTGCGTGCTGTCTTGGTTATGCCTCCACATTAGAGGACCTGCAGTACTGGAGACACAAAACCTGCATGTGACCTTAAGGGATCAGATATCACAAACCATAATGCAGCTGCTCAAGACTATACTATGTCTTGTACTGATGAGGAAGTGCAGAGACCACATTGGATCGATACAGCGTTGGGTTGATGGTAATTCATAAAAGCTCTGGCCTTACTCCCCTTTTACCTCCAGTCGAGTCACCTTTATTTATTTAGCGCTTTATACAATACAGACTGATGTCATCATCCAGTTCAGTTTAGTTCTCATACCACACACTGTAAATTTTTTTTTACTTTTTATCATTTGTCAGATCAACTTAGATAATGAATGTGGTTCAGATAACATCATATTTTGAGTTTTTTTTTTTTTTATATATCTTTTGTTGTATTAACTAAAATTTTTAATTTCAATTAACTCAAATTTAAGGCAACCAGGTAACTTACTTTTTTAAGTTAAACCAACAATATTTTTTACAGTGTAGCATCAGTACAGTCAGTATTGTTGAATATTAAGTGTCCCCAACTAAGCAAGCCAGAGGCGACGGTGGCAAGGAACCCAAACTCCATCAGGTGAAAGAATGGAGAAAAAAAACCTTCAGAGAAACCAGGCTCAGTCAGGGGGCCAGTTCTCCTCTGGCCAACGAATGAACATGGTGTCATTATGATTCAGTTGCATCACAAGTCAGAATTCAGATCAGGATCGGTAGCATGCAAATATTCATCCAGTTTTTTTTTGCTTGAAGATCGATTCATCACACCGGTATGGAGCTGAAGCTGGTCATAGGGTCTGTTCGGAGGACCTTTCTGGTTCTTGTGGTCTCTGCTGAGGATCTGTGCTGATGGCTGTCATGTCAACGAGGCCTTCACAGGGGATTGTCCAGGAGACACGGTCTCTGCTGACATTCAGGGCTGCGATAAGGTCGGGCTAGGTGCAGGTCCACCATCTGATCTGGATATGGAGCGGATACGCTGACTACAGTAACCTCGGGATAAACAGAGAGACTAATATTAGTGTAGATAATATTACATAACAATCCTTCAATAGATGTGAATAGAAATTGATAATGTGTTGCAGGGTTTAAAATTAACAGCTTATTTATTTATTATACATCTTTATATATTATACAATTTGATTTAGATTTTATACAATATTTTCTTATTCAAACTAAATCCAGTCATCCAGCCATCTCCTCCCTTCCTCTTTCATCCCCATCCTTTTTAACAAAAATGTATTTTAGGTGGACAGATCAATACAGTAGAAAGAACATGAAACACCACACGGAACAAAACAAACGGCACATTATGTTTTTTTTTTTTTATATTCGCTATTTGCTTCAATGCAAATGAACAAGCGTATTTGTTGCGTAGTGACGTGTACACTATATTGCCAAAAGTATTGGGACACCCCTCCAAATCGTTGAATTCAGTTGTTCTAATCACTTCCATGGCCACAGGTGTATAAAATCAAGCACTAGGCATGCAGACGCTTCTACAAACATTTGTGAAAGAATGGGTTGCTTTCAGGAGCTCAGTGAATTCAAGCGTGGGACCGTGATAGGTTGCCACCTGTACAATAAGTAATTGTGAAAGTGCAGTGGTGTAAAGCATGCCTCCACTGGACTCTAGAGCTGTGGAGTCGTCTTCTCTGGAGTGACGAATCACGCTTCTCTGTCTGGCAATCCGATGGATGAGTCTGGGTTTGGTGGTTGCCAGGAGAACGGTACTTGCCTGACTGCATTGTGCCAAGTGTAATGTTTGGTGGAGGGGGGATTATGGTGTGGGGTTGTTTTTCAGGGGTTGGGCTTGGCCCCTTAGTTCCAGTAAAAGGAACTCTTACTGCTTCAGCATAGTTTGGGGATGGCCCCTTCCTGTACAAACATGACTGCGGGTTTAATAAAGGTCAATAAAGACATGGATGAGCGAGTTTGGTGTGAAGGAACTTGACTGTCCTGACCTCAACCCGATAGAACACCTTTGGGATGAATTAGAGTGGAGACTACGAGCCAGGCCTTCTCGTCCAACATCAGTGCCTGACCTCACAAATGCGCTTCTAGAAGAATGGTCAAAAATTCCCATAAACACACTCCCAATCCTTGTGGAAAGCCTTCCCAGAAGAGTTGAAGCTGTTATAGCTGCAAAGGGTGGGCCAACTCCATATTAAACCCTACGGATTAAGAATTGGATGTCATTAAAGTTCATGTGCATGTAAAGGCAGACGTCCCAAAACTTTTGGCAATATAGTGTATGTTCAAGTAAGCCAGATATCCACAGATTTTGCGCAATACGCTGTATTTAGTATTTGCACTAAATCTACGCAGATTTGGCTTACATGAACTTCCCCAGCAAAGTGAATAAACATAATGGCTGTGTCAGAAAACTGGAAAATTCTGCCTTCGGAGGACACATTTCAAGGTAGGAAGGCATCAAGGCACATCCGAATCCAATGTTAGCTTCACTTCCTGCCTCCTGAGATACCTTCATCTGATCAAGTTTTGAAAGCAGCATATATCCTTCGCTGCTTTTGATATCCCACAATCCTGTGCATTCCATTCGGTAACAGTTGAGCTAGAAAAAGAAGATGCCGTCTGAAAGTTGTGGAAAGTTTTGACCAACATTTTCCACTTCTGATGTCATTCTAGCGAGAAATGAATACTGTAGTAATTCAATATTTGTTTAGTTCTCACCATAACTTACTTTATTTTGCTTTAGATCATTAAAGGGTTAGTTCACCCAAAAATGTAAATTCTGTCATTAATTCCTCACCCTCATGTCGTTCCAAACCCATAAGACCTTCGTTAATCTTCGAAACACAAATTAAGATATTTTTGATGAAATCCGAGGGCTCTCAGGCCCCTCCATAGACAGCAATGTTATTAACACTTTCAAGGTCCAGAAAGGTAGTAAAGATTGTTAAAATAGTCCATGTGACTCCAATGGTTCAACCTTAATTTAATGAAGAGACGAGAATACTTTTTGAGTGCAAAAACAAACAAAAATAATTACTTTATTCAACAATTTTATTCTGGCCTGTGCCAGTCTCCTATGCTGCAGCTCCCGGGCATGCGTCGTGGTGCTCACATGAACAGCATCGGCTGCCGTAGATCTCGAAAGCGCTGCACTATTTACAACGGAAACTGCGTAGGAGACCGACACTGAACTGATGAAACCTTTGTTATGACAAACTGCTGCTGTAAACCAACTGAAATAAAGGTTTTGGGTCTGAAAAATGTTTAATGTAAAGCCTCTTTTTCTCATCAATCTGCATTTATTTGATCAAAAAACAGTAATATTGTGAAACATTATTACAATTTAAAGAACTGTTTTCTACTGTATGCAATTGTTTAAAATGTATTTATTACTGTGATGCAAAGCATTATTACTTCAGTCTTCAGTGTCATATGATCCTTTACAAAATGTGATGATTTGATGCGCAAGATTCTTGTTATTATCAATGTTGAAAACAAATGTTTTTTTAAGGAATCATTAATAAATGGAATGTTCAAAAGAACAGGATTTATTTGAAATAGAAATCTTTGAAACATTATAAAATGTCATTAGTCACTTTTGATCAATTAAATCACCTGGCTGAATTACTTTATTTAAAAGACAGATCTTACAGACACCAAACAACAGAGCTGTATCATTCACACTTTTACAAAGAAAACTTTTGTGAAGCACAAGTTTGAAGAGAAATAGCAGACAGCAGACCAAAGTAGAGAGTGCTTCAGCCAGAGTGGAAATTGCTAGAATAAAATAGTCATTGACTGCTAATGGTCACTCAGCACAACATCATCCACTTCAGCTCGAATATGCATCTGAGAGCTCATTGAGGAGGAGAGGAGAGAGAAATGCAGAACACACCTCATAATGAATTGAATTAGACATGATGGATTGTGTTGCTCCATTGTAAAAGAATGGTCTGCTTTGAGAAGATACACTGTATCAATATCCTTTCAGACAAACGCTGAGGCTGAGAAAGGTGGAGGCGAAGAACATGGTTTGAGTCATTTCAGAAAATATGCATGTCATACAGGTTTGGTTTGGTTTGGTTAATCCCTGAAAATCATACCCTGAAAACTGGCAAAGGCGGGAAGAATAAGAGAGAAAAATAGAGAGCAAGTCATCACAGAAGAGAGTATGCTGCTGTAAAATATTCATAGTGGTGGGATATTTTAAGACCCCTCATGTCTGCTGGGATGAGATGAGAATAAATGAAATGAAGTGTCGTCATATTCTTTGTCATACACTATAAATCAAGTCCTCCTCTTGAAATGAGCCATACCAAACATTTGTTGTGAAATTCTGTGTTTATTCTTTGTAAACCCCACTGATGCGGAGTGACATTGCAGCAGGCTTCTAGTGCTGCGACCAGAAGGCCATTGCCAGAATATTCAATACAACAATACCATTATATATTTATTGATATATATTTTTAAAGGCTACACTCTTAGAAGGTTCTGCTGTATATAGAACCTTAAAGGATTCTGACAGGTGCTTCATAAAATCTTTTAGGGGCTCCCATCATGGGATAATTTCAAGGATTTAGTTTTAATTAATTAAATTAATAAAATTCATAAACTTTAAACTCATAAACTTTATCACTAGAAAAAATGGCCCATTAAACATATATATATATTGGATGCAGCTCTTGTGGGGTGTTCCCGGTCTGCAGTGGTCAGTATCTATCAAAAGTGGTCCCAGGAAGAAACAGTGACCGGTGACAGGGTCATGGGCGGCCAAGACTCATTGATGCACGTGGGGAGCAAAGGCTGGCCCGTGTAGTCCGATCAAACAGACGAGCTACTGTAGTTAATGCTGGTTCTGATCAAAAAAAGTGTCAGAATATTGCAGTTTGTTGCATATCCAATTGTGGGATCTGTGGGATGTGCTGAACAAACAAGTCCGATCCATAGAGACCCCACCTTGCAACTTACAGGACTTAAAGGATCTGCTGCTAACACCTTGATGCCAGATACCACAGCACACCTTCAGGGGTCTAATGGAGTCCATGCCTCGACAGGTCAGGGCTGTTTTGGCAGCAAAAGGGGGACCAACACAATATATATATATATATATATATATATATATATATATATATATATATATATATATATATTATTACTATACTATACTATATACTATACAATATTGCATTACTTTGTTACTTTTCCTCTCTTCCGGGCCTTGCAGGGGTTTTTATTTAAAAATTATTTTTTGCAAGTGTTTAAATGCAGTAACCCAGACCGCGACATAGTGTCGGCCCAGATCCGGGCCACATCTGGTACATGTGGATGTGTGCTGCTGTCTGGGACTGCATTCAACAACATATAGCCTATAACAACATTGACCTTAATATTCTTTTGAAAACACTTTTATAATATTATTGTATTCTGACCACTTAAAATATTTCCTGACGTCCTGAGAACACAGTTCACCCCTATTGCTCTGACACTGACCATGGAAAACATCTAAACCTCTTTTCTACAATCTAATTCACAAGAAAGTACAAATGGATTTTTGCATCAGAACCTCTTGTGTAAAATGTGGTCCTAAACCAACATTTCATCTTAACATGAGTTACAAATATGAAGGTGTCATGGCATAAAGGATCATATAATTTATGTCCCTAGTTTTTATGTAGTAGTGCTGCTCAGAGTGAAATTCTCTACAGGTCAAATGCAGGATTTCAAACTCAGGCCTTTGATTAATGGCAACAGTATTTTCAGCTGCAGCATCTCTCAGTGGCCGGCAGGGGGCGTGTGGTCCATAGATGAAGCAGGATTCATGTGCGCTACAGGAAGCAAAGAGGAAACGTGAGTCTGATGAAAATCAAAAAGTGAATGAAGTAAATTGATTAAGACTTTTTTTCATACATGAAGAGAAAAACAACAGGACACTTTGCTTTCATTAACAAAGGGGCTAGTTGTCACATTTTTATTCTAGTAAATAAGTTTTTTTTTTTTTTTTTTTTAAGAAGACAATTTCAATTTCAGACAGTCAGACAGTATTGCTGGGTAGAATACAGTTAATTTAACCCATTGATATTTTAGCATGGCACAGCAATATTAGGCTATAGCCAGTGCTCCAATTGAGGGGGGTTGGGGGGTAAGAAGTAAAAAATAGACTTAAAGGGGTCCTGTAAATTTGTGCATTTTTTGGCTACTCCTTATTTCTCTTTTAAAATTGTAAACCCTGTATCTAAACACCGCTAAAGAGTGCATGCCTCTGTTTACATGACTCTGGCGCTGCTCCGTGAGGCTAAAAAAAAGTATACTAATAAACCCTCACTCGAGTCTGGAAGAGAAAGCTTCTTGCTGGCTTTGATGGGCTCATTTTCTTCTAATCTTTCTACTGTAGCCTATTTATCCACTCCATGTCGGGGCTTTTGTATTCCTTACCTACAGTAGGCTACATAAATTGCACACATTTAGGCGTACTAATTTCTCATTATTACTATTATTTTGTGACCAAAAAATGTGAAAAATAAATCTAAATGATCGTGCATGACATTCTTTTAACTATAAGCAACCCAATGTGTCTAGATCTGTAATGTTATTTCACTTGTATAATGAGCTCGTCTTAATGTTTTAAATTATACATTCTGTATTTTATACTTTGTGCGAGTGCTCATAGTCTCGCAGTCGTGTGATTTAGTCGGCTTGTGAAATTACTTTTATGCAACAGTTTGCCGGAACAATTACGTAAATAAATAAATACATTAATAAACGGGGGAAAAATAGCGCAGAAAAAACACAGAAAACTCAAAACGGTGTTTACAGAAAGCAACCCCCCACCCCCCTCTTGATAGCCTATATGTTCTTTGCTAATTACAGAAACTTTATATAAGCACTTATTAAATATATTCACATATAGTATTATTGTATAAGTATATTTGTATGGTCCTTCAATATTTCACCAGTATCCGTACTGGGACTTTTGTATCACTGCGCTTGTCTGTGTTTGCGCAACTTGCATCATTAAGCCAGTAGGTGGCGACAAGTGACTGTCTTTATAAGTGAGCAATTGAACCATTAATTAGTAAACATTGATTAGTCCAAAAACATTGATTAATTCAGGAAAGAAACAAGTTGCTGAAACCGACCTTTGATGCTCATATGCTTGACTAATAATGTATGCCACCGCCCACTAAAGCTATTGTTATCTGATTTTTTTGGCCTTCAAACACCTTAAAATGCACATGTGTAAATCTGGAAAATCTACATTTTCTGGGGGGGCATGCCCCCAACCCTCCCCTAGCAAGATCACTTATGCCCTCTGTATTTACAAAACCCTAAGTATCGGCCCTGTTGCAGAATTTACCCCAACCCAACCCAATTTTTTTTATTTTTTATGGTAGGGACCCCCCATAACACTTGCTTCAATTCGAGCACTGGCTATAGGGATAATCTTTTCAGCAAATATAACATTATTTATTATTTAAATAATAAGGTATCAGCTGACACGTTTGGTACCACAGCACATCTGTCAGTTTCTGGTTTGTCCTGCCCTTATCATCCCTTAGTCAAGCTTACAGATCACACACTAAAACACGGATGTTGTGCTGGAATCCAGGATGAAAACAAACTTCACCAACAATGCTGGAAACTCCGCTTACACACTTAACATTCTAATGACTGTGCCAGATACCTGCTATCGTTTACTTTACGGCGACTTTCCCGATCTTGTTTTGGCGAGTGTTGCATTGTTCACGCGCGTCTCGAGGTCTTCTGCGCGTCACCGTTGTTGCACAGGCGCGCGCTGGCTGCAACACATCACTGCACCTCACACAGGTAATGTCAGCATTTACACCTGAACAAAACCTTTCAGATTCGAGCCAGATTTCATCTAGCTGTAACAGTGTTAGAAGAACTGAATTTAAACTGTATGAGTTTGTCGCAGAGGTGTGTGAAGAACAGTATAACAGCTAACACGGAACGGTTTTTAGAACTTCAGCTAACGTTCTACCAGTGACGTTAATAGAATGTTCGTTCAGAGTTATCTGGTCTTCAGTAACGTTCTCAAGACGGTATTTACAAATTGTTTTTTATTAAATGTTTTATACCATTGAAACCAAGTAGAGTTTGGGTGCGTCTTTAAAAAATATCATTAAATTATATGATTATTGTAGGTACTGACTACAATTCCTACCCCCATGCCACTCCATAGGCTATACTTTTATGACTTTTCTCCTGTGAAATACTAAGTTATCCAAAGATTATCTTTTCCATAAAATACATGATAGGCTATACACTAGCTGTCAAATAAAATTTTGCTTAAGATATATAAATAAAAATACACATCTTAGGTCAGTTTGAACTTGGGCCCTCTCCTCTTGCTCAGGCCACATATTACACTTAAAAAACTGTAGGTGTTAGTGTTTTGATTTTTCTTTACTTTTCTTTGGTCATGTCTTATAGGGCAACAAGTCAGCCAGTGCCATCACTGGATCACCCTTAAAAAAAAGAAAAAGAAAAAAACAATCTCTGAATTAAAATATGCCTGTCTATGAACTTGAGACACATGTCTCGTAATATATATATATATGCCTATTAAACAATTGTTGCAATCTAGCCAGCATGGAGTGCATGATGAAGGTTGAATGTCCACAATACTTAAAGGGCCTATATATGTAAGAATTTGTGGTATTAATCGCTTTTTTATTGCCAATGTGAACTGCATTGATGAAATTTTAAAAAGCGTGAACATGCGACTTATTTTTATGTGAAGGACGTTTTTGCCGGGAAAATCAAAAGGATGTGATGTTTGCGCACTCTCCGGAGAGCCTCTTCCGTTCAATGACACATGAAACGAATGCTTATGCAATTTTAAGGATAATGCAGAAAGAGCCATTCTGTACTGTAATGTCAATGTGCAAAGAAAAGGGATTAATTTAAACTATAGTCCCAGATCTATAATCTATAGCAGGAATGCTCAATCCTGTTCCTGGAGATCCATCTCCCTGCAGAGTTCAGATCCAACACACCTGTCTGCAATTATCAAGTGCTTGATCAGTATTGGAGCTGAACTTTGCTGGTAGGTAGATAATCTCAAATATACTTTATAATCAAATGTTCATAACAGTGTAATTTCATCTGTCGACATGATGTGGGTGAATTGAAGAGCTGGTGCAAACATATCCACATTGCTATGATCAGATGCTTTCTTAACTGCTGCTTTCTCACCACTGTCATTTTTGTTGTGTGTTTATTTTGTTATTAAGAGGAAAGCGCACAGAACATTTTTACATATTCATCTAAACCTTATTCTCAGCAGCGTGGACGGCGTCAGGATGTTCGTTAACAGTATATATGCTGCAAAGGTATTTCCAACTTCTTTTTACTTCTAAGCAAAGAACGAAAAAGAACTTTGCCATGAGTATATCAGAGCATTGAATCATGTACAGTCTCTTGTACGTTATGTGTGCACGAGTGTGAGTGAATGTACTATATTTAGTTCGATAATGTTTTTTATTTAATATTTTGTGTTTTTAAGAGAATTTATTGGTACTAAATGATATTTATGCAGTAGTTATAATCAGGGTTTGAAATGAACACCCGGCAACCTGCCAAATGTGGGTAAAAATCAGCTGTGGCGGGTTACACTGTCAAATCACTATAGCCAATTTGGCAGGTTACGTATTATGTTCACTCACTCTGCTGGGGAAGTTCGTGTAAGGGTGTACTCACACTAGGCGATCTGAACCGTGCCCGGGCTCATTTGACCCCCAAAGTCTGGCCCGGTTGACTAGTGTGAGTGCTCCGTGCCCGGGCACGGTTCGTTTAGCCGGCCCTGGCCTGCTTGGAGGAGGTGGGCCAGAGCACGGTTCGGTTGGGCTCGGGTGCGGTACGCATGTAGTGTGATCGCTAACCGCGCCAGAGCACGGAACAGCTGTGCGCTACTGTCATCATTACGACAGCCAACTTAGTTACTACTTCGCTGTGCAGCATAAATGATAAAACTATTAGGCAGTCCATTAGAGAAAGCGCTTTTCTTCCTGTCTTCTTCAAAACAAAAAGTTGCATTGTGAATGACATAAGCGTGCTCCGGCCCGGTACGTTAAGTGCAATGTGAGTGCAGGCCATCAGTGGGGTGGGGAGGGGGGGCAATCGCGCTCGGGCACGGTACAAGGCAACCATGCCTAGTGTGAGTACACCCTAAGCCTAATCTGCGCAGATTTAATGCAAATACCCGTAAGTCATCATGATATTAAATACAACGCATTGCTCAGAATCTGCGCATATCTGTCTTGCTTGAACTAACACCAATGAAAAAAAGGAAAGACACGCCAAGCAACGAAGGAAACCAAGAAAAGAAAATGAGAAGATTTAATACCATTGGCAAACTGGCCACGAGATGTGATATCAAAATCTAAAAATAGCAAAGCAATTAAAACAACTGCAATATGATGTTCTTCATTTAACATTTTCATATAAAAAGTATCTATTTATGCTTGTTCAACAATATGTACAGTTCCAATCGAATTTATTCAACCCCCTCCACCTGCAAGACATTTTGCTGCCAAGAATAACATTTTATGAAAACAATTCAACAAAGGCATCAGTAAACTATTATAGAAAGTGTATTAATACACATTTGAGTGATTCTGAGAACATAAAAAAAAAAAATCTTTTGTTTTGTGCAGAATATTTTATTCTTTATAACCTCCAATAAACGCTGCCTGTAAGTGCTTAGAAGCTTCTGTCACCTCTTTACTGCAATCTTGGCTCATTCCTTGCTTGAAGCCTCCAGATCACTGATATGTTACCACTGCTTTCTTCAAATTCCACCAAATATTTTCAATGAGATTTAAATCTGAAGACTTTACAGGCCACTCAAGAACATTCTACGACTGATCCCTGAACCAAGCTTAAGTAGATTCGGATGTATACTTTGGGATGGCTGTCCTTCAGGAAAGTCCATTGATCATCAAGCTTCAGTCTCTGCACCGAAGGCATCGCCATCTTTGCCAAAATGGCTTGATACTTCAAAGAATTCATGATGTCCTTCATACAGTCAAGATTTCCACTTCCTGCAACAGCAAAGCACCCTCATAACAAGACTGGACCGCCTTCGTGTTTGACCATGGTGATGGTGTTTTTCTGCTCATAAGCTTTACCTTTTTTGCACCTGACATACCGCTGATTCATGGGTCCAAAAGTTCCAGTGTGGTCATATCGCTCCATAAAACATTCTTCCAGAACTCCACAGGTCTATCCAAATGAAGTTTAGCATATTCAAGTCGGCCATTTTATGTTCTTCTTGGTCAAGAGTGGCATTCAGCAATATGTCCCAACGTGAAGGCCATGCGTGTCCATTGTTCTTCTTCAACTCTGCATTGAAATATTTTTTTCCTTCTTTCATCAGGTCATCTTACAAGTCTTTGGCAGTAAATTGAGGGTTTTTCCCAGTTGCTCTGATCAAACATTTTATTCCTCTTAATGATATTGTGCTTTTTCTTCAAAACCATCAATGATTTTCTCGTACAACAAATTAGGCTAAACTTATGAATAAGGCTGCCAGCTGTGTCTCTAGGAAGTTTTAGTGTTTTGGAAATCGTCTTGTACCCATAGACTTTCTAATGTAATAAAACAATTTGTTCTCTGTAGCTTTTGTGAGAGCTCTTTTGACTTGGCCGTATTTTGCATGAGCTAAATGTATGGATGTGTAACAGCACAAGCTAATTCAGTTTTGTTAAGGCTTAATTGCGTTTTAACACAATTTTGTACCATACCATACAAATAAGTGACTTAAAAACAGCAGCTTTGAATATGGGTTGAATAATTATGACATAGCTGTATTACAAAAAAATCCCGTAACTCAAAAGCAATATATTATATATTGACATTATCACTTTTAATTTGCCACTAAACTGTCATAGATAAAAAAAAAAAACTCTGTATCTTTAGAAATGCCTACATTTGTAAATTATTAAAGTCTCCGGGGGGTTGAAAAGTTTTGAGTGTCATTGTTTGTCTGGAGCTGCTGTGCTGTTGGCAACTAACAATGAACTCATGCTTGTATTTATTCTTGTGTACTGTATGTTAATTATTTGTGCTTCCTTGTCATTCGTTCATCATCTTCACTTTATTTTCCGTGAAGCATTATTTTGTTGCGCTTCTGTTACGATAAATATAGACATCCACTCTTGCATTGCGTGTGTAACGGAAGTCAGCTAGTGAGAGTTGTGCAGGTTGATGACTGCTAGAGAATGTGGTGTTTACTGTTTAGCGTCCTTGTTAGTGCACTGCATGCCAGCCTTGCATAGACTTCGTCAGCATTACTGGGAACGCCCACAAAAACGTCATATCTGTTCATGCCGTGGGGGCAAACAAGCCATTCGAAAGCGCGCGTAGACCTCGTTAGATGCTTTATCTTTACTCTTTGTAATCATTATGATTTATTTTTGCTTGGTGCAATGCCGAGAAGTTGCCATGTGGCGTTCTGCACCTCTAATAAGTTTAAAAAAAAACCCGGATCTGAAGTTTTATAGTGCCAAATAAACAGACGGAGCCCTTCATCAATTCCGAAAGCCTGTGCAACATGTCCATTACAATTAAACATTTGCACTACATGATGCTGGTATTATTGTAAAGATTAAAAAAAGAGATTTCATTAATTGCAATGACAAAATTGTGTTAAACAAAACAGCAATAAAGTCATACTTGTCACGGGACTCGAACTGCGTCAGAAATGCAGTCAATTTATCGTTAAAGCAGTTTTTCACGATGAGCGATCACATAGCCCCATAATGCGTGAGGTTATTAATGTACAAAACACTCAAAAGTCTTCTTTATTTCATGATGGGAAGGGCTGGGCTCATGTTTGTGCTTCAAGCTTACAAGCTGATAGTCACATTATGTACAACACTTGTATTTTCTCGTCAAAATGCATGCTGCTCCTACAAATATTACATGACATAATAGCTTGCCTACTTCATAAATCACTGTCTTTTGATGAAGACGGTTGCTATAAAAAAGCAAATAAAAAAACTTTGCTATTGTCAGTAATTTGAATAATATTGTGACACTGACATGTCAACTTTTTGCTTTGTAATATGTATATGCTGAACTAGGAATTCATTTGTGCATGGCTGTACTAACAAGAAAAACGAATAAATAAACAGATAAAGCTACATGCATGCAAGACAACAGAAAACTGACGGATGTCTAAACTTTATCTAAACCTTTCAATGATGCCAAACAGCTCTGCATATAACTGGATGTTAGGCTTTTGACAAATGTTTGTTAAACGTGGCACTGCGGTAATTTAACGTTTGACATGCCATGTTTCTATTCTAGCCCAAACATAATTACACATAAACAAATGCCCTTGCATTGCACACGGCATATTCAGAAAAATATAAATTTCATAGCACAAGACACATTTTATGATCATTTTAAATCGTTAAATGTATGTAATACATACTTTTAATCCATTAAATTCAGGAACACTGAATTAACGTCTTCATCGAAAGACTGGGTTATTTGCCCCCAGCTATGACATGACGCCAACCAAGTCTATGCCAGCAATCGGGGTTCGAGACCGACTCGGAGCAAGGCGGTTAGGATTGGAGAGTGAGCTTTTGGAGGCGGAGCAATGAAGAAAGGGGTGTGTTTGTTTTGGTTGATCAACAATGTTCAGCAACAACTTAGAAATGTTGCTTACCCCACCTTTAAACTGTCGTAAATCTTAAAGGGGTGGTTGATTATGATTTCACTTTTTTAAATTTAGTTAGTGTGGAATGTTGCTGTTTAAGCATAAACAACAAAAGTTCAAACATCTGCTCAAAGGTCAAAGCAAAAGGAGATATTTTCTTTTACAGAAATCACTTTTTAAGGACTACAATAAAACAGCTGGTAGGGACTACAACAAGCTTATTCACTAGTTAGTGACATCACTAACCCTAAAATTGACATAAATCCCCGCCCTCAGGAACACACAACAAAGGCCATGTTGAGAAGAGGAAGAGTTGTAGTAGAGCACATTTGGGAGTCTGCTCAAGCTATCACATCCGTCTTTTCACATTTATTGCAATACAGTACATAACACAAGTGCAATAGCATGTCATAAAAGCAAGATGACGACATAAGATATAGCCGTAATTAAACTAAACTATACCTGTTCTCTCTTCATGCAGCATTTATTCTCTGGCTCTAAAGGCTTCTTACAACGGTTCCCACACGAGCGATTTATAGATTATCATGACAGAATATGCTAATCAGTGACTTGAAGATAGTAACTCCACATCAGCTACATACATTCATCAACTAACCATTCAGAAACATCCTGTCTCATTCTACATGTTGTCACTTCTTCTTGAGTCTCTCCATCATTGTCTGACTCCGGTTTGAACATAAAAGTCTGAACAGTTTCTGACCTTTTTTTTCAGTGTGAGTCTGCGTGAGGTAATCGGAGCTGCTAACACAAGCTCTTAAAGCTCTGCTCTTTCTGAAAGGGGGCCGGGAGCAGCAGCTCATTTGCATTTAAAGGGACACAAAAATGACACGCTTTTGCTCACCCTAAAAAGTTATCATTTTAACATGCTATAAAAATGATCTGTGGGATATTTTGAGCTAAAACTTCACATACACACTCTGGGGACATCAGAGACTCATATTACATCTTGTAAAAAGGGGCATTATAGGACCCCTTTAAATTATTTGAAGCACAGACTTAAGTTTGGTCTGTTTTTTGAGGCGACACTTTATTATGTTAATTAAAAAAAAACATAGTTATAGACAAAGTTTATTTTACATTTATTGATATGAAAAGTGCATACAAATATTATTTTATATGAAAAAACACGTTTTACTCTTAAACTGTAAAAAAAAATCAAAGCCATAAATCTAAATGAGCTGTGTTCCAAATTTGAAAATCCTTGTCCTTGTGGGGATATTTTTGGTCCCCATGAGGAAAACAGCTTATAATTCATACTAAGTGATGTTTTTTGAAAATGTAAAAATGCAGAATGTTTCTTATGATGGGTAGGTTTAGGGGTAGGGTTAGTGTAAAGGGATAAAATATACAGTTTATACAGTATAAAAACCATTATGTCTATTGAAAGTCCCCATAAAACATGAAAACCCAACTGTGTGTGTGTGTTTGTGTGTTCACATAGCAAGTGCCAAAACATTTACCAAGTTTTGTACCATTCTGATGAAAAAAAAAAAAAAATCAAAATTTTTAGGTAAATGACTGAAGATCACCAGAGGGTTAAAAAGGAATATTTGTAAAAAAAAAATTGAACATAGATGTAGTGCACACATGTCGACCTTTTGTGACAACATGGCCCCAAATGTCACTCTGTCCCTTTTTTCAAAGAAAAAGAAAGCTCAAAAGCTTCAGTGAAATAGCAACAATGTAAATATGTAATAAAAAAAAAAATTAAATATGAAAAGCAAAACCTATGTCTATATTAAACATAACACATATACATATAATGTCATTTTTGGACAACAAATAATACAAATACTATCCAGCATGAAGTGCATGATGAAGGGTGGATGTTGACACAGCTTGGGCAGAGAGTGCTGGTGAGAGGAGAGCTCATCCTTCTGCCCTGAAGGACCTTCTGCGTCAGTCGTAGGCGTTGACAGGCTGGCGTGACCATCAGAGGCTGTGTGTGTAGACACTAATGCCCTTGTTAAGCAGTGCACAGATGGGTGCACAGCAGGGGAAGGGTATTTTTAAAGTACGTTTTGGAAGGGTTTCCCTGCAAACGCCTTAGCTGATGATTTTTGATTTTGTGACCTTTGCAGGTCACTTTACGGATTCTTCTAACAGACATAGACGGAAAGACTGTATATTATCCCAACATAGTTTGCAGTGGCGTATGCGTCTTTCATTGTGCTTACATTTGCTCATGTTGTTGATAACTGGCTCTGTTAGTGTTTTTGGTTCAACAGTTAAAGTGTACAATTTCTGTAAAGGTATTAGTTGATGTTAGCATGCAAACATGTTTGTTTTATCAAGCTGAGCCAGTTGGCAGTGCCAATCCCTTGCCCTCCCTCTTATTTATTTCCTCTGTGCAGTGCAATAATCCCTTCATCATGATGTACAAAACTAAAAATGGAATCTCAAGATAACATGATTTGCAAGAAGAAAAAAAAATACCAATAGCCAAAGTATAAATACAGTTGATCAAACTCGTTACTTAGCTCTCGTGAGTTTCTGACCTTGTACACGTGTTCATGAGCTTGAAGTGGTAGCGGAGAAGTAACATCTGTGTGGCCGGGCTCAGCACTTTTCTAATGGTTTGTTGGGGCTTGTTTGCAGATGTGGTTCAGCAACTAAATCAGGCTAGAACAGCTGCCACACAAGGGCAGATCATGACCCCACCAGCGCTTACAGGCCACACAGACACCAGACGCTCACACAGATCCCAGGTGTGTCAATCAGTGGTGTGTAAGAGACTGAAATAAAAAGGCAAAAAAGTCCCCTATCGCTTTGATTTTTAGCAGCTCATTGAGAACACAATAAGCTCAAGAAAGGCAAAAAAAATATTATATTATGGTTACATCTGGAGAGATTTACTCCACATAAAACCCACATCAAAGCAGTAAATATTCAGCGTCTACACAGGCCACTTAGCACTATGCTAGTAGACAAAAAAGCTAGCTTGCTAACTGAAGGCTTTCTAAAAAAAAAAAAAAAAGAAAAGAAAAGAAAAGGAATTGTTTAATTTGGCCATTTTTAGATTCTGTATAATCAACCTTATTTTTCAGCGCTAAAGTCATTTCCTGTTCGAGACTTTAGCTATAGTAAATAACTAAGGGCCGTAAACGGTAAAACTGTGCTTCCAACCAGTGCGTTTATGTTTACGATAAAATGGACTGTCTATTTACACCAAGTGTAAATATCCAGCCAGGTTGGCAAAGGCTGTTTTCACTAACTCCGCCCACCATTGTCTGATTGAACCTGACAAAATAACAAAAGAAAGCAGTTTGATAACAGGATCAGTGGTGACCCAAGTTCGAATTTCCCTTTTCCCGTCGCATATCAGCTTGGAGAGGCATTTATTTTAAAGGTACACTATGTACCCAGCAAGTAATAGCCATCATTTCACCATCTCGGTTTACTATAGACCCAATATAGTCCGGCTATGAGTAACCCAGTTCTAGCCAAAATAACCTTGAATTTGAAAAAGGTTAACAAAGCACTAAATCTCCAAACCTCAGGAGAATCATCCGTTAAAACAAACAAACAAGTGAAAACAGAGGAGAGTCTGCCGGCAAAAAAGAGAATATGAAAGATTCGTAATAAAACAAGAATCAACATTAGCTTGGCTTTTTGGAGATGACACACTGAGGGATTTGAAATGTTGTAAAAGGAGATTTTTTTTTAACCATAAATCATGTGAATGGCCGTTTGATACGTGCTCCCAGGGGTGATATTAGGATTACAATATTAGGGGGGCTCATCCCCCAATGAGGGTATGATTTTAAAAAATATATATATATATATATATATTTAAGATATTGTTTATATACTAGGGTAGGCATGAACAATACAGTAGATTATACACTACATATCAAGTTATGCCCTGAATATTGAATTAATTTCTAATCATTTTAAATAACCAGCTAATATTCATAAAAAATATAGTCAAACTGTATATTACTGTAATTGTCTAGATTGGCAATATTTGGGTAAAATATTTGTAATGTAATGTTTTAAACACTATAATTTTTTAACTACATTTGTGCATTAAAAATAACTTTAAAGAAGATCTGAATTTATCATTTTCATTCATGGAGATAACATGGAAAATGTGCCATGGTTTAATGGAGGATTTCTGTCACCTGGTGGAAAACAAACACACTTTTAACATGAAAATGACATGACCATAACCAGTAGATGGCAGCAGAGGACCACTCATTAGCTCATTTGCATTTCCACTCCCTTTTAAAGTTATTTTCACATGTCTTGCTTTTGGATTTAGGCTATTATCAAATTAATATAATATTTTTTTTAGCAAATTTATTGCAGTGAAGTATGAAGTATAGCAAGAGTAGGAAAAGTCACAGTCTCATGCCATTTAGATGAAAGGAATTTCGTAAAAATAAATAAATAAATAAGCCCAGATTTTACAGTGGATGGGAAACCGTCTTGAATTGCTCCCACATCCGCATCATATTATGTAAACTGCATTTATGACAAAGTACTACACAGATGCAGATATCAACAATCTATTAACAAATGCACACAGTTTGTCCTCCTAAGCCCTCCTAAAATGGGCCTAGTGACGCCACTGCGTGCTCCTAATCACTGGTTCAAAAGAGATGATTTGCAAAGGTTTGGAAGCTTTACAACGCATGTTTTGAAAGCGCCCATCACTACTTTGAGGTCAGAGTCAGTTTGGCGGCCATCTTGGGAATGCACTAGGGCAGCTATTTTCAGTTTTATGTGAGTACAGCTTCTATCCAGATGAATGAAAAAATTCTGAAATCTAAAAAACTTTTCAGTGTAGACTTTAATCAGGGTAGAACCATTTAATTTTTGACTGGAATGAAAAGACTGTGAGGGTTAGAAGTACACTGGGTTCAGTGGATTGTACTGTATAGTTTAATGACATGCCTGTTTGGCTGAAACATCTTTCAAAAACACTTTAAGTAGACAAAAAAGTTTTAAACGTTGTACCTTTTTTTAAGATTACATATGATCTTTATACATGCCATTGTAAAAACTGTAAATCTATCCCTCATTTTCATCTGCATAAAATTCAATATGTTTTCTACCCTGACTAAATGGCCTATAATCGATCAACTGCTTGCATTGCAAAGTCATCTTTGTTTTGTGTAGAAGTTCACAGTTGCTCATTGTTTTATGTAACTAGTGATAGGAGAAACAAAGCTTTTTGAAACTGTGAATCATTGTCAAAACACCACAGACTGGCGACACCTGCTGGTCATAATGTTGTAAAAATGACCCGAGATCAGTTAAAGCCATTAGACACTCATGTTCATGGGTTCACCAGATCAACACCATCTACATGTGTTTTGAAATTTGGGGATTTTAAAATGTTTAAATTTTTTTTTGAGTATTTGATTCTTTTAGGGTTCTTTATAAACCCATATGGCTGCTGATGGCCAGTGGATTTATATGCGACTCTGTGCACACTAGAGTGGGTGTCCCAAAGGGACAGGCTGTTACTTTGGACTCTGGCATCTCTATGTCTGAGGGCTTTCTCGTCTCTGCAAATCTCAGAAGCTGTGCCGAAGAGAATCCCCAAGCACCACGGGCCAAAATGCACAGTATTGCAAAGAGGGAGAGCATCCTTTCCCCTATCCATACAGGCAAAGTCACTGAGTTTTAAGATTGCATCTGAGTAAAAAATGATGTTGTGTTTTACAGTAAAATTGCTAGGAATAGCAAAACCCATGTCAATTACAAAAAAAAAATTACTTTATCAGTCTCTGAGGAACAGCTTTGATTTTATTCACATTCTTTAGGAAGTAAAAATAGACTTTAAATGTTCTGTTTCCTTTCAGCAGCCCAGTAGCTGAAATGTGTTCCCATGGATTGAATTTGGGAAAACTTGGGAAGAGAGAATTAAAATACATTAAATAAATAAATATGACTGCTTTGCCTAGTTATAATCGAATATTCTAATATTTTTAGGTTGTATTCGTACTGATGCACAAACTATGACGTAGAGGAGGGTAAAAAACATAAACCTCTCTCAGTGTGTGACTAAAAACAAAACAGGCACTGGATACTTTGAGAAGCTCATGGGAAACTACCAGTGCAGTGCAAATCAAATGCTGAGAATTTAAGCAAATAATCTATCTATCTATCTATCTATCTATCTATGTCTAATAAAAGTCTAATAGAAAAGTATAGAAAATATACTTGACGCATTGACAACTAGTTCAACCATTTTGCATTTAATGAATTATGCAAGGAACTAATGTCTAGTGTTTTGAGGGGTAAGACTATTCAACAGAGAACCAGTATAATTTTGATCAACATGACATTAGCGATTGATAATGTAGGAAACATCTGACACTTGTACATAATTAATTGCATGAATAGCAAAGCACTTGCAATTTGTTCAAAAGAATGAGAAATTGCGTTTATGATGTGCACAAGTGACTAGATGATGCGGAGGCTGAACAAGTAGTTTTGAGAATTTCAGTTGTGATCTGAGAAATGCACCAAAGCAACTGAGAAAAACTGTAATTCATATTAATCAGGTAATTTTTCAGATTTCATATGACTTGAGGACAATTGAACCTTTCTCTCATTTTAAGTATTAGCAACTTTATTTGGTCGCTATTCTGATGTACTTCCAGTGACAGGGCATTAAATAGTGCTTTTAGGATTATTTTTTATAGGCACAGACATATAATGTCCCGATGTGGGCTTGTCCCTCAGTAAATTCCTTTTAGGTCATAGTGGACACTTCCTATTAAAGGAAAATCCTGCTCCATTGCTGCTGCTATCTTTAGAAACATGCACTACAGACATGTTATGGGTCTTTCTTATCAGGCAGTGATGGACTAGTCATCTATTGTGAGGAAGCTTCTGGATCCTGATGATAGATTGATGTTTTGGAGCCATGCCCACTATAATTGAGCCTGCAGCCATGTAGCGCTAATGTTCAGTTCAGCGAGGTGATCCTCAGCTTATGTCACTGATCTGCCTTTGCCACATTAATCCTCTTAATAGAACCATCCTGATTCCCAACTAAACCCAAAATCACCTGCTGTGGATCAGGGGTAGCCCAGTGCAACCACTATGCACATTTTGTTTGCGCCACTTAATTTTAAATAGTGGCTCAATATAGACAGAAAGACAAAAAATGTAGACATTTAGAAATATGTTATGTATTTATTCATTTATTTTTTCCAACATGTAGCAACACAAAATATAATGTACTGTTTAAAATGATTTTTGCTGTGCATTTTCAGTAGAATCTTTTACAGAATACAAAATTAAGGTTTTTGATTACTATGCTGTTAAACTGCATCTACCTCATGAAATTGTTATAATCACATTCCCCACTTAAGTCTATTAATAACACAGCCAAAATTGTTCAAAGGACAAATGGCATTCTTTGGGATTTACATGCTTAGCCTTTAAAATGGCTTTTGACTTTCATATTAATTTCCTTTTGAGTGACAGAGATTGATTAAGGAATTGTAAGCATGCTTGTTATGGAAACATTCCGCTTGTGATGTGCAGTTCAAATCTTTAAAGGGTAATTTTCCTTGATCTTTTGACGTATAAGAGGTCATTTTAAAAATGATAGAGACGCCTCTGAGGATTACAAGACGTTTTGAAGTGCCAAGTTGGAAAAACACAGTCTTTGCATTGCCTTCCTTGTGATCCTAACATTAAAGGCAGATTAGGATGATTTGTTCCAGAAACATTTTTTGTTATGCTGGTTGAAAGTCTCTTCACATTCTGATAGCAATCACTAAGTTAAGTGGTCTAAATGTATTTATATGTTTATATAGTATATTGTCTGTGGAAGGCGTAGAACCATAAAATCGAATTATTAGATTTAGTCTGATGTCCTACCTGCCTGTCAACGTATGAATTTCCATACCTCCATAAACCTCCGCACACCTGCTGGCGCAGACATCACGTCATCAGCTCTTTTCATGCTATGAGTTATGCCGAGTTCACACTGCCTGATTTTAGCCCTGATTTTGACTAGGGATGGGCAACAGTGGTCGAGTACACGAGTACTCGAACGTGACAACAACAATCGATCATGAAAACGATGAACGCCCTGACTTTAAAAAATATATTTGTCTATTTTTCTGATTGGTTATTTCGGCATTTTGGGTGGTAACTGAGGTCTGATTGGTTAGGGGTCTGATTGGCCTTCCAGACCGGCGAAATAAAGTGAAACTGAAGCGCGCGCTGCAGTGATGCCTGGAATTACTGTGATCATGAAGTGCAACATGTGCAGCACCAACCTATACAAAGCATTATAATAAAAAAAAAGTTTGTGATAGAATGTTGTAAATTCTCGGTGCTTTAGTTCCCCGTGTATCAGCGCGCTGTTAAAGGAAATGTACAACGAGAGTTAGCTACATCAGACTAGCGCGGTGAAATTCATGTGCGCATCTGCGTCCTTTTGCACAGAATTTGTGCAGTAGTTGTAAAATTACTTTTTTTGTTGTCTATATCTGATTAATGTCATATAGTTGAGTTTATTAACCAGCTAGCAAAGCGCCGCCGTTACCGACTAGTGTTCATTCTCTTCAGTTTCAGCTCAAATGCAATGCTCGACATTATTTGAGACGGTTATTTTTTTTTTTAGATAGGCTTTTTCTTTTTCAAAATCATTGATGATATTAATAACGCAGCAGTGGTATTTTGTTCTCATGTTTTTTTAACAGTAGACCTATGTTTTATTTAAAATTGTTTCTCATTATGGATTCGAAAACGCGCTGTAATCACTTTGATCATGAAAAACAAAATTAAGTGCAAGATGTGCAGAGCCAATCTGTCATATAGCATTATAATGAGAACACGATTGTAATACGATTGTGTTGTAAATTCTCTGTGCTTTCGTTGTCCGTGTATCGCCGTTGTTGTTAAAGGAAGAGCGCATTCAAAATGTGAGTTTCCCTTTTAAACCATAGCCTGTAAAAACTAGCACAGCCAAGTTCACGTGCACATTCGCGTCCTTTTGTGCTGATGTACCCAAGTTGTAATAGGTACATATCAGATTAATCTCATATAGGATGCGTTTGGTTAAGTTTATTAACCCGCTAGCAAAGCTCTGCAGGGTGGTGTTTATTCACAGTTTCAGCTCAAATACAGTGCCCGATATTATTGACTGGATTATTTGAGACGGTTATTTTGTTTTTAGATGTTTCTTTTTCAAAAACATTTATGCATCATAATCTAGCAGTTATTTTTTCTAGTCATGTGTTCATGTTTTCATAGACATGTCATATTTGTATTTGTCAACATACATTTTCGTAACAGTCTTAAAATAGTTTCATATCTCCATGACGGAGACGCCCCTCCCCCCCACACAAGCCCCGCCCCCGAGTACTCGAGTACTCGTTTTTTGAGACCTATTGATGATCGAAATGAGAAATTGACAAAAATTTCCATCCCTAATTTTGACTTGCCGAAAGGTTTTGCGAAATCGCCGACAAATGCCTGAAATCATAGGCAAATCGGTGCTCGTTCACGCGAGTGACAATCACGCAGAGTGAATTATCAAAGACTCGATCTGAGAGAATCGGCAACGCCCGTGAGATATTTGGCATGCTAAATATCTGGACCTGTCGCCGATTCAAACTCCTGCTGTGTAAAATGTGTTTCGACTGAAAAATACATCGCCGATGACCTACAGCCAATGAGAGAGTGAGATACAGGGCAGCGGGTAGTTCGGGGAGGAGTTATGGACCGAAATATCAGTATTTTAATAGATGTATTTACAATTATATCAAACAGAAACAAAGCACAAACATGTGCTTGACCAGCTGCAACAGCAGCACATTGCACTCTCTTTGCAGAACACAATCATTGCTCCCCGTGTCTCCCCAAACATTTCCTCCTCCATAATCTTATTTTCTTTTTCTCCTCTCGCTGCAAATCAGCGCACAGACAATTTGGATTGCAAGCTTTCTGCAGTCTATATTTTTCCAGTCTATATTTATCCAGTCTGACGCACGTGTGATCTTGCGTTGTTTCCTTGTTTCTTCTTGAGTGTGTTTGGTTGTGAAACGTAGTTTGCAGATGTGACAGAGTTGTCAGTGATTCTTCCTCTTGTACAGTCATGCACTGTGAAACCCCCTGTCGCAGATCCATCGTTCAGTGTGAACACATCAGTGACTGAATGCTAGCCCAGATAGTCATGCAGTGTGAAAAGAGCAGTGATCCGACGAGTTTGAAAATCGTGCCTCTCTGCCTCGAGAGTTGTCTCGAGAGTTTACAAACTGCTGTGTGCGTTCATGTGTTTTGGAGGAGGCGTGGCTTTGGAGACGCTCTGAAGGGAGGCTGGGATCTCATATTTTCAAAACTAGCTTGCTATTGCTAGCCGCTCTGAAAATTGCCTAACCTACCTTTAAGAAAGCGTGGATGAACAGATCAGATCGCGTCAGTAGGACACTGTTCGTTTGTTCACTTAATTTTACTGCGGATTCGTTTTTTAAACAAGACACTGTTGAACGCAGGCTTTTTAGAGAGACTGAAAATAAAAGATGATGCAGTGATGACTATATTGTACGGAGCCCCGCACATGACATGCAGGAAAAAACTAGTAGGCTAAATCGTGCGCACAATTTATTAATTAGTTCCCTCGATTTATAAATCGTGCACACAATTTACTAATTTGTTCCCTCGATTTGCTAAATCGTCCGCATGATTTATAAATCAAGGGAACAAATTAGTAAATCGTGTGGACGTTTTAGCAAGTCGAGGGAACAAAGTAGTAAATCGTCCACACGATTTAGCAAATCGAGGGAACTAAATAGTAAATCGTGCGCATGATTTATAAATCGAGGGAACGAATTAGTAAATTGTGCGGACGATTTACTTTTTTTTTCCTTGCACGTCATGTGTGGGGCTCTGTGATATTGGATCTGACAGTAATGTCGCACACAATTACTTTCAGTTTTCACTTTTAGTTTCATTGTCTAAAACTTATAGGCTGAATCTGAAATCGCCCCCTATACCCTCAAATAGGGCACTATTTGAAGGGACAGCCATTTGTAGTGGTGTCTGAAACCATAGTGGACGTTATCGAGTGCACTCATTCTATCCCACATTGCACCGCAATAACGAGTGTACAGCTGATGTACACTCACCGGCTTCATTAGTCTTCTTGGTTACTCATTAATTAGATCCCATCTGTTAGTATTCAGTTTGTCATCTGAGTATATTTAAGTCCTTCAGTTCCCTCTGTTTCTTTGTCAGGTGTTGTGTTTGTGCATGGCACACTGTTTCGTTTGTGTTTCATTACTCTTGGATTACCTGAGTCACTATGATGAATAAACTACGTTTCTATTTGAATTACGTCGTCTATCTTCTTCCTCCTGGGGCAAAACGTACAGAATACCTGACCACCAAAAAAAATGTATTATATATATATAATATATATATATATATATATTTTTTTTTTTTGGTGGAATACGAGGAAATGGAGGAAAACCCCAACCACAATCCCGCCACTGAGGGTGAGCTAAAACTGGCCTCTGTGGAATATAATTATTATGAGGAATTGGATATGGATATTCTGCTGAATCTCCAGTCCCCGCCCAGCTCAAAATCTTCTGTGTCTTCATCGCTGGTCCTGCCCAGCATAAATTTAGTTTCGTCACCCTGTATCAAGTCTTTGTCATCATCATTGATCCCACCCAGCCTCCCTCTCCCATCTTCACACCCTGATTCAGCAGGTCCGTCAGCCCCGCCTCCGCTGGTTCCATCCAGCCCCTCGACTTCTCCTCTAACACCATTGTTATATGGATAAGCCTCAGGTCTTCTGGTCTCCAGTGTCACTCAGGCAAGAGGATCCACCGGCTCCGCCTCCAGCAGCTGACCCGTCACTCCATCTCGGTCCGTTGACCTGTTGACTCCACCAGATACCATCGTCCTTACGGCTCCACCGGGTTCCCTCCACCATGGCTCCTCCACTGTCGACTCCACTGTGGTTTTCATCATGGCTGTGCTCTGGATCACGACCTGGCTGCTCCTCCTATCCTCGCCTCCCTGGCTCCTCCCACCATCATCACCACCTTGGTTTCTCCTGCTGGCATCTGTTCCTGTCTTCCTTCCTTCACCAGCCCCTCACTACCTCATGAACCACCTCCTAAGTCATACTATGGCGCGAGACTGCTCCTTCACAATTACTTTCATTTCATTTTCAAGGACTTTTAGTTTGCTCATCTTTTGTTACCTTTTTCCTGTGTCACATTGTTCGCACCAGTCATTTAGTCTCCTTGGTTACTCATTAATGAGATCCCACCTTTTAGAATTCAGTTCGTCATCTTGTACATTTAGGCCTTCCAGTTCCCTCTGTTTCTTTGTCCGTTATTGTTGTGTTAGTGCATGGCACACTGTTTTGTTTGCATTTCAACACTCTTGAAGTAATAGTCACTTTTAATAAATAATTAATAAACTTCTATTTGAATGACGTCATCTATCTTGTTCATCCTGGGGCAAAACATTACAATTGGGGGGTAACAGTATTTTTACCATGTGTCACCATTGGTTTGTCTGTTATAGTATGTTTGATATGTATTTATACTGTAGTGCAGCAGTCAAACTGAATGGTTGTGATAGTTGTGATTTGCTGTTCTTTCATTTGCTTCGGCATTTATGGGGTTAATGCGTTGGATTATTATCAGATACAGAAGACAGAGCGTAGAGAACACTGCTTTTGTTATTACTTTAATCAAAGCCATTCACTATAATCCTGAATAAAAGCTTCAGTGAAGCAACATCTTAATAGCTTATTACTTCTAAATTAGGATGTTTTGTATGTTAAAATCTTGATAACATTATAAGTGGACCTCAGAGAACATCATAAAATGAAAAAGAAAAATGCAGTTCTTGACCCTTTGTGGAAATGAGCACCTGTTTAAAAACCTGTCACAAGGAGATGGACCATCTTTGACACTGCATTTTAAAGGACCTGGTTTAAAAGTGTAATAATCACTGTTTGCTTTAATGACCGGACAGAGAGAAATTGATGAAAGCATGTGTTGTTTGGACTGCAGCCCACAAGTCATTAATCATGTCACATTACAGCGGCGCTGGTCAGTGTATAATTAATCTCTCTTAACAAAAACAGACCAGACATGGATAGTTACAGCAGGGTGATTTTATCTAAGAATCTATTATGGATTCTCATTTTCACTATGTATTCGCTTATGAAAGTAAAGGTGTATTACAGTTTTTCTCGATTGTTTACACACATTTTCTGAAAGCATGCCTCATACTCTCAGAACTCCACACACACACAATGGGCAAAACCCCTCAATTCTCCTGCAAAATGAAACTTTACATTATTATTTCTTCTCAAAATGGTATTTTGTTTTCAAATGACACACAAACCATTATATGAATAGACATTTATAAGAACCAGTTGAACACTGATGTGCTCAATGTAAAACACTATGATGAATGGAAAACACTTCTTCTCCATTCATCATAATGACTTAGGTCTTTTTTTTGGTTCAGTGTTACACTTACTACAGACAGTACATACATAAGTGTGTTGTAAAATATTTGAGAATATTGTTTTTATACTCAGAACACACAAATACACGGTAAAAAATATATTTTTCCCACAAAAACAATGTACACAGTATACATCCCAACCAACACAAAGTTGCACATACAGTACATACAATACTACATACAAAACAACAGAATAATTTACTGTATGCAGTTAAAGTAAAAAACAAAAAACTATGCTGCTCCAAAACAGAAGAGCTCACCTGTTGCCCTTTTATGCTAAAGCTCTGTTTGCTAATTGTAAAACTGTGTGACAGGTGTTTGCCCATGTGATGAGTCAGTGTGCATATTTGAATGGCAGTGTGTTCCTTGTGAAAACGAGATTTTCTGCATGAAAATTGTGCCAAATGCAGAGAATTGTGTGTAGTGTTTTGAAAAAAGTGTTTTAGAACTGCAATTTGAGTGTAAAGCAGGAATTGTGCTTGTAGTTTAGCAGAATTGGTTCAGGGGGTTGGTGCATTAGTTACATGTTGTGGTCATTGTGTCTCAAGTACCAGTATTTGTGTGTAAACAATTGAGAAAAGCTGTAAATACAGTCATGAGTATGTCTGAACTTTAATAGCATTATGTAATTTGAATACTTACGCTTTAAAGGCACTGAGTGGTTTGCTAGGGTGTTGCTAAGCAGTTGCTAAAGTGTTCTGAGGGGTTGCTTGGTGGATGCATTCGGAATGATTTAACGGAGTTCCAGTTAGATCGCGTCAGTAGGACACTGTTCGTTTGTTCACTTCATTTTACTGTGGATTTGTTTTTAAACAAGACACTGTTCGGCACAGGCTTTTCAGAGAGACTGTTAAAAATTTTTAAAAAAAAGATGATGCAGTGATGACTATATTGGATCTGACAGTTATGTCGCATGACAAGTGTTGTCACAATTACTTTCAGTTTTCACTTTTAGTTTAATTTTCTAAGCTGAATCCAAATTGCCCCCTATACCCTCAAATAGGGTATTATATGAAGAGACAGCCATTTGTAGTGGTGTCCGAAACCATAGTGGACGCTATTGAGTGCACTCATTCAATCCCACATTGTACCGCAATAATGAGTGTACTGGTGATGTACACTCGACGGCTGTCCGAATTCACTCACTCGTTTTCATTCACTCCTTCAATTAACTGTATTAGTGGACTAACGTAGAGAATAGTGATTGAGGGTTTAGGGGGCGATTTCGGATAGTTGCTAGATAGTTGTTCTGCAGGAGTTGCTAGGTGGTTGATATGATTTTCTGGTTGGCTGCAAGGCAGTTGCTTGGTAAATGCTAGGGTATTCTTGGTGGTTGCTAAGTGGTTATTAAAATGTTACAAGTGGGTCCTGAGGCATTGCTGTGATGTTCTAGGCCATGGGTGCCTAATCCTGTTCCTGGAGATCTACCGACCTGAAGAGTTCAGCTGCAACCCTATCAAACACACCTGAACCCGATAATTTAGATCTTCAGAAGCACTTGATAATTACAGACAGGTGTTGGAGTTGGATCAGGGTTGGATCTGAACTCTTCAGGTCGGTAGATCTCCAGGAACGAAATTGGGCACCCCTGTTCTAGGCTATAATTAGATAGACAAAGATGGACAAATAGATAGATAGATGGACAGACAGACAGACAGACAGACAGACAGATAGATAGATAGATAGATAGATAGATAGATAGATAGATAGAAAAAGCAGTGACATCTGATGCCAGCCACAAATCGATTCCTTAAATCTGCAGAAAAATGATAGTACTAGTCTGTCATTTTAGTGTCCTCCACCTGTCAGTTGATGATGGAGTTGATCTGTAAGTGTGGAGGGTGAATCGGCGAGCCGTTGAGGTGTAGTGATCTTTAAATAAGCAGGCTCAGGATTGATGTGATATGTAACTGATCGGTCTGGCGGGTATTGATGCTGGATGATGTAAGGCTCTAGTCAGGTATATTCAGCCATGCTTGATCTACACTCATCAAATGTGTCTGGGCTGCCACCGGTTAGGCCACATGTCGTGATGAATATAAAATCTATCGTATGACAGTTAACAGCTGTTTTACAAGGGCAATCAGACGTCTCTCCCAGTTAAAGGTGAGAAGGTGAGCCGCTGACGAGAGATTGGTTACAGCGGTGGATTATGGACCTCTATTAAAGTTTGATACTTAAAAATCTGACTTTATTTTAGTGTTGTGTGATAGCTAATTCTTCTCTCTTGTATTTATGTGCTTTTTTGTCATTCTGTGTGCATGTCTAGGTGTGTATCCAAACAAATGTGTGTGTGAGTTTGTGTCTTTGCGTGTGTGTGCGCGTAGTTGTTTGCGTAGTGTCAGCTCTAGTTTCTTGCCAGCATAAGGTTACCCAATGCTGACTTTAATAGATTAAGCCACTCTAAACCCAAATGTAGAACAAGCAACAGGCAGAAACAACAGCCGGACAGGAGACCCCTCTCTCACGAGAGGTAGGCCTGTATCTGTGTGTGCGTGTGTGTGTGTGTGTTTGTGTGTGTGTGTGTGCATGTTCAGTTAAAAAAATGAGTATTAGGCAACATCTGTTCAGACACCCATGAGGAAGTGAATGTTATGGTAATTTTGTTCTGAATCATCTGTAATTTCAGTGTTTTGTAAATGTAAATGTTGGTTTTAATATGCTCTGCTATCATAAATTTTGAAGTGTGAACAATTAATTTGTCAGATTACTGTTATAATTGTATACGTTTATACTGTTATAATAATCTTTTATAATTTTCTTTCAAAATATTTGGATTTTTTTTTTATTAATATAGGGTAAAATATCACCTAGATATGTTGCGTGAGGTTCACTTGCATAATATAATATTCATTTTGATAATAATTTATTTTTAAGAGTTCGTAAGAGTGTTAGAAATTTACAGCTAGAACAGAGCTAAAGCGGTTTAACAGCCTGGCTTAAGCATTTACATTTCACAAAGAGGTTTTATTCTTTTATTGAACTATAATGAAATGTAAAAAAATTAAAAATAATAATAAATAAAGATCCATATAGTCAATAGAAAGAACCCTATACAGTGATAAATGGTTCTTAATATGAAGAGGGTTCTTTGCTTAATTTAAGATTAATTTTAAGATTTTGGAGTGTAGAGATAAATTACAGAATATTACGAAACTAAAATATAGAATCGAATAGGGTCATATTTATTTTTATTTACTTCCATGACTTTCATATCATGTGAAACATCAAAAAAGAAAGATTAAAACATAAATTAAATATCTAGCTGATTGTAAAAGATTTTATTTTCTAAAGGCGGTTTGATTTTATATGCGAGCACACTGTAAAAAATGATATGATCAATAAGTTATGACAACACATGTTTTTTAGTTAAGCAATTTTCAACTTTTTTTATAAGTTATACAAGATTCTGCTAAATTTTTAAATCAGTTTAATGTAATTTAAGTTGAAATGACTTAAACATCCAATTTGATTGTAAGGCAGCAACTTTTTTACAGTGATCTCTGATAACGTAATATTCTTGAAAATGTACTTATCCAGCCAAACAGCGCAGATCAGCATCAGTCACTTGTCTTAATAACATTTTCTTTTCTCTTCTTGTTTATTCTTTGTGTGCTTGTATTTTTTCCAAATATAAAACATGGGTCACACTTTAGATTAGGGTCCAATTCTCAATATTAACTAACTATTAACTATGACTTTTGCCTCAATAAACTCGTAATTACTGCTTATTAATAGTTAGTAAGGTAGTTGTTAAGTTTAGGTATTGGGTAGGAGTAAGGGATGCAGAATATGATCATGCAGAATAAGGCATTAATATGTGCTTTATAGGTATTAATAAACAGCCAGTATCCTAGTAATATGCATGATAATAAGCAACTAGTTCAAAGTCAGAATTGGACCCTAAACTAAAGTGTTACCAAAATATATCCTGCTATATCAGTGTTTTTCACCCAGTATAATGTCAGCCTCTCTTTCTCCCTCTCTCTCTCTCTCTCTCTCTCTCTCTCTCTCTCCGTGACGCACATGTTCTCTGTTTTCTGGTCAGTGGCAGCTGAGCAGGATGACTCATTTTTGGCATCTTTAATTAAACATCTGTCCGCGCCTCTCAAACCACAGCTCCTATTTGAGATTTAGCCTGATAATTCAGGACATTTAGAAATCTCTAATACCTGTACTGTACATGCATGAAATCAAATCCGGTTACACTTTATTTCGATAGTCCACTTTAGACATTCTACTGACTATAAGTAACTTTTCAACTACATGTTAACTTAACCCGAACCCTAACAGTCGACTAACACTCTAATGAGAGTTAGTTGACGTAGTTGAAAAGTTACTTACAGTTAGTAGAATGTTTAAAGTAGACCATTTCAATCCTGTTACACTTTATTTTAAGGTGTCCTCGTTTCAATGTAATTTTAAATTTAAGTACTGAGTAATATAAATTAACTATATGTACTTGCTATTGGGTTAGTGTTAGATTAAGTTTGGCCTATGGTTAGTTACATGCAATTATGCATAATTTATAATTATTACTATAGTAACTACATGTAACACATGTAACAAGGACACTGCAAAGTAATGTGTTATCTAAAACCCTTTACTTGTAGCCAGAAAATTCATTATTTTATATATTATATTATTATTAGGCTCTGTGGTAGCTAATGTGTTCGAAGTGGTTGCTTTTAAGTGATTTCTAGGACATTCAGGATGGTTTCTAGGGTGTTAACCAAGTCAAAAAAGATCCATCCTAAGACTCTTAGTTCATCTCTGATATTGTGCTTTCTAGATTGAACTCAGATCCCTCCTTCAATGCAAGTCTATTGGATTTTGCACCTGTTTTATTGTCCTCCAGGCAAAAAGTCACTTATAGAAAGGTACTAGCAGAAAGTAGTAGATTTGAGGTATCATTCATATCTGTGGTACAAATGTGTGGGATGAGTTATGCACTGAAGTTTATTACTGATAGGCTGAGGAGTTTTGAGAAAAATAAATTGTGAATTTTGAGCAATAATAATAGTGTATGCACCACTAATAATCATTTTGATTTTGCTAAGATGTTTGTATTGAATTGAAATGTCTTTGGTTTAAAACCAGAGAGAAATACTGGCTCTACACAGACCTGTTACTAATGACTTGTACAGCTTGGCTGAAGGTACTGCAACATTTCCTCTGAACCCAATGCAGGCCAGTGGAATAGTAAGTGAATTAGATGAGGGGCGATTGTTTTTCCCACAGTCTTGGCCTTTACTGGGCCAACAGTTTCTCTTTCTCTCTCGGCTTCCTTCGCTCTCTCGACTTCTCTTTCGGGCAGCTCTCTTATTCTCCCACACCGCCTCACAGGCCAGGACTCTGGTGTCAAGTGTTTGACAGGGGTTACACTTTAGCTGAGGTGATGTCCGGCCGACTGTTGTGTCAGAGGTGTGTCACCATAGATACGGGAAACGTCACATTAAGAACTATCTGGGCAAATGTACGAAACTCGAGTTTGAGACAGAGAGAGGAAGTGGGAATGCAAAGAAGCTTAGCAACCTTTAGCATTTGAGTGTTAATATGAATGGGTGACCAGGACACATTTACCCCAAAATCAAAAGTAAAAAAATTATAAAATTATATTTTGCATAAAGCTTGTTTTAGGACTGCATTATTTAATTATCATGCACAAACATTCATGATAATCAAGCTCTCCAAATTCATGTAATATGTAATATGTCCGGTTATTTTTAATGGTAATTTTCTGAAATTTTCTTTTTTTAAATGCATTTACTATTTATTATTGTTTAATAAAAAAAAAAATATTTATTTCAATTGCATTAAACATTACAAGAAATACTGACATGGTGTATAAATACTTTTGGTCCTACTTTGTATTAGGTCTCTTTAACTACTATGTACTAACAATTAAAGTAATCATTTGATGCAATGCACTCATTGTGTAAATTTCAGTTCAATTCACATTTATTTGTAAAGCGCTTTTCGCAATACATACACTATTTTGCTAAAAGTATATCCATGGCCACAGGTGTATAAAATCAAGCACCTAGGCATGCAGATGTTTCTACAAACATTTGTGAATGTGCATCCAAGCCTTACATCACCAAGTGCAATGCATAGTGTCGGATGCAGTGGTGTAAAGCACGCCGCCACTGGACTCTAGAGCAGTGGAGTCGTGTTCTCTGGAGTGACGGATCACGCTTCTCTGTCTGGCAATCCGATGGATAAGTCTGGATTTGGTGGTTGCCAGGAGAACGGTACTTGCCTGACTGCATTGTGCCAAGTGTAAAGTTTGGTAGAGGGGGATTATGGTGTGGGGTTGTTTTTCAGGGGTTGGGCTTGGCCCCTTAGTTCCAGTGAAAGGAACTCTTACTGCTTCAGCATACCAAGACATTTTGGAAAATTTCATGCTCCCAACTTTGTGGGAACAGTTTGGGGATGGCCCCTTCCTGTTCCAATATGACTGCGCACCAGTGCACAAAGCAAGGTCCATAAAGACATGGATGAGCGAGTTTGGTGTGGAGGAACTTGACTGTCCTGACCTCAACCCGATAGAACACCTTTGGGATGAATCAGAGCGGAGACTGCGAGCCAGGCCTTCTCGTCCAACAGCAGTGTCGGACCTCACAAAATTCCCATAAACACACTCCTAAACCTTGAGGAAAGCATTCCCAGAAGAGTTGAAGCTGTTATAGCTGCAAAGGGTGGGCCAACTCCATATTAAACCATACGGATTAAGAATGGGATGTCATTAAAGTTCATGTGCATGTAAAGGCAGAGGTCCCAAAACTTTTGTCAATAGTGTGTATCATTTCAAAGCAGCTTTACAGAAAATGCATGTGTGCCTACATTACAATTTAGAGTGATCTGTTATCAGAGCTGTCAAGTTATGTATTTCAGAAATGTACATATACAAATCACACAGTTAGCTAACAATGTATTCATTCAATGCAGAAACAATTAGCTCATTAAAGCAATGAATGCATGTTGTTAACAAATGATAAGGATATATAGAACATTTAGCATTGTGCATGTTGATTCAGAGTTTGCTTCATCTGAAGTCCTCACATGAGTTGGACTCGTCTATTCACAGGTGTTGGGACATCTGAAGTCAGAGGCTGGATCCAAACTGAAGCTGACATACTCTCTAGTTACCTCAGGATGGGCGTCCCGAGATGAAACAGAAAAGCAATTGATAATAATTAGCGTAGCTACTGTTTGTAACATTAAGCAAAGATGATCATGTGCATTTGATCTGATATAACTGGAGTACAAGGTTATGAGATGCATTATGTAAATGCTTGGCTAAAGAGATGCAGGCCTTATAGGTCAGTAGCAATACTTTATAACTGATACAGAACTTAATAGGTAACCAGTGCAGAGATTACAAAATTGGTGTTAAATGATCATATTTTCTTGACCTAGTAAGAACTCAGCTGCAATTTGGACTAATTGTAACTTGTTAATTGAGGATGCTGGACAACCAGCTAGTAATACATTATAGTAATCTAGCCTAGAGGTCATGAATGCATGAACTTTTCTGCATCAGAAACAGATAGCATGTTCCGTAGCTTAGTGATGTTTCTGAGGTGGAAGAAGGCTGTTTCTGTAACATATGAAAAGACAAGTTGCTGTCTAATAAAACAACCAGGTATTTTATTGTAGAGGATGAAGTAACAGTACATCCTTCTAAATGCAAACTGTATTCTAAGAGATTCTGAGTACAGCTTTTCCATCCAATAAGTAATACCTGGCTTTTCTGAATTTAATAGAATAAATAATTCAATATTTTATATCTTTAACACACTCAACTTCATCTGTTCGTGATGAGATAATTCCATGTTTTCTTTTAATATTATCAAGTGGCAGTATATTTGAGAATAACAGAGGGCCTAACACAGATCCTTGCGGCACTCCATAATTTACTGACGTTATCTTAGATTTTTCCCTGATTAAATAGACAAAATGGTAGCGGTCTGATAGGTACGATCTAAACCACCTTAATGCCTGTCCCTGAATACCAGTGTTATTTTGTCGGTCTAAGAGTATTTTATGATCTATAGTGTCGAATGCAGAACTAAGATCAAGTAAAACTAGAATTGAGATACAGCCTTGGTCAGAAGCAAGAAGTTGTTTTGTAATTTTAACAAGCACAGTTTCTGCTTTATGGCCGGGCCTGAATCCAGACTGAAATATATATACATACACTATATTGCCAAAAGTTTAGGGATGCCTGCCTTTACATGCACATGAAATTTAAAGATGCCATTCCATTATTAATCCGTAGGGTTTATTATGGAGTTGGCCCACCCTTTGCAGCTATAACAGCTTCAACTCTTCTGGGAAGGCTTTCCACAAGGTTTAGGAGTGTGTTTACGGAAAGTTTACTTCTAGAAGCGCATTTGTGAGGTCAGGCACTGATGTTGGGCGAGAAGGCCTGGCTCGTAGTTTCCTCTCTAATTCATCTCAAAGGTGTTCAATCGGGTTGAGGTCAGGACTCTGTGCAGGCCAGTTCCTCCACCCCAAACTCGCTCATCCATGTCTTTATGGACCTTGATTTGTGCACTGGTGCACAGTCATGTTGGAACAGGAAGGGGCCATCCCCAAATTGTTCCCACAAAGTTGGGAGCATGAAATTGTCCAAAATGTCTTGGTATGCTGAAGCATTAAGAGTTCCTTTCACTGGAACTAAGGGGCCAAGCCCAACCCCTGAAAAACAACCCCACACCATAATCCCCCCTCCACCAAACTTTACACTGCACAATGCAGTCAGGCAAGTACCGTTCTCCTGGCAACCGCCAAACCTGCCAAACGCCAAACCCAGACGATTATTTATTTTTTTTGCAATGAGGAGCATAATTGAGCAGACAACTTTTTCTAATATTTTAGACATAAAAATGTAAAATTTGAAATGGGTCTGTAAATTGCCAATTGTGTACATACGTGTTATTACATTGTACTTATATTAAATACCTGCATGTAATTACGTCTGTAATTAATTTCTGCAATTACATCTATGATCACACTGTTGACCCTTTCCTTACACCTTAACCCACCCTTAAATCTACCTATATCACCAAATCTGTCCCTAACCTTACCTGTATCCCATCTCAATAGCAGCACAAGTGTTTTGCAATACATCAACACAATAAATATATTTTTACCTAAGTACATAGTAAAGACACCTAATGTAAAGTGTGACCATACTTCTAAAATAGTTAAATTACAATTGAAATAACATATCATTATTTCTTTTGCATTACAATAATTGCGAATTGGAGGAGGACATGTGTTTAATTCTCATAAAAACAATGTAACAATGAAAAAAAAATATAACAGTACTAAGAGTAGAACATGTCAGTCCGAAAGAGGATGTTTAGTGTTTCCTTCATGGATTGTGAAAGACTTGTGAAATTTGTATTACTCTCACATTTGCAGTGTAAAACAGATTCACAGCGAAAACAAAAATAACCCAGCAACAACTGACATTTTTGGAAGTGTTGTGATGCTGACACCTCCTAAAATATGTCACCTTCACCAGCTGCTCTCCTCAGGGTTCCACTCAGACCAGTAACCAAGAAACAATGTGCCTCTAAAACACCATTTACTGGTTTAGACTGAGTTTTATTAGCAAAAACACGCTCTAACACGTCTTCTTTTTTTGCAGGTCCCAGCACTGTGGCTTCTTCCTCAGTTTGTTGACCTTCACCTCAAAATCAAATGCAGAAGAGCATTTGAAATATTGAACCAGTGATTTTGTTCTGGTAAAAGGTTGTGTGATATCTGGGGCCACATGACGGTCCAGGCTGGAAGGATAGAGGTGGCGCTAGTTGACTTTGACAGCATGGAGAATAATGACAACGGTGTGGACAACTTCAATGACCCAGACTATCCCAATGAGATGACGGCTTTGACGGTAGAAATGCCAGAGTTTGGGCCTGGCAGCACCTACTGCAATGCTGCAAAAGTGTCCCAGTATAAAGAGAAGACCCCACAAAATCTGGATGTACCGCAATCACCTGTCTTGCCTCCTCACACGAGGAGAGGACGTGCTAGCTGTGCTAGTCTAATTTCCAACTGGAAGTTACTTATGAACAGTGAAGGAACACAAAGTGAGACGATCTTCAGTAGACTGGCCAAAGAATGCTACGAGGACTTGTTTGTTGATAAGCGAGTTCTTGACGAAGGTGATCAGAAGGTCATCATTAACATCGCCGGTCTTCGCTTCGAAACCTGCCTGAGGACCCTCAACCAGTTCCCTGACACTCTTCTGGGCGACCCAATGAAAAGAATGGGCTATTTTGACCCGATGAGAAACGAGTACTTCTTTGACCGCAATCGTCCAAGCTTTGATGGGATCCTGTACTACTATCAGTCGGGGGGCAAGATTCGCCGGCCTGCAAATGTACCTTTAGATGTCTTCTCAGATGAGATCAACTTCTACGAGTTAGGACAGGAAGCCATGGACCAGTTCCGCGAGGAGGAAGGCTTTATCAAAGACGTGGAGGTCCCGTTGCCATCCAATGAGTTCCACAAGCAGTTCTGGCTCCTTTTTGAATACCCCGAGAGCTCAAACGCAGCCCGAGGGGTTGCTCTCGTTTCCATTTTCGTCATCGTCATCTCCATCATCATATTCTGCCTGGAGACTCTCCCAGAATTCCGTGAGGACCTAGAGATTTTTCCAACTGCTGGTTTTTCCTTAAACCAAACGCATCCCTCAGGTTCTCCTCCAAGTGCCTCTCCCAAAACCATCACCAGCACCTTCTCCGACCCCTTCTTCATCATTGAGACCGCTTGCATTATCTGGTTCTTTTTTGAGCTCCTGGTGCGTTTCCTGGTCTGCCCCAGCAAGCGAGAATTTTTCAACAACATCATGAACATGATTGATATTGTGTCCATTATTCCCTATTTTGTCACTTTGATAACTGAGATCGTGACCACCACCAATAAGTCCAACACAGGGCAGAGTATGTCCCTGGCCATCCTGCGAATCATTAGACTGGTGCGAGTGTTCAGGATCTTTAAGCTTTCCAGACACTCCAAAGGGCTGCAGATCCTGGGCCAGACGCTCAAGGCCAGCATGAGGGAACTTGGGCTGCTCATCTTCTTTCTCTTCATCGGCGTCATTCTCTTCTCCAGCGCCATCTATTTCGCTGAGGTGGACGACCCCAAAACCCAGTTTGTTAGCATCCCTGATGGATTCTGGTGGGCAGTAGTTACCATGACCACTGTGGGTTATGGAGACATGTGTCCCATTACACTAGGCGGTAAGATTGTGGGCACTCTATGTGCCATTGCTGGGGTGTTGACCATCGCCCTGCCAGTGCCTGTAATAGTCTCAAATTTCAACTACTTTTACCATAGAGAGACAGATCAGGAAGACAAGCAGCCCATAGCTGAGACAACTGATCAAGCTTTAAAGTCAGGGAACAATACAAAATATGGAAGTAGTTCCTCTCTGAACAAGGCAAATGGGAACTGGCAGACTGACAAATCAAAGTATTAAAACCAATATCGAAACATCATTTTTTTTTAGCGTGAATCTCTTTAAACATGTCCAGGTCATATTTCACCCCAAAATCAAGAGATTATACACATATAAAAAAAAAAAGTTGCTGTTTTGATTTAAATAGGCATATACTTAAGAGTCTATAACTGGATCATTATTGCAGTGATTATGATGTTTCTAGCATGTTATATGTTTGGCAACAGTTCTTCGAAGCATAATTGATGGAGTGTGTAGCTTTTCATTTCTTAAACAACCATGTAGGAACACACATCATGGCCATATTCCAGGAGGACAATTTCAAAGTCCAGACTTCATTGAAAATTCATTGAAAGTCTTTAGAGTGCTGGACTCTTGCATTGTCAGTGATTTAGATAAAAAATGTATGCAACTTTTGATGGAAATAAATGTTGGGATGTTATTTCCATCAATGTAAAAAAGAAAAAGAAAAAAAAAAGTAAAATCAACTGGATGTTTAAGTCATTAAATTACATTAAACTGACTTAAACTGAAATAATTGAATCTTGTATAACTTATAAAAAAGGTTGAAAACTGCTTAACTTATTTTGATGAGTTAAAGCAATGTAAAACATTATGTTGTCATAACTTATTGATCATATAATTTTTTATAGCGATCAAGAGGTGCATCCATTTTTGATCAAGATCTTGTATTGACAATGCAAGAGTCAAGTACTTCTAAAACAAATACGTTTAATATGTATAAATAAATACTTTACCATTTAAATAATTAAATAATGTTTCAGTAATATGTTTTTGTGCATTACAGTAATGAGAATATGAGAATAACTTGAATTCAAATTATGTACAAAATACTGATGGTGTTAAAATAGGCATCTTTTCCCTAAAGTAAAAAATCATATATTTTTTATTTATTTTGTAGTGAAATATGACCCAGTCAGGTTCTTCACATGTTTTGTGAGATTCAGCCATTCATTTTTAGTACTTCAGTGTTTGCTAGATTTTTTGGGGGGAACAAAAAAAAAAAAAAAAAAAAAAAAAAAAAGTTACCTAACTTGAATAAAATGAATGAGATAACAGTTTCTCTGAAAACATAAGTAACATAAATTAGATTTTCATCCGTGTTGCATAATCCAATTATTAAATATTAAATCAACCTAAACCATCTAATAATCTCATAAACCTGTCCACTATGTGTAATTAAAAAGACAGAATCACTCTAAAATTAAATGACAACTGCACTATTATCAAGTGCATTTGGATGGCTTAATGTTTCCACCAGCAAACTACCGTTTTGGGTAACTTGCAAAACGACACCTTTAACAGTTATCTCTAACACCATTGTCATATTATTGTCTCTATGTATTTTCTAATATAATTCCAAATTAGTGCAATTCACAATTTTATCATTTTGTATTTGAAATGATAATCATGGTTTGTTGTGGCACTTTAGAGGAAGCTCAGCCAATGAAGAGGAGAAATGTATTTAGAGTTTTCCACTTACAGTCCATATTTATTTCTATGAGCATAACAGTGCCTTTCACTCAAATGGGATGAACCAGGTTTATATTGAGTGGAATTGAGTTCCTCTTATTAATGGTAAATGTTGACTTGAGTTGAAAGAAATGGACCTATCAAGATTTTCAAGAAAGAATTTTCTTTGACGGATAAACTCTTGGATCATTTTGCTTAATAATAAGTGAAAATAAATGACGTTTTGTTGGAGAGACAATCAGGGAGCTATGAGCCAAGGTCTCAATGTATTATACAAGTTTTTCATTTATGGAAATCTTGGTGAGCTGTTTTCCCCAAGACATACGGGATATCAACACATATTTTCATTGTGTTTTTGGTGTTAATTACCGCTGCTATTTTATACTTACCTAAAGTTATGTCATTTTAGTATGAAGGAGAAGTAGTGTGTTATTTCTCTTTTAATAGGTGCAGGAAGAAGTTATTAAGCAGAGAATTGCTGTCATTGTTAATCTAACATTTATTTGCACATTTTACCTCTATAATGATGGTTCTTTACAGACTAACTAAACATTGTGGTGGTTGTGCTAGAGAATGAATTGTACATTTTAATGAACCCTTTTATTCTAGAATTAGAATTCTAATGAGAACATTCAAAGCCTTTAAAAAAATATATAAATATATATATAAAAGAAACTTCAGGAACTTGAATATCATGTGCTTAGCCTGACAACTGATCATAGTTTGTCGTACATTTATGACTGTAAATAAGTGACAACATAAAGCCATTTAATATGTTAATAACTGTGTTATTATGTATTAAAATTCTACATTGTGTATTTGTTGAAGTGTTTGGCCTGAAATGCAAATCTCTGTGAAATGAACCACAGGTACGATCACTTGAAAACTCGTTTAAATAATTATATCTTGCATTTATCAGCTAAAATAGAGAATGAATTATTTTATGCCAACAGTGACTAAGGCTGGAAATGTCATGTCCCTTTACTGTTATCAACGCAATAGACCGATAATTATTTTTTTGCTCTTAGATTTTCATAATTTGGAAGGAAGACTTTGCCTCTAAGCATTGAATTATTCATTTTAAGTAAAATATGGAAATTGTCCTGCGCTGTGTAATATACTGAAACCTATTAAAATGAATATTGTGTAAAGGAATACAATTAAAAGATACTGACTTCATCTAAACGGAGTCTATTATCACAAATGACTAGTCACAAATTTAAATATTGCCTAAAAAGTTTTTAAAAATTGTGGCATGACTGTCCTCATCATAAAAATAATCATTTAAATAAACAACATAGCATTTAAAATCGAAAAACATTAAATAAATGATAGTCAATTATCCACTTAGCATATATATATATATATACAGATCAGGCATAACATTATGACAGGTGAAGTGAATAACACTGATTATCTCTTCATCACGGCTCCTGTTAGTGGGTGGGATATATTAGGCAGCAAGTGAACATTTTGTCCTCAAAGTTAAAGTGTTAGAAGCAGGAAAAATGGGCAAGCGTAAGGATTTGAGCGAGTTTGACAAGGGCCAAATTGTGATGGCTAGACGACTCGGTCAGAGCATCTCCAAAACTGCAGCTCTTGTGGGGTGTTCCCGGTCTGCAGTGGTCAGTGTCTATCAAAAGTGGTCCAAGGAAGGAACAGTGGTGAACCGGTGACAGGGTCATGGGCGGCCAAGGCTCACTGATGCACGTGGGGAGCGAAGGCTGGCCCGTGTGGTCCGATCAAACAGACGAGCTACTGTAGCTCAAATTGCTCAAAAAGTTAATGCTGGTTCTGATAGAAAGGTGTGAGAATACACAGTGCATCACAGTTTGTTGTGTATGGGGCTGCATAGACACAGACCAGTCAGGGTGTCTATGCTGACCCCTGTCCACCGCCGAAAGCACCAACAGTGGGCACGTGAGCATCAGAACTGGACCACGGAGCAATGGAAGAAGGTGGCCTGGTCTGATGAATCACTTTTTCTTTTACATCACGTGGATGGCGTGGATGGGTGTGTGTGCGTCGCTTACCTGGGGAACACATGGCACCAGGATGCACTATGGGAAGAAGGCAAGCCGGCGGAGGCAGTGTGATGCTTTGGGCAATGTTCTGCCGGGAAACCTTGGGTCCTGCCATCCATGTGGATGTTACTTTGACACGTACCACCTACCTAAGCATTGTTGCAGACCACGTACACCCTTTCATGGAAACAGTATTCCCTGGTGGCTGTGGCCTCTTTCAGCAGGATAATGCGCTCTGCCACAAAGCAAAAATGGTTCAGAAATGTTTTTTGGGGCACAACAAGAAGTTTGAGGTGTTGCCTCCAAATTCCTCAGATCTCAATCCAATCGAGCATCTGTGGGATGTGCTGAACAAACAAGTCTGATCCATGGAGGCCCCACCTCACAACTTACCGGACTTAAAGGATCTGCTGCTAACATCTTGGTGCCAGATACCACAGCACACCTTCAGGGGTCTAATGGAGTCCATGCCTTGACGGGTCAGGGCTGTTTTGGCAGCGAAAGAGGGACCAACACATTATTAGGAAGGTAGTCATAATGTTATGCCTGATCGTTGTATATTATATATATTAGTGCTGTCAATCAATTAAAAAAATTAACTAATTAATCACACATTTTTCTGTAATTAATCGTGATTAATCGCACCTAACATTAAAGTTTTTAATTTATTTTTATATTGTAATAATTTCCCATTTAATCTCCAAATGAATGAAGAAACAATATAAAGACAATATATTTTTAATATTTGATCTAACAGGAAATCTACAGAATTTTTCTTTAAATTAACATGACAGACAGCAGCAGGTTTATTAGGCTGCTGTCACTTTAAGATCTGACACACATGACATGTATCTGACACATCCAATTTCCTCTCTTTACGGTCATTTAAGACTTTATTTAACTAATTTAAGACCGTGCTTACAAGGATACTCGACAAAGTGGCCATTTTTGCATACCTTTGTGTGTTTTTGTCCATACCTTTTTTTCCAGTAACCTACATTCATGTATTTAACTCACATCAGTGTTTTACATTAGTCTAGTCAGAAAGTGTAGCAAGGAGTTATCTGGCGGTCAGGTCTTTGAGGTCCTCCACCTCTCTGGAAACCCCTCTACCTCATTCACTTACTTTGTGTTACATAAGATGTCCTCATTACCGACAATAACAGGCTAGACTTTCACTGTAACATGAGCAGCTGCTCTTTTTCTCTTTCATCAGAGACAGATCATAGACATGCTTCCCTTTTCCTCTCACATTGTTGCATTGGCTGTATCTGAAATCACTCAATACCCTCATTCACTATATTCTCTATTTACACCACTAATATAGTCCACTGAAGTTGTGAATGAAAACAAGGAAGCAAAGTGTGACACTGAGTCATGGAAGTGCTATGGAATTCATTCGGCGTGACGCTAACAGTGCAAGGGTGTTCAGCGGCGAGCCGCTCAGTGTAAATCGAGGTGCATTATGGGATTGAATAAGTGTGCTCCACTATGAATTCCGACACCGCTACAAATGGATGTTCCCTCAAATAGAGTACTATATAAGGGTATGTGGGCGATTTACAATAAACCATTGTCTCAGGCTCTTATTTCTTAATATAATGTACTTAAGTCCTCAATTAATCAATTAATTGCATTTAATAAAAATTTTAACTAAAATATATTTTCATTAATTGTACATAACATGCAATCAAGTGTCTGAAAATGTTACATTCAATTCACACTTAAGTATATTCTTTTAAAGTATATTTTTTCCATAATAGGTACTCCTTTTAACTATAAAGCTAAAGTGTACTTCCTTTTCTCAAGGGTTGTGTTGATGTATTTTCTGTTGAAACAGGACCTGGGCTGGAATATATAAAAGTGCTCACCCCCTTTTTTTTATATAGCACTTTGTTTACATACGTGCTAAATGCTACAGCTAGTCAGAGGCAGGCAGTATATAATGTGTAGTATATCTGCTAAAAGATTATATTTGTCACCTCTTAGGAGCACATTAGCATATCGATTAACCTCAGAGCCAAAACAAAAAATTTAGCTAAATAAAAGCGACTCAAACGTTAGTTAAAATGAGGATATCACTGCATTACCTCCCTTCAAGACTACAGACTGCACAAAGATCAACAAAGCAATCTGACAAAAGCCCCAGGAGTGATCACTTAAGTATACTGAGGTAACTCTAGCCCAAACGCTGCCGCTAAGAGGTGAAAGACGAAAAACAATGACCACCAGTCAAAGTAAGGACTGGAACAGAGAACGCATAAAATGTGGTACTTTAGTAAAAGAAAAGCTGTGAGCAGGAGAGGGAGGCAATGAGAGATACTGTCAATGCATGCAACTGTTATTCATGGACCTGAAAGCAGCTCTTGAAGGGTATGATAAGTATAATTATGACAGGCAGATCTATTACATAGCAAACAGGCTCTAATAAGGTCTTAGCAATGGTTTAGGTGTGTGCGCGACTGTGTTTGTGGGTAGTTAGTTCTTGTTTTTCATTTAACAGGATGACATGACACCTGCTTCGTACATGCGCACACACAAAACCAATGCAATATTTATGTACTGTAAACAGACCAAACTGCGTGACCCCTTTTGCACTACATACTGGTTTCCAGGGTCCAACTTTAACACTCACCAAGCACCAAATACAAGAGAAGAACATGGAACAGTTTCTGAAAAACAGTATTATTTTTAAGAATCACAATATAGTGCATTGTTTTAAAGGTAAAATGTATGATTTTTGTGCTAATAATGTCAAACGCACCTCCAAACATAATGGTTGTTTCCAAACAGTGCAATTGTTAAATCAAACACATAGCCCATATAGCCAGATGCAACGCAAGTGTTTTTGCTAGTTTCAGCCCAATGCAGTTATCATTTTCACATCCAGCGCCACATTGTTTAAATAGCAGATGCACTCGCGCCCATCTGTTCGCCCATGGGCATGCTGGTCTGAAAACGAGGTGTGTTCAGGCACATTGTTGGCGCGTTGCTATTTTTAGGAACTGAAAACGATTGTGCCATTGACCAACAAAAACCTGGTCAAAAGTAAATAGGGCAGTATTTTTTTTTTGTTATTTAAAGGGCGCATTAGTAATATGCGCCTATAGGCGGGTGCACAACGCGCGTACACTCTGCTTATTACACACACAAGGACACACAGCAGCACACAAACATTTTTAAATATTAAAAATAAAAGGATTCCTCTCTGGAGAAGCGTTCAGTCTTTCCGCTCGCAAATTCCACCTTGTAAATAGCGAATCCGCCTTGGTGCAAGCGCAACTGGCCTTTAAAGGGAATGGGAGATGAGACTCTGATTGGTTTATTGCACGTTACGCCCAAAACACACCCATGACTCATTAAGAGACTAGGTACAACCCTTTTGGACCATGCGCCTGGTGCGCAGACCGTTTTTTCCGTCGTTAAACTAGCAAAAGTGCACATGCGCCATGCGCTTCAGACTATGCACTCAGATCGGTAAAATAGGGCCCATAGTCTCATTCCAAACTTACATTGGTTAAGCCAGTGTTGTTATGTCTACTACATCTTGTTTTCCTGTTTTCTGGTGGCATATTGCTTATTCTTGCAATTAAGACCACTAAACAAAATTAAGAAAAACACATTAACATGGGTTTTGATGTTTCAAAGCTGCCATTTTGCAGTATTGTAAATTATACTGAGTGAGTGACACAGTGATATGTGCTGTCTGAAGCAAATTTAAAAGTGAAAACAGCTAAATAATTTCATTGTCATAATTACATAGCCTGCAAGTACGTATTTTTAAAATGCAAAGCAGTTTCATGGTATTTAAGGCATGTACATTCACCCACCATTAGCAGATGTTGTTCATTTTGGATTCTGCAGACAGCACACTGAAATCTTATTGTGAAGAACACATGAACAACTAATGACTGACTTATAGATATGTTATTTAAAGCTGCATTCATTTTTTTTATGTTTCTTAACATTTATTTTGCTATGACAACTGTTGGCAGTTGCCTTGAACCTTCTGACACCTGGTGGTGTGGAAGCAGCATCACACAAAAGCTCAACTTTCAGTTACTGATGTCATTGTAATAGTTTCAGTCAGACATGATTATCCCATAGGAGTCGAACAATAGGGGTGTTTGATGATACCTATATAACTGCAGTCTTCATCTCTTATAAATATGATTTTAGACATGTTTTCAAAAGCTCTGTTCATTTATGTGTAAAACCTTTAATTGAGGAAAAATTATTGATTGCACCTTTCCAGACAGCAACATAGTGTCGGTCCAGATCCAGTCCACATCTGGTATGTGTGGATTCCACGTGTACCATATGTGGGCTGGATTTGGGCCGACACTATGTTGCTGTCTGGGTTATACATATCACCTTACATATTTCTATATGTTTTCTGTTATTTTTTATTACCACTTCTGTTCAAAAGTCTTTATTTATTCAGCAAGGATGAATTAACTTGCTAAAAATGATCAGAAGTGACAGTAACAACATTTATTTATTATATTATATTATTGATTTTTATTTTAAATAAATGCTGTTTTAAACATTCTATTGTCTCCTGTATCATGGTTTCCACAAAAATATAAAGCAGCATAATGTTTTTAACACTGATAATAATCAGAAATGTGTCTTGATCATCAAATCATCATATTAGAATGATTTCTGAAGGATCATGTGTGTCACAGAGTCACAGCCAACACCCACCAACATCCATGCATCGTCACCAGATCTCCACGCTCCGCCCACTCGAACACAATCCCCTGAATACTGCTCACCGGCACCTACACCTCATCATCACAGACACTATATAGACTCACACTCCCCTCACTAGTGTCTGGTCTCGTCATACGTACCTGGACTCACAGTCACAGTCTTTCGACAGGATCTAAATCTTCATGCGAAACAGTTAATGATCGTGTACGATGATACTATGGGGCTTGAAAACCTGATCCAAAAAACGTACGTAGTCATAAAAGCACGTAAGCAACATTTCATCCGACCATCTACATGCTTCTTCTTCGTGGCCAAGAAGGACGAAGGCTTGAGGCCATGCACTGACTACCACCACCTGAACTCCCAGACGGTGAAGTTCAGCTATCCCCTTCCTCTGGTCCCGGCAGCTCTGAAACCGCTGTGAGGAGCTCGTATCTTCAAGCTGGACCTGCGGAGCGCGTACAACCTCATTCGTATTCGCCGGGGGATGAAGTGAAAAATGCCTTCATCACACCGTCAGGTCACTACGAATACCTAATTTTCTCCCGGAACCTGGCCGAACATCGCCAACACGTCTCCCAGGTCCTCAAAGCTACGCCAACACCACCTGTACCTCAAGCTGGAGAAGTGCAAGTTCCATATCCCCTTCGTGCAGTTCCTGGGTTATGTCATCAACCAACACGGCATCAAGATGGACCAGAGGAAGGTGGAGACCATCCGAAGCTGGCCCTTACCCACTACCGTGAAGGAGCTCCAACGTTTCCTGGGGTTTGTGAACTTCTATCGTTGCTTCATCCACAACTATAGTCTGCTTGGTGCACCCCTCACCTCGGGCCGGCCCAAGTCTCTTTCCTGGACTCCATCTGCCCGAAAAGCTTTCCACCAACTCCAAGAAGCCTTCCAGATCGCCCCGATCCTCGTTCATTCAAACCCTGACCTCCCTTTCGTTATCAAAGTTGACGCCTCATCTACCGGGGTCGGGGTGGTGTTATCCCAGCGGCAGGGTGATTCCTTCATGACTCCATCCATGTGCCTTCTCCAAAAAGCTATCCCAGGCGGAGCAGAAATATGACATTGGGAACAGGGAACTGCTTGCCATCAAGCTAGCCTTGGAGGAGTGGAGACACTGGCTGGAGAGGGCTAACCACAAGTTTGAAGTGATCACCGATCATCGTAATCTAGAATACCTTCGTGACGCCAAGAGACTGAACCCTCGCCAAGCCCGCTAGGCCCTCTTCATTTGATTCAATTTCACTGTTTCCTACCTGCCCGGAACCAAGAATTGCAAGGCAGACGCCTTATCCTGTTTGTATCAACCCGATCCTGAGACCTCCGATCCTGAACCTGCTCTCCCTCCAGCCATGATCATTAGCCCTATCCAATGGTCCATCAACCAACGCATCGCCCAAGCCAACCGCTCCGAACCTGCTCCGCCGGGAGGTCCTGAGGGGCTTCTCTATGTTTCACCGGCCCACTGTCAGCCCCTCATGGACTTGGCTCACACGTCTCCGGGCTCTGGACACCCAGGCAGTTCACGTACCCTCTCGCTCTTGTGGCAACACTACTGGTGGCCCTCCATGCCTCAGGATGTCTCCCGCTACATCAGAGGCTGCTCAGTTTGCACCATTGCCAACACTCCTAGGAGGCTCCCTGAAGGTAAACTGGTCCCTTTACCTATCCCTTGCCGACCGTGGACACACCTGGGCATAGATTTCATGATTGACTTACCACCATCCAATAACTTCACCTGCATACTGGTAATCGTGGACCATTTCTCCAAGGCATGTAAACTCGTACCCCTCAAAGGCCTGCCCACTGCATTCGAAGCTGCCGAAGCCCTATTCCACAATGTGTTCTGTCACTTTGGTATTCCAGAAGACATTGTGTCCGACCGTGGACCACAGTTCATCTCCCTAGTGTGGCATGCCTTCAAGCTCCTAGGAGTGTCAATCGGCCTGTCCTCTGGTTACCAACCGCAGACCAACGGCCAAACTGAGCGCAAGAGCCAGGAAATCAAGAGATACCTGAGGTCATATTGCCACCGGAACCAGGACAGCTGGAGCCAGTACCTACCCTGGGCCGAGTATGCACAAAATGCCCTCTGGCTGACCACCACTGGGCTCACCCTGTTCCAGTGTATCCTGGGCTACCAACCTCCTCTCTTCCCCCTGGTCGGGTGACCCCTCAGAGGATCCAGCTGTCAACCACTGGTTCCAGCAGAGCGAGAAAGTGTGGGACTCCACTCATGTCCATCTCCAGCAGGCAGTTCAGAGACACGAGACAAGCTGACACCAGAAGGGGTCCCACTCCTCGTTACCAACCTGGCCAGAAGGTGTGGTTCTCAACACGGGACATCCGTCTCTGACTGCCCTGCCAAAAGCTGAGTCCCTGGTACATGGGTCCATTCATGATACAGAGGCAGCTCAATGAGGTCACCTACCGTCTCAACCTCCCAGCACAGTACAGCATCTCACCGTCATTCCATGTGTCATTGTTGAAACCCCACACTGAACCCTTGTCCTCTCCTTCCACAGATCCTGGTGACGATGCGGTACCTCCTCCTCCTGATGTCGTTGAGGAAGAAGCCATCTACCGGGTGCGGGCGGTCCTTGACTCCCGTATTGACTTGTCCCCGTATTGAGTACCTCGTGGACTGGGAGGACTACGGCCCAGAGGAACGTTTCTGGGTCAACCGTAACGACATCCTCGACCCCTCGCTCCTCACTCAATTCCATGCTGAACATCTGGACCATCCTGCTCTTTGGGGTCGAAGTAGACCCCGTCGTCGTCGCCCCACCCGGTCGTCAGGAGCCGCCCGTGGAGGAGGGGGTACTGTCACAGAGTCACAGCCAACATCCACCAACGTCCATGCATCATCACCAGATCTCCACGCCCCGCCCACTCGTTCACAATCCCCTGAATACTGATCACTGGCACCTCATCACAGACACTATATAGACTCACACTCCCCTCACTAGTGTCTGGTCTCATCATACGTACCTGGACTCCTTACCCGCTACACACCTGAGAATCCACCATCTTCCAAGTCTTCCTCGTCTCCAGTTCCTCGGTCCTCGTGTTCTCCATTCCCTGCAAACGACAAACTCCATTATCTACAGCTAAGTGACTTTCCAGATGTGCTTGTTTCTAATACTCACCTGAATGCCTATTGCATCCTGTGTTCGTGTCTCTGTCAATAAATATCACTTGAGTTCACCTCATCCTCTGCCTCCATCTGTGTTGTGACACTGAAGACTGGAGTAATGATGCTGAAAAATTCAGCTTTGATCACAGGAATAAATGTAAAAATATATTTACATAGAAATCAGTTATTTTAAATTGTAGTAATATTTTGTGGTACTGTTTTTGATCAAATAAATGCAGCCTTGGTGAGCAGAAGAGACTTCTTTCAAAAACTTTTGAACCGTAGTGTACATCTTTTTTTTTTTTTTTAAGTATGATTGTGAAATGAAAGCTCCATCTTTCCTTGCTGAAGTAGGTCAGTACATTTCTAGATGCTGAAGACAAGTTTTATGACCCTTTCAATCTCTGGCTTCTTAGAAGGACTATCAAGACAGAATTCAGGTCTGGTCAATTCAAATAAAATGATTGATCACATTAATGTGTTTGTGTGAGAGACATATTTCAGGAGTATTTTAACAACTCAACATCACCAGGCTATAGATGTTATAGCTGCTCCTCTAATGGCTGAGATAAATCACTGAAGTATTGAGAGGTGTCTTTACTTTTCCTTTCTGTCTCAGCAGCCTCACACACCTGAAATAACTCATGATGCACATAAAACTTAACTGGTAGTAAGCACATTGTTTATCAAAGTCGTCATAAAATGGAAGTTAGAGATATTCTTTTCTTCTCTATTGTATAGTCTATCCAAGGGAAGCTTCTCAAACAAGAATACATGTAAGATGGGACTTGATTTTGTCTATGGGGAATTGATTGGATGGCTGCGATTTGCTATTGGTGGATCTCATGTGAGTGACAGGTTGCCCTGCACTCACGCCAGTAAACACATCATCAGAGAAGCGGTTATTTTGATCATGGGGGAACATGAATCTAAAAACAATTAGCACAGATAAATCATTTATAATAAATATCCTCTCTTAGGCTGAATCTGAAATCGCCCCCTATACCCTATTTGAGGGGACAGCCATTTGTAGTGGTGTCTGAAACCATAGTGGATGTTATTGAGTGCACTCATTCAATCACACAACGCACCGCAATAACGAGTGTACAGCCGATGTGAAACCTGAAACCATTATGTGAAGTCAGACATCAGTGCTTTTAAATGACCCGAACACTAGCAGGTTATAGTTTGTGTAGTCAGTAACCAGTGCTGGTTAATGTTAAACACTTTTTTTCTACTCTTACACACCAACTCCCTTCATGCATGCTATACAAGCAGGGGTAGAATTATATATACTTATTTATAAGATAAAAATGTATATTAAAATGTTATTTTCTAGGTTAGATGATCAATTGGGCTAAAGTGTATTTAGTTTTGCACATAGAAAAAAAAAATGGACAGATCCTAAGTACATACTAATTAAAGGCACAGTATGTAAGTTTCGCCGCTAGAAGTCACTTATTCAAAATATAGCGCGTAGCTTGATGATGCTGTGAATGAGCGTGGAATTATGGGTGTTGTAGTCTTGACTCTTCACCTCCACAGCCGATGGACAGGAATCCGACGGACTCGGGGCAGAAATCATGTTCATGAATGAGCAAATGTATGTTTTATTAACATTAGCAGGACAGGCCGAGAGCCCTTGGGAGCGAATGCTAATGAGAGAGACCTGCGCAAAACACCGGAGCTTTTATTATGCTTTGCAGTCGCCGCTTCAGCTCTTTTCATTGTGTATGTGGGGTAAAGCAGCGCTGTTTTACATGGTTAAAACAATCATACTAAATACATTTGAGTTTGTTGAAAGTTATGTTATAACGTTACTCTGCGTTCACTCTGTGGCTGATATATGAGACTTGTTGCACATTGCAGTAATCTAGATCGATATTAGAATATCATATTAATAAAAACAGGATGATTAAATGACTGTTGCTAAATGACATGCATTTTTTAAAATATATTGTATGATGGAGAAGCTCTCTCTGATTATGATGTTAGCCACTTGACAAAATAGTGTTGTCTCTGAGGCATGGTACAAATGTTACTTGCGGTGAATCAAGAAAACGTCTCGGTTACGTATGTAACCCTCGTTCCCTGAGGAGGGAACGGAGACGTAACGTCAGTGACTGACGAAATGGGGGTTTCGCCTAGAAGCCTATCATCTTCGAGATCTTAGAAAACGCCCAATGGCAGGCCAATGCCATGGGCATGCGGAATTTGCATAGCGTAGCTCCGCCCCACAGCGTGGGTATATAAGGAAGTACGCTGGCAACATCGCATTATGTTTACCTGCTGAGGAGCCAAGACTGAACTCCCGGCCGTTTTAGCGGTACAGCGGATGTGGCAGAGGGACGTTACGTCTCCGTTCCCTCCTCAGGGAACGAGGGTTACATACGTAACCGAGACGTTCCCTTTCGTTCAGTCACTCCGAGTAACGTCAGTGACTGACGAAATGGGGGTCCCAATTCAATCACGCCACTCGGCTGTCGTCCAGTGCCCTGCGTAAGTGTGAGCTCCCTGTCGTAAGCTAGTACGGACGAAGGACTCCAACTTAGCACAGGAATACCAAGGTACACTGGGAAGCATATTCCAGGTGGAAGTATGCGCAAAAGTGCCTACCCATAGGGAGGACTTAAGGAGACACATATGACCCGCGAGGGGCTGCATATGGAGGAACTCTGGGGTAACCAGCCGAAGGTGGAATTTTTACCCCCAGGGGAGGCAAGGGCTTGCCGAGGGAAATACACATGCTCGGAGAGGCTTACAGTGGAAATACACATGTGGGGGTCGCCCATAGGGGGAACCATGCACATGGTGGCACCTAGCCTGACACGAGGGCCTGAGCGAGTGGGCAGACGCACTGGTGTCGGCATCGACAGTGCTGGAGGAACTCAGGGTTTCGGGGAAACTACCTGAGGAAAATATCGCACGTATCCCGTCCGTGGAGAGGAATGGCGAGCAAGCGAAGACACCTGAGCCTAGCCCATTACCGGCCACCTGTAGAGGCGAGTACATGAGAGGACACTGGCTCCACTCGGAGATTATAGAATCTGGCGAATGTGTTGGGTGTCGCCCAGCCTGCAGCTCTGCAGATGTCTGTCAGCGAGGCGCCATGCGCTAGTGCCCAAGAGGAGGCCACACTCCCAAGGGGGCATGGGCGCCCCTGCGTCTGGTAAGCCAAGACAATGGCGTCCACTATCCAGTGAGACAACCTTTGCTTGGAGAGAGCCTTTCCCTTCAGCTTCCCACCATGACAGACAAAGAGCTGGTCTGAGGTCCTGAAACACTGCGTTCTGTCTACGTAAGCACGGAGGGCGCGTACTGGACAGAGCAGTGCCAAGGCTGGGTCTGCCTCCTCCAAAGGCAGCGCTTGCAGGTTCACCACCTGGTCCCTGAACGGAGTGGTGGGAACCTTGGGCACATATCCAGGCCGGGGTCTCAGGATCACGTGAGAGTCGGCCGGCCCGAATTCTAGGCACGCTTCATCAACCGAAAATGCCTGCAGGTCCCCTACCCTCTTGATGGAGGCCAAGGCGATCAGGAGCGCTGTCTTCATAGACAGGAACTTAAGCTCGACTGATCGCAAAGGCTCGAAGGGAGCCCTCTGCAGAGCGTCTAAAACTACTGAGAGGTCCCAAGAGGGTACGAGGGGAGAGCGAGGAGGATTCAGTCTCCTCGCTCCCCTCAGGAACCTGATGATCAGGTCGTGCTGACTTGCCTGTTTTCGTCTCCACAAGGTCGTGGTAGGCGGATACCGCGGCCACATATACCTTGAGGGTGGAAGGAGACAGCCTTCGTTCCAACCCTTCCTGGAGGAATGAGAGCACAGACCCAATCGGGCATTTCCAGGGGTCTTCTTGGCGAGAAGAACACTAGGTGACGAAGAGGTTCCACTTCAACGCATAGGCGTGTCTGGTAGACAAGGCCCTAGCGGAAGTGATGGTAGCCACCATCTGAGGTGGTAGGGTACTCAAACCTACCGTGTCCCATCCAGGAGCCACACGTGGAGGTTCCAAAGATCGGGACGCGGGTGCCAGAGGGTGCCCCCTCTCTGAGAAAGGAGGTCCTTCCTCAGAGGTATGGACCAGGGAGGGGCTGTCGCAAGGAGTAAGAGTTCTGAGAACCAGGTCCGGCCGGGCCAATATGAGGCGACCAAAAGGACCTGCTCCTTGTCTTCCCTGATCTTGCACAGAACCTGTGCGAGAAGGCTTACTGGGGGGAACACATATTTGCGGAGGCACCGCGGCCAGCTGTGCGCCAGAGCATCCGCGCCGAGGGGGCCCTCGGTCAGGGAATAAAACAGGCGGCAATGGGAAGAGTCGTGGGAGGCAAACAGATCTACCTGTGCGTCGCCGAACTGTTCCCAAATCAGCTGGACCGTCTGGGGATGGAGTCTCCATTCTCCCGGAAGTGGCTGAAGCCGTGAGAGCTCGTCGGCTGCACGGTTCAGGGTTCCTGGGATATGGACAGCACGAAGGGACCTCAGATGCTTCTGACTCCATAAAACGAGATGGCGGGCGAGTTGAGACAGACGGCAGGAACGTAGACCACCTTGGCGGTTGATGTACGCTACTGTGGCCGTGTGGCGGTGCAGGGCGAACCATACTGCCAGCAACTCGAGGCAATTGACATGCAGGAGGCGCTGGGGTCCTATCCAGGAGCCCGCGGCAGCATGTCCATTGCACATGGCACCCCGGCCCGTGGTGGAGGCATCTGTTGATACAACAATATGCCTGGAAACTCGTTCTAAGGACACTCCGGTCCGTAGAAAGCAGAGGTTCGACCACGGGGTGAGGGTCTGCAGGCAGGTCCGAGTCACTGGGACCCGGAGCGTGCCCGACTGCCATGCCCATCTCGGGACTCGATCGCGAAGCCAGTGCTGAAGCGGTCTCATATGAAGCAATCCGAGCGGCGTTACCGCGGCTGCAGATGCCATATGCCCCAGGAGCCTCTGAAATAATTTCAGTGGAACCGCACTCTTGCTCTCGATTTGACGGAGGCAAGTCAGCAGTGACTGCGCGCGCTCGCTCGTAAGCTGCGCGCGCGCGCAGCTTTCTGCAGCACACAGAAATTTTGCATGCTCAAAGTCTAGTGTGACCGTGGCTTTTACCAATAACAAACGTAAACAATTGTTTGCCTGCCATTCTCGCTCTGTCTTCACAGCGTATGTGAAAGTGCTGATGACATATGATGTCTGCGTGAACAGGCTGCGCAGTGGTATTGTTAGGGATGATGATGACGCAACATTTACGTGAGATGTGGATGTTAAGGTGTGCGGGCAGCAGAAACAACCAACAAACAAAATTAATGACGTTTAAATCATTTATTATAAGAAGCGTAGAGCCAAAAACACATTGACTGACAGGAAACACGTTATTATTTCATTTGCAATGATTGAACGAACATTTTATGGTCCTACACCTTCCACAGGCGATATATATTTATAAAAATACATTTAGACTGCTTAACATAGTGATTGCTATCAGGATATGAGGAGACTTTTAACCAGCATAACATAAAATGTTTCTGTAGAGAATCACCTATTGCAGCTTTAATGTTTTATCTGAGATCCAGAATTTATGTGATGCCCATCTTTAATTTAGCTTTTGAATCTTTGTATCACTTCTGGTGGAGCCAGTATGTCCTGCATGCATAATGATGGAATAATTCTTGTTTATATAATATTAGATTTCCTTCACTCTAAATAACAACATTGCTCAGGCTTTTTTCTGTCCTCAATGACAAAAACATTCCACATTATATTCAGTTTATTCTAAAAATGATTACGTTGCAAGTATTAACATCAGCAGGATATTCATATATAATAGCAGGCTATGTGTTGATATCAGTTTTGAGGTGAAGTTGTTCTTCTCGGTGACCAGGGCTTGACATTAACTTTTTTGCTCACCAGTCACTGTGGCTAGTGGTTTTCCAAAGTTACTAGCCACTCAGCATTTTCACTGGCCACAATTTTGACATCGGGACCATGGGGAAAAACTGCCATATTGTTATGGAACAGAGACTCATAACGAGGAATAACGGTAATATAAAAGAGTTTATTAACAGCAGATGGTTATGGAGATGATAAGGTAAGTATTTCAGAGATGATGAATGGTAGAAGAATGGAGAATGGGAATACTGAGTCTCTGTGGTTGTAGATGGTTAACGAGGTCTTGGATGGTGGTGATGACGGAGCCAAGTGCACACACCTTGATGAAGGGAAGGAAGCCCGGGAATGGAGAAGGAGACAAGGAAAAGACACGGAGGACCAGGAAGACAAAGGAGACACGATGGAACTGGAGATACAAGGGAGGTAGGTGATCTTCGTTGTACTCGGGTAGGTGATATCAGGTAGGTGAGTCCTTACTCGTGAACGAGACCAGACTGCATGTGACTGTGTGAGGTGTGTGCTTAAATAGGTCAGTGCTGATGGGGAGATGAGGTGCATGTGCGGGTGATTAGAACACGGGTGACATAGAACGCTGTGATTGGGTGATGGTGGAGCCTGGCTGATCCCTGACACATATAGACATGTTTTAATATTATCTCTTTATTTAGCAGCTGGTATATTAGGATGCTGTCACTTTAAGACCTGACGCACGGATCCATTACACTGTTAAACATGCGTTTTCTTTCTCAACTGTTTACAATCACTTAAAATATAACTGACTGTGTTTACGTGAATACTTGCCAAGACTGAGATTTTGACATTATTTTATGTGTACTTGAATGTTCGAGCACAATAAGCTGTGAAAAATAAGTCAATTTAGTGCTGAGAGGCGGCTTTATGTGCACGCACTTTGGGTGTGAGCACAAAATCTGCGGGAAATGCGGCAATACGTGCAATCCCACGTCGAAATTCAAGCCCTGTAACAGCAACAATATTCATCCTGAAGCACATGAAACAAGTGAGTGAGAGGAGGTGAGATGAGAGCGAGAGAAAGAGCAGCTGGTGTCGTGCATTCTGCAGAAAATGAGTATTGGAAGCGTTTCAGATATTTTTAGTATCGATATGTATCGAAAAAAATATATTTTACTATAAACACTACATTGCACTTAGTTTATTATTTCAGATGCTTTTTCAAAAGACTACAGTTGAAAAATTTATAATATTATATATAAAATTCAACCCACCAAAGTGGCTAGTAGTGATCGCGTTACACGCCTCTGCTGAAATACACCCGCATTTGGCAGGTGTTAATGCCAAGCCCTGCCAGTGACCCTTCCAATTCCGGTTCCTCATATGGGCGGATGGGCTCGAAATGTGACGTATTGCCCACAAATGGAGCTTACTGCTTTGTATTTCTGTCCCACAGCCCTGCTTGTTCTCACCACATCCATGCTTTAAACACTTCTCTCAGCAGGGAAATAATTTCTGCCTAAGCTTATAGTTTGGAATGAATGCGTTTAATTTAGTTGTGAGATTTGGCGTTTTAATCCAGGTCTTGACAAAATTGAAGATTAAAGACAAATAAAAAGGTGATTTGGAAGCAATTTAATTTTAGCTCTTCAAAAACTCACTTCTATCTGAAAACAGTCTGTTTGAACACTTTAACCATGTTTTTTTAGATAATAGAATATTATTTTTCTTGCTTAAGACTTTATCTTAATTTAGGGTACAACACTTAATTTCAAAGGTCCACTTTAGACATTTTACTAACTATAAGTAACTTCGTCAACTACGTCACCTTATTCTACTAACTCAAACCCTAACAGTCTACTAATACAATGAGAGTTAGTGTATATGTAGTTGCAAAGTTACTTAGTAGAATATCTAAAGTGAACCATCAAAATAAAGTGTAACCTAATTTAGTTTGCAACCAACATGGACTATAAACTAGACAACAATGGAATATATACGCTATGGTTCAACAACTTTGTTTTGAAGGAATTAATTAATTACTTTTATTCTGAAAGGATGCATTCAAATTTATATTCTATTTCTAGAACTTTTTATTCATAAAAGAAAAATGTAACTTGTTTTCCACAAAAATATTAAGCAGCACAACTAAAGCCCTAATGGGACATGAAAGAAAATTGAGATGGGAGGAAAACATTTATTTCAATGCACACTTCCCCAAGTAACTTTACTCAAAGTTCCTCTCGTGGGAATGCAAAGTTTCTCATCCCATATTTTTTTCACCACCATGTCCTTTTAGGTGCTCCGTAATTCATATTCATAAATCATATTAGACTGATTTCTGAAGGATCATGTGTTCTGCTTTGATCACAGGAATAAATTACATTTTAAAATATATTCCAATAGATAACATTTATTTGACTATTTATGCTTTATTTATTAATCTTTCCAACCCCAAACTTTTGAACGGTATAGTGTAACATAACAATATGAAATTAGTCTGACTGCATAAATAAAAATTAAAATAAACACCACTCTGCCATTATGCCTTTAACATAAACTCTAAATTCTAGCAAAATTTGTGTGCGGTATAAGTTAAATAAGTGTAGTGTTGCATTATTAATGATTAACTTAAATTGCAACTTTTATATGATAAATTGGGCATGTTATGTATAAATTAGACATATAATCTATTGCCTAAAGTATTGGGACACCACTCCAAATCATTGAATTCAAGTGTTCCAATCTCTTCCATGGTCACAGGTGTATAGAATCAAGCACCTAGGCATGCAGACGCTTCTAAAAACATTAGTGAAAGAATGGGTCTCTCTCAGGAGCTCAGTGAATTCAACGGTACTTGCCTGACTGCATTGTGCCAAGTGTAAAGTTTGGTGGAGGGGGGATTATGGTGTGGGGTTGTTTTTCAGGGGTTGGGCTTGGCCCCTAGTTCCAGTGAAAGGAACTCTTAATGCTTCAGCATACCAAGACATTTTGGACAATTTCATGCTTCCAACTTTTTGGGATCAGATTGGGGATGGCCCCTTCCTGTTCCAACATGACTGCGCACCAGTGCACAAAGCAAGGTCCATAAAGACATGGATGAGCGAGTTTGGTGTGGAGGAACTTGACTGGCCTGCACAGAGTCCTGACCTTATCCTGATAGAACACCTTTGGGATGAATTAGAGTGGAGACTGCGAGTCGGGCCTTCTCGACCTCACACATGCGCTTCTAGAAGAATGGTCAAAAATTCCCATAAACACACTCCTAAACCTTGTGGAAAGCCTTCCCAGAAGAGTTGAAGCTGTTCTAGCTGCAAAGGGTGGGCCAACTCCATATTAAACCCTACGGATTAAGAATGGGATGTCATTAAAGTTCATGTGCTCGTAAAGGCAGGCGTCCCAAAACTTTTGGCAATATAGTGTATGTTTTGACACATTTCAAACCCTATACATACAGTTGTTACTTTGCTTATTTATATTTATAAACTAAAACAAAGACAGAACTCTAATGCAGAGAAAAACAAACTGAACAGCTTTGCTTGAAAACCAAAGACAATATTTAAAAAAGGAACTGAGGAAACAGCAGGCAATAAATACAGAGGAAAACAACAAACTAAACAAGAAACAGGTCAGCGTAATAAAAAAACAAAAAACAAATCAGAAACCATGGACACAAACTAGCAGAGGAAACTAAAGAGCCGTTTGCATGACACCATCTTCAAGTAAAAACTGAAAACTTTTTATGTGTTTTGGCCATTTATTTACACAACAATGGCATTTTGAGGGCCTGAAAACACAAACTTTTGAAAACAGTTTTCAAAGTGCAAGTTTTTGAAAAACAATACCATTATAATCTGTGTAAACTACAAAACATGAATTTGTGAAAACTGTGACGACGTGCATGCATATTACGTGTTCTGTCTATAGGTGCGTAGTGTTTCTTTACAAAGTGACATCGCCATCTACTGGCCTGGCATGAATTATACAGTATTTTCGCAGAGCCATGTGAACAGTGATCGGTTAAGGGAAAACGTTTGCGTTTTTAGTACATTGTTATCATGTAAACATACCCTAAGGGAACAAAGGACCAGTAGGTGGCGGGGTTGCACCTAACGTTGGTTTGCCAACTGCCATAAAACCTCAAAAGAAGAAGAAGAAATGAACAAAAGCCACAGGAACTAAACATAGGAACAGAAACCAAAACTAAACATGACAACAGTACATCTGCACATCTCTTACAGTATGAACAGTTAAAATCATTTAAAAGAGAGACACTTTAGTGAGGCATTCTTGCATAAAAAAGTGAAAACCCAGCAAGTCAGAAAACCCAGTGACCTTCCCATATTCTTATACAGAGATAGTGTGCATTTCAAAACAACTAAACTTGCCCATCTGAATGCCCAGTGCGAAAAGATGTTTGTTTTTATTCTTGTCTTCTCACAAATGAGTTACTGTGTCCTGTTGACTCTAGTGTTCTGTCTTTTCACAGTGTGTGCACAGAGCAAAGACTGATGATTTTGGCCTCTGTTACTATGTCTGCTCCTCTAACCAGATACACCAAGCCAAAAATAACCAATACCTTCCTTTGCAAGAAACCAAACCAGCTCAATGCACTGGTCTCCACAGATACATGGAACTTTCCATTAAAAGAGACTCGTTAAAGATGGAGTGAACTCATGAAAGTTTAACGAGACAGGAAAAAATCCTCTGAACCATCTGAGCTGGCACTAAACCAGGCACTGAGAATAAGTCAAATAAAATAAAGGTACTTTAAAAAGTAATGGTTACATTTCTGTGACTCACAGAAGAATAGAGTATACTAAGGAATGGACTAAAATAAAAAGACACCTAAAAGAGAGAGTGAATGATTATCCGCTGATGGTAAAATATTACCTGACCAGCCATATCATATTATATATCATATAATATAATACATATAATTAATATAATATAATTTAATATATGTCTTAGGACTCTTATTCTGTAGTTCCAGTGCCCTGTTTCCTTAGTCTTTAATTAGTCTTCATTGCCTGGCTTTACTTTTGTTGTGTTAGTTTAAATAAAAGTTTCTGGTGCACTCTGATCTAACACTCTCCCTCGTTTCTGAAAGTTACAATATCATACAGGAACTTTGTGGTCACTTATTCAGTTCTTAAAGTTTGAAAAAGTTTTAAAAGCTTAAAGTTTGAAGGTTTTCAGTTTGAAGTAGTTTAAAGTAAGCTAAGTTACTTGGGGTTGTTGCTATGCGGTTGCTAGGGTACTCTGAGTGGTTGCTAGGGTGTTGCTATGCAGTTGCTAGGGTATTCTGGGTGGTTGCTAGGATGTTGCTATGTGGTTACTAAGGTACTATGGGTGGTTGCTATGCGGTTGTTAGGGTACTCAGGGTGTTGCTATGCGGTTGCTAAGTTACTCAGGGGGGGGGGTTCTATGTGGTTGCTAGGGTGTTGCCGTGTAGTTGTTAGGGTATTCTGGGTGGTTGCTAAGGTGTTGCTATGTGGTAGCTAGGGTACTTGGGCTGATTGCTAGGGTGTTGCTATGCAGTTGCTAGGGCATTCTGGGTGATTGCTATGTGGTTGCTAAGGTACTTGGGGTGGTTGCTATGTGGTTTCTAGGGTACTCTGAGTGGTTGATAGAGTGTTGCTATGCAGTACCTAGGATATTCTAGGTGGTTGCTAGGGTGTTGCTATGCGGTTGCTAAGATACTCTGGGTGGTTGCTATGCGGTTGTTAGGGTACTCAGGATGGTTGCTAGGGTGTTGCTATGCAGTTCAATTCAATTTAATTCACATTTATTTGTATAGCGCTTTTCACAATACATATCATCTCAAAGCAGCTTTACAGAAAATGCATGCGTCTGCATTACAATTTAGAGTGATTTATTATCAGAGGAGACTGTGTCAAAGTTATGGATTTCAGAAAATATATACAAACACACAGTTAGCTAACAATGTATTAATAAACAATGTAATAATTTAAGACAGAAACAATGGGCTCATTGAAGTAAATAATACATGTTGTTAACAGTGATTAGGGTATATAGAAAAGGTTTCTTAGAGGTAGAGTTGGAGTTGTCTCTTCACAGGTGATGGTCATCTGAAGTCTTCATAAGAGGCTGGATCCAGACTGGAGCTGATGGACTCTCTAGTTATCTCGGGATGGTCGTCCTGAGATAAAACAGAACAGGAAAATAATTAGCGTAGCTGCTGTTCAAAACATTAAGCAAAGACAATCATGTGCACTGATATAACTGGAGTACAATGTTATGAGATGCATTATGTGAATGCTTGATGTGTCTTTAATGTGAATCTAAAGGGGGAGTTTCTATGTGGTTGCTAGGGTACTTGGGCTGATTGCTAGGGTGTTGCAATGCGATTGTTAGGGTATTCTGGTGTGAATCTGAAAATGTGAATCTAAAGTACCCTAGCAGTTGCTAGAGTACTCAGGGTGGTTGCTAGGATTTTCTGTGTGGTTGCTATGACAGATAAATAGATTAAGTTGATTAGCATTTCAGTAAATTGGCTCTCTCAAGCAAACTTAATAAAATAAAACATTTAAAAAATATATAAAAATACTTTATTTCAGTGAGTTGCTAAAGCAACATTTTCATTTAGTTTAACTTGAAATACTAAATAAAGTAAAACAAATTAAAAAAAAAAAAAAAACTATAAGGACATTATCTTTAAAAACTAAAATGAATGCATTTACGTTTATGCATTTAATAGATAAAAAAAGATCAAAAGCATTTTGTCACAGAGCCAATAATCACAATGCCAAACTTTACCCCAAATGAGTGAAAACAGATAATACATAATAAAACCTAATGCAATATATATATATATATATATATATATATATATATATATATATATATATATATATATATATATATATATCAAAGATACTAAAATAACACTGCCACGAACTATAATATTTGATCAATGACATGATTCAAAGCTAAAAGAATATGATGAGGCTTCCACAGAGGTTTTCCAGTAACAGAACCCTGGAGGAAGAACTTCTGGCTGCAATGAGGAGGTCTGGGCATGTGAGATTGTCTAACTGATTGCTGTCCTGTAAAGAACAGCAAGATTTTGGCCATTGCTCTGGACACTTGGACTTTGACTTGTCGACTGGTCACTGGAAGCAATGCGATACGCAGAGATTGTGATCAAGTAGACAAGAGACCCAGCTGAAATTCTTTCTTCCTTCTTTCTGCTAAACTTAGTCTCACCACATTAATGTTTAAGGACACTTGACTTGAAGTTCCATGTCAAATGAATAAAACTGATGACATTATATTGCTGTAATTGATGTAATTTAGTTAAGAAAAAGACAAGTAAACAAGTACACTTAAGGTGTGTTCACACATTTAGTTTGTTTCACATGGTTTGTTTGTTCCGGACCAAAAAGAATAAACATTAGTCCTGGTCCGCTTAGCGTTCACATTGACATTTTACACTCACCTAAAGGATTATTAGGAACACCTGTTCAATTTCTCATTAATGCAATTATCTAATTAACCAATCACATGGCAGTTGCTTCAATGCATTTAGGGGTGTGGTCCTGGTCAAGACAATCTCCTGAACTCCAAACTGAATGTCAGAAAGGGAAAGAAAGGTGATTTAAGCAATTTTGAGCGTGGCATGGTTGTTGGTGCCAGACGGGCCGGTCTGAGTATTTCACAATCTGCTCAGTTACTGGGATTTTCACGCACAACCATTTCTAGAGTTTACAAAGAATGGTGTGAAAAGGGAAAAACATCCAGTATGCGGCAGTCCTGTGGGCGAAAATGCCTTGTTGATGCTAGAGGTCAGAGGAGAATGGGCCGACTGATTCAAGCTGATAGAAGAGCAACTTTGACTGAAATAACCACTCGTTACAACCGAGGTATGCAGCAAAGCATTTGTGAAGCCACAACACGCACAACCTTGAGGCGAATGGGCTACAACAGCAGAAGACCCCACCAGGTACCACTCATCTCCACTACAAATAGGAAAAAGAGGCTACAATTTACACAAGCTCACCAAAATTGGACAGTTGAAGACTGGAAAAATGTTGCCTGGTCTGATGAGTCTCGATTTCTGTTGAGACATTCAGATGGCAGAGTCAGAATTTGGCGTAAACAGAATGAGAACATGGATCCATCATGCCTTGTTACCACTGTGCAGGCTGGTGGTGGTGTAATGGTGTGGGGGATGTTTTCTTGGCACACTTTAGGCCCCGTAGTGCCAATTGGGCATCGTTTAAATGCCACGGCCTACCTGAGCATTGTTTCTGACCATGTCCATCCCTTTATGACCACCATGTACCCATCCTCTGATGGCTACTTCCAGCAGGATAATGCACCATGTCACAAAGCTCGAATCATTTCAAATTGGTTTCTTGAACATGACAATGAGTTCACTGTACTAAAATGGCCCCCACAGTCACCAGATCTCAACCCAATAGAGCATCTTTGGGATGTGGTGGAACGGGAGCTTCGTGCCCTGGATGTGCATCCCACAAATCTCCATCAACTGCAAGATGCTATCCTATCAATATGGACCAACATTTCTAAAGAATGCTTTCAGCACCTTGTTGAATCAATGCCACGTAGAATTAAGGCAGTTCTGAAGGCGAAAGGGGGTCAAACACAGTATTAGTATGGTGTTCCTAATAATCCTTTAGGTGAGTGTAACACAAAATCTAAAGATACTAAACCTAAAGGCATAGGTATATATTCACAACCTGATTGGTCAGCTTTTATTATGTATATTTCGAGCAAGAACTTACCGAACATCCAAAACAATGCTGTGTGCTGGGCTAAATGCGCTCGTTTTATTGGCGTAGCCTACATATGATGGTACAGCTGAGAACTGCATTGTGCTGCATTGTGTTGCGTTCATATTTCAGTCCAACTGCACCAGAGTTCATTTGGAAGCAGAGTGAGACTCATCTTTTCAGTGGTCTCAGTCCGATTGTTTGGTGCGCACCATAGTTCAGATGGCAGCTTTCAAACTTATTCAAATGAACCGCAGTAATAGTGCAATCGCACAAGGGTTCGTTTTAATCGAACCAAACATGCCAAGTGTGAACATACCCATAATAACTCATACTATTCTTAAGTACACACGTTTATTATGTTTGGTCAAGCTAATATGAAGTGTGATCGGTCAATGCTGTCTATTTGATATCATCTTGTTTCCTGTAGGTGCAAAAAATGAGTAGTAGGTTTGAATTCACAGTATATTCATAAAACAGTAAGCAAAAATTTAAAAAAAAAAAATCACCCTTATGTGAAATAAATTGCACTTATATAATTGCAATTTATCATTCTTTTATGGAGAACTTTTGGAAATAATACACTTTAAAATAACATACTTAAGTATGAATTGAATGTGATGTTTTCTAATACTTAATTTCCTGTTATTTACAATCAAATGAAAATATTAAATGCAATTAGCTGAACTTAAAGAGTGCTTAATTGACTCACTAAAGTAGGAAACATAAAGTACATCCTATTGAATTGACTGTGGACTTGAAAGTACATTTAAAAAAATACTGTTCAGATTTGAAGTACACTACAAGTCCACATTCAATTCAATATTCACTAGCGAAATCATCACATTCAGTTTACACTTAAGTATATTCGTTTAAGGATTATTATTTCCATAATAAATACTCTTTTTAAAAGTATGATAAAGTGTACTTTTCCACACTGCAAATCTATAATGCAATCCTCACTATCCAAAGCATTCAGATTTTTTCAATCTTCATGCACTTAGAAGTCGCTACATTGTCATTTAGAATTATGTATTATTATTTATTGATTTAGAAGTCCCCTACAGCTCCCTGGCTAACCAACTTCAACCAAATCTAACATTAGTGTTAACCTACTTCTGAATAATTAAACTACTGTGAATTATTCACTTGGGTGACTTAGAGGTAACATGGTGTTTCCTGACCTATATCTGTTTGAAAGATGCCAAAAAAGACACAGGATCTCACGATAAGCCCTATTTTGACTTGCGTATGGTCTCTTAAGGGAATTTAAGTTGAATATCTGCTCTGCCACAGTCTATGTAAGCACAGGTTATGTTTCGCCAGCCAGATTGAATTCTGGTGTGATAGGCTTCTGCGGCCATCAAGTTGTCAAGTGTTTTGATGTTATCGGAATGGAACGGAATAAGTAAATAAGGTGTCAGACAGTTTGTCAATTTAAAGGATGGTCAGGAACTAACCGAGCTTAGTCTGATGAATAGACCCGTTTACATTGTAAATATTTCATTGATTATTTCCAATTAGTTTTAAAGTGTGTTTTAATGGAGGCACCACAATACTGATTATGCAATATTGCGCCTGAAGAAGAGCCTGTGATGATTAAGGTTGTTTGGTTTTCTTGAGCTCAAAGAGAATGAAATACCCAAATATTTTAACCTAAGGCGGTTTATATAGAAAATAGAGAGGCCTATATTAACACATGTAAAAGGCATAATTGCAATGTATGTCAGTTTAGTTTAAAAGTCTATATGTTCATGAAATAATGTAACTGTAATGCTATTTTAGGCTCAAGGAAAATAAATGTTTGTTAATGGCAGACATTGACATGCCTCAATAATCCAATACAGGTAAACAAAGAGATGCAATGACGTCTGTCAAGCAACAAGAGAGGAAACTATTTTTCTGTTAGGAATATAAATAGATTTAGTTTTGAATGAATAGCGCCATCATGTGGAGAGTTTAAAAATTACATTATGTAGTAGCCTACATGTAGAGTGCTTTTCTAATGACTGTAAATGATTCATGATGCTAATGAATACTCATGAGGTGGCTTGGCCACGAATGTCACGTGATTCCTACTGTTAACTTGCAGGGAAGTTGTCGCGGTACTTCTGCAAGCAGTTTTGTAAACCGTTATTTGATCTCTACATCCAAAGGTGGTTAACTACATAAATAATGATGTCGCGATAAGTGTTTTTATATCTACAATAATGGGAGATTGAGGTTGTGTCTCAAAACCTAGTGAGCTGCCTACTTAGATAAGCATTTGGAGCCATCATAACTGTGGATATGATGCCCAAAAACATCTAAATAGGCCGCTCACTAGGTTTTGAGACAGCACTGACCGGTAACGTTACCCAACTTCCGTTTTAACAAGAAAACAGGTCTTCTTAAGGTTTCCTTTTAACGTTTAGATTTACTCAAAACACAAATGTATATAATTTTATCGCTAAACATTACACTGTACACTACTGTGAAGCCACGTGGTCTAACAGCAACTGTGAATTTAGCCAGCTGTCCTATTGGGTGGAAATGTGTTGTCTATTAATTCAAATAGGCTAATCTGTTAGTTGACTGAATGAATCTTCTTCATTTAATTACCACTATGGCAGTTTAGTTAGTTATAAGTTTTTCCATGTCATTACATTTTAGAGACAAAAAAAAAGGAAAGATATTTTATTCACATGCTATGATGTCCTCGTTTGTTTAAAGATGATTTCCAACCATGTTATGAAAGATATAACAGAATGAATTGTTATACCATTTTACTTTATGCAATATGTGGGTAAAATGGCCATACATGGGTTTTCCCATTCAATGCAATGTATCTATGCACTGTATCTAATTTGCATATTAAAATGATAATTACAAAATATTTTCATATTTGCATAAGAGTGCCTAATTTGATCATTCAGTCATATATACATGCCTGACAGACAGTAGGGTCTTTTCACCACGACCATTAGTTATCATAATGTTTACCACGGTCACAGTAGTGTCAACTAAGATCTTGGGATGAAATAAGAAAATAAAGACAAAGTCAAGGTAAAAATCACTGGTAAGTGTAGGTTTGTTAAATTGAGCAAATATGTGAATGTGGAACTAGAAAAGTTACTGTTTAATTGTATGTATTTGGGATAGATCAAATGCTTTAAAATATATGAACATACAGTGTTTGTGTGTGTGTTTTGGTTCTAACAGTATTATATTGTTTCATTATATAGGCATTGTGAATGCAGAGTACAAACATGTCCAAGTCTGCTTCCCGTAACTCTCAGCTGCTGTTGTTGGATCAGAAGTGTGCTAAATGTCTGTTATTGACATACGTCAAGCGGAGCCTCAGCCTGAATGAAGGATGCAGGAAACATCAGCTGAAACAACTCAAGAGGATGAAGGGAGGAAGCAAGGCCAGACGGGCATTCAGTGATCCCTCCACCCACCACCTGTCCGCAGATAGGCTTCTGAAGATCAACAAGTGCCCTGAATGCACAACATCAGCATCTGATTTACTGTGTGAGAGAGGACTAAGCAAGACCAAGAGGCGTTCTCTCTTCGGAGGCTTTCGCAGCCTCTTCTCTAAGAAGAAGTCTGACCTGAAAGTGAATGGAGAAGGAGTTTCAGAAACAGACTGTGGAGAACGGAGGGTTGACACTTCTTATGAAAGCTCACCTGGGCACACTGAGACTTTGAGGAAAAAACACTCTCTGGAACCTATCTGTGTAGGCAATCAAAATTTTGAGCAGAGAGAATCATTACAAACAGACTCCACTCCAGTTCCTGGTGGTGTGGAAGGGCTTTCAGACGGTGAGTCTTCTCTGTAGGGGTGTGCGATATTGACTAAAAATCTGGATAGTTTCTGGCATTTTATTAATAATGGTAATTTTTGCTGGTACCTTGGCTGGTTTAGGCCTGTCATGGAAAGCTGACTCCTGAAGCTTCTCATATTCTTCAAATTCTGTGCGGTGGCTGGTTTGCGGCAGTGACAAAAATTTACGTTTGCATTAAGAAGCAATATCTGCCACCTTAAATTGATTTCCAGGGGCATTTTTTTTTACTTTTATAAGGTTTTTTTTTTTTACCTTATTAGATGTATGCATCATCTCTTATGTCAAATTCTTACATTTAATCAAATTCATTTAGAATAACAAAACACTGTTGCCAGTTAAATTAATTCAGTATCAACTAAATCAATTTTACATTTTTAAAAATCTGCATTTACAATTACAGTTGCATTAATAATGCTATGAGATTAGTGCTTTAAACATAGTATTTAGATATTTTTTAATTAAATTATACTTGTAACTAATACCTCCAGTTGGTGGTGGCAAGTCACTGGCTGAATCCGAAATCGCCCCCTATAAATAGGGCATTATTTGAGGGGACAGCCATTTGTAGTGGTGTCCGAAACCATAGTGGACGTGAGTGCACTCATTCAATCCCACATTGACCGCAAAAACGAGTGTACAGCCGATATACACACAACGGCTGTCCGAATTCACTCACTCGTTTTCATTTACTCCTACAAGTGAACTATATTAGTGGACTAACTTAGGGAATAGTGATTGAGGGTTTAGGGGGCAATTTCGGATTTAGCCACTGTTTTAATGAGTGAGTCATTGAATGATTCATTCAACTGAATCATTCAAATGGCTGATTCATTCAGGAATGAAACACCTCTGTGTGTTGCCCAGAGACTCACGCCATCTGTGGTTTTGTTTGGAACTATTTTGGCGAAATAGAGCAAAAACAGACAAAACTGGCAATATTGTGTCTAAAATGTAACTCGCAATATTAACTTCTTGTTTATTGAACTGTTTTACAATAGAGCCCGACCGATAAAGGATTTTTAAGGCCGATAGCGATACAAATATTTGGTGATTTAAAAATCCAATATTCCGATATATCGGCCGATATATATAAAAAAAACAAAACAGAAACACGTAAAAAAACGTATAATTTGTAGTTATTCATAATCCCTCAGCCTCTCTAAAATAATATGTTAATGCAGTTTAAAAATAAACTTGTTTGTTTTTATTGTCACAACAGAACAGAGGAACATAAAAATATATTAAAGTTCTGATAAATAAAATGTATAAAAATACAAACTTAAGATATGAAACTTAAAGTCCTTTGGACGAAAACACAATAACAAAAACAAAACAAAAAAAATCAAAGTTACCAGCTACAACAAACCATTTTCAATCATCATTTGCTGCCTGCCTTCTAAAATCTACTACTTAGTGATGCAGTAAATCCATTATGTGACTCGTTAACGCTGCTTCTGAACGAAGTCAGCAACGCACTTTCGTTCACTCCTCACGTGCCTAACTTACGATTTACAATGCAGGGACTGGAACTACAAATATACGAGTTATAAATACAGTAATCATTACTTTATTTAGGCAGAATAAGTTCGTTGTGATTTCCAAGCGCATTAATGTTAGCGGTCTTCCACTGATAGCCATGGCATTAGCTAGCTTTGTGGTTAGCTAAAGTCTATGATAAGCCATAATTTAGAAATGGACAACGTCATACTACGAAATATTGTAAAACATACGTTTTCAAAATAACGGGCAGGGGAGAGATGATACGTCTCATGCTGTCAAACTGTCACGCTATTAAAGAAATGCATCTTATTCAGTCACATTGTCAGAGTTAAACTGACAGTCAGTCAACAATACTGTAACAACCTAACGTAATTACTAGCTACTAGCAACATGACTCTGGCTGGATCAGCTGGTGTTGCCAACCGGCACGTTGTAGAGTGCCCTCTGCTGGACAAACTATGAAACGGCAACACTCATAATGCGGTTAAGCGGTGTTTCGTCCATTTTTATAATTTTTTTAAATATTCATTTATCGGCCATCATAAATGCAGATACCGATATTTTGGAAAATGCCTAATATCGGCCGGCCGATATATCGGTCAAGCTCTATTTTACAACGACAATATCACATTTGCAATTGTGCAGATATTCTGAAAAAACATCATGGTTACTTGTGTGATATTGCTTAACTATGTCAAGTCCCAAAACTCATGTGGGGCATTATATTATAAGATATTTTGAAGAATGTTCTGGTACCATTGATTTTCCTAGTATTTTTTATTCATACTTTGGAAGTCAAAGTCATTGTCTGGTTACCAACATTGTACAAAATATCTTCTTTTGTGTTCTGCAGAAGATAGAAATCATATGGGTTTGAAACAAATGGAGGGTGAGTAAATGATGACAGAATTTAAATTTTTTGGTGAACTATTCCTTTAAGTGACATTTAGGGAGTGAGTAAACCAAGACTAATTTCAAAGACTTTATAGGAAGACGGTGCACTCTGATTACTTATTAACATCCAATATGGCGAATAAGCCCCGCCTTCTAAATGAAAGAGCCAATCGTTGATTACTAAAGGCATTGCGTCACTGCAGTTGCCGTTATAAACTCCGGTTGCTATAGAAATAGGCAGTGTTCTGAGATGCACGTTTACACCATGTCTACACTGGACACGACAAAGCAACCGTTGCAAAGCATTTGTCATTCATGGCAGTACGTCATAAATAGAACGGCATCAGTTTACTGTCGGGAATTTGTTGTGTCGCGCCACGCTCAGTGTAGACAACATCACTGATTATAATGAGTTATATTGTCTTTTGTCATCGCGCCGCTCACGTCCGGTGTAGTAGACACAGTGTTAGGATTGCGCATGTGCATTAGCTTTGTCCAGGATGAAAAATGCAGTCATGTTGTTTGTTTAGAAACCAAATTTATGAGACAGTTGTTGTCAGATTTCATTGGTAATTTCCCCATTCAAAGAGATAGGATCTGCACTTGCATAACCGAGAGGCGTTTCAAACATGGCTGCCGAGTGAAATGACTTGTCTTAAAGGGACTTTGCTAATGTTCAGTATGGAAATTCGGCGCAATGAACATTTTAATTTAAGTAAAAGGGTGGCCACACAACACTCTTCGTTTCAATGACTTTCATTTATACACATGTGAAGTAGTAGTACTTTTCGCCTACGTTTTATGAATACTATGAATTCGGACATACTACTCGTCTCACATACTGTTTTTCGCCTACTATATAGTATACAGAAATGTTCCAGTCAGGGAGGCCTGACACCCAAATACAGTGCATTACAATGATCCAAACAGTCCTCAAAGGAGAGGATAGACCTCAACTTACATTAAATATTGATCTAATATGAAAAAAAGCTGTTTTTCACAACATAATTTATTTGTCGATCGAAAATGCCAACCCAACCCCCCCACACACACACACACACAGGGGTTTGTTTTGCTATCTGAGGACATACCATAGGCGTAATGGTTTTTATACTATACAAACTGTACATTCTATCCCCTACACTACCACTACCCCTAAACCTACCATCACAGAAAACATTCTGCATTTTTACATTTTTAATAAAACATTGTTTAGTATGTTTTTTAAGCTATTTTAAATATGAGGACATATGAAATGTTCAGACAAATGCATAAAAAAATGCAGTTTCAGAAACTGAAAATTGTGCTTCGCTTTGTCTACTCAGGCAACCGGAGTATTTCTGCTTTCTATAAGCGCCACCTACACCACTTGCATTTTAATTCAGCCCATTTTTTATGCATTTGTCTAAACAGACAAAAATCGAATGTGAGTTTTTGTGCCAAATATTTATGCTGGTGTGAACAGGCCTTTAAACTTAAATGTCACTGTATTGTTGGTCAGTACACATCTACTAAATCTGAAAAAAAAAAAAAAAAAAAAAACGTTTGTGTATGTGAATGATTTCTTGTTTTCCTTCCCCTCTATGTAGTGAGTGTGGACTCCAGTAATACATACTTTGAGAGGGTGTCCAAGGAATTGGAGTGGATTGTAAAGGAGATTCAGTTTAGTCCGAAAGATGATTCTTCTCCACTGCCCTCTGTTGCTTGTTTAGAAGATTGCAGCTCTGCAGGTGACCCTCTCTATGAAACATGACTAGCAGGAGATTCAGTCAATTTATGTTTTAGAGCAGAACCAATTTCACAGAATACTCTGGGGGATCTGGCCCTGGGACATTTTATTTATTTATTCATTCAAAGCTTGTTTTATTGTTTTAATATTACAAATTGTAAATGTACACACTTGTGTCTCCTCAGGTGATGACACTACAAAGAGGATTATCAGCTTGCTGAAACAACATGGGGATATTATTGATCAAAAAGTTAGCATTTAATTTAAAGAATTATTACTGAAGATTGAGTCCATTTATCTTTTGACATAATGTTATCCACTCTATACAGAAGTTATTTTTACCAATTAATAATTGTGCATTTTATTACACTGCAAAAAATGCTTTTCTTACTTAGTATGTTTGTCTTGTTTCCAGTCCAAATATCTAACAATTCTTAAATCAAGATACATTTGCTGTGAAATGGCTCAAGATACACTGTATTTCTGAAAGTATTGGGACACCCCTCCAAATCATTGAATCAGGTGTTCCAATCTCTTCCATGGCCACAGGTGTATAAATCAAGCACTAGGCATGCAGACGCTTCTACAAACATTTGTGAAAGAATGGGTCTCTCTCAGGAGCTCAGTGAATTCAAGTGTGGTACCGTGATAGGTTGCCACCTGTGCATTAAGTAGTGATGGGCAGACTGAGGCTTCGTGAAACACTGAAACAGTTGAAGCAAATGTGCCGTATTGTGTCGAAGCTTTGAAACAATTCGACACCCGTCTCCATGGCGACCCCTGCTGGTCAGAACAGTGTAAATGCAACAAAAACCTATGCCAAACATGCATAAAAACACCTTTTACAAATGTATTGCAAATGTTTTATTGAAAGTAAAACCTTTCAAATGCAATTAACTAATCTAATAAAATTAAATATTAGCTGTCTATATGTTCTTTTATCAATTGTAAGGCCTTGTTTTGTTTGTTCCATGGATGGCTCAGATAAACAGGCCAATACGAGACTTAACTACTATTATTCCTTTTAATTATACTCATGTCTAATTAAAACGTCTACAAATGTATAAAACTGATAAGAGATCAAGTAAAACCCACAGACACTTGTTCAATGGTTCTCAGTGACTGCTCATGATTCATGGGTTCACAGAGATATTCGCCCCCTAGTGGTGAACCATTGACATTTCGAAGTGTTTCGAAACAGTTATAACGTAATGAAGCCTCGTTTACTGAAATCACGTGATTTTGGCAGTTTGATACACGCTCCGAACCAATTGATTCGAAACAGAAGATTTGTAAAGCTTCGAAGCTTCATGAAGCAGTGTTTTGAAATTGCCATCACTAGCAATAAGTCCATTCGTCAAATTTCCTCACTACTAAATATTCCACGCTTAACTGTTAGTGGTGTTATACCAAAGTGGAAGCAATTGGGAACAACAGCAACTCAGCCACGAAGTGGTAGGCCACGTAAAATCACAGAGCGGGGTCAGCGCATGCTGAGGTGCACAGTGCGCAGAAGTCGCCAACTTTCTGCAGAGTCAATAGCTACAGACCTCCAAACTTCGTGTGGCCTTCAGATTAGCTCAAGAACAGTGCGTAGAGAGCTTCATGGAATGGGTTTCCATGGCCGAGCAGCTTCATCCAAGCCTTACATCACCAAGTGCAATGCAAAGCGTCGGATGCAGTGGTGTAAAGCACGCCGCCACTGGACTCTAGAGCAGTGGAGACGTGTTCTCTGGAGTGACGAATCACGCTTCTCTGTCTGGCAATCCGATGGACGAGTCTGGGTTTGGCGGTTGCCAGGAGAACGGTACTCGCCTGACTGCACTGTGCCAAGTGTAATGTTTGGTGGAGAGGGGATTATGGTGTGGGGTTGTTTTTTAGAGGTTGGGCTTGGCCCCTTAGTTCCAATGAAAGGAACTCTTAATGCTTCAGCATACCAAGACATTTTGGACCATTTCATACTCCCAACTTTGTGGGAACAGTTTGGGGATGGCCCCTTCCTGTTCCAACATGACTGCGCACCAGTGCACAAAGCAAGGTCCATAAAGACATGGATGAGCGAGTTTGGTGTGGAGGAACTTGACTGGCCTGCACAGAGTCCTGACCTCAACCCGATAGAACACCTTTGGGATGAATTAGAGCGGAGACTGTGAGCCAGGCCTTCTCGTCCAACATCAGTGCCTGACCTCACAAATGCACTTCTAGAAGAAAGGTCAAAAATTCCCATAAACACACTCCTAAACCTTGTGGAAAGCCTTCCCAGAAGAGTTGAAGCTGTTATAGCTGCAAAGGGTGGGCCAACTCCATATTAAACCCTACGGATTAAGAACGAGATGTCATTAAAGTTCATGTGCATGTAAAGGCAGACGTCCTAAAACTTTTGGCAATATAGTGTTTTGTTTTCTGAAAAAAACTAAACAAAAAAAACAAGCACACTTATGGGGTAAGAAAAATAATCTTGTTTCCATTTGAATTAAGATTATTTTTATTACCCCATTGGCAGATAATTTGGTTTGTTTTAAGCAAAAACTTACTTAACCCTTAAACACATACCTCGGGTCTTTAGTGACCAGGAACGTCATTCACTACCCCCCTCCTCATTAATTTTTTAAAGTTAGACATCAACCTTCTTAGTATTCCTCAATCAATTCATTACTAACAATATAACAAGAAAAAACTTTTTTTTTTTTTTTTTCTAAAGATCTGAATATGTTATAATGATTAGGGTTAAAGATAAGGGTTAAGTGCATAAGGGTTAAATACATAAATGCCCCAGAACACAAGACATAATATAATATCTTTATCTATTTTACTTGTATAGTAAATGCATCTTGATTTAAGAATTTTTTGATATTTGGACCGGAAACAAGACAAAAAAATAGTAAGAAAAGCATTTTTTGCAGTGTACATTGGACACTGTATTCTGTATTCTCACGGCATTCTGTGGTTTATTTTGTCATAATGACCAGCTGAATGCACATAATCCTTTACATATAGGGAAACAGTAAGATTGCTAGATTTCTGTTTAATTCTCTTTCTAGATCAGCAGGAACAAGAGTGTCCAAGACTTCCTCCAGAAACTGACGTACAGCTCCTTCCAGCAGCTGGCAGACCGCTACATAGCCCAGATCCCCAGTCCTCTCCCCCAGACCACAGACGCCTCCCCTGAGCTGGTCAGACTCGCCTTCACCCTGGACTTCACTGCCAAAGTGGCTGGACTGTGCAGCCAGACGGTCGGTCGAATCATGGGGTTTGGTTATCAATACCTCCAGGATTCCTTCTCACAAATGTGTGCGGCCCATACACAGGTAAAAACAGATCAGGCACCAAAGAGCAAAAGCAAATGTGTGTAATTTTTTGCAGTAAAATCAGTAAAGTTTCTGCTCACCAAATGGATGGGTTGATGTGTAAATGTGGTCATGCATTTGTGTTGATGCATTTATAGTTGTGACAGAAGTTATGCAGGGTTTCTGCAGGTTTTATGAAGGTAAATTTAAGACATTTTTAAGACCAATTAAAGAAAAATTAAAGGAAAAAAATTTAAGGGAACGTAACACATCAGAGATGAAGATATGTTTAATGAAATAGGAAAGATTTCTGTCCCTCCATTGACTACCACTTTGACGCTTCAAAAAGTTCATAAAGAGATCGTAAAACTAATCCATATGAATCAATCGGTTTATTCCAAATTTTCTGAAGAGACTCGATTGCTTTATATGATGAACAAAAGTCCTACAGGTTTGGAACGACATTAGGGTGAGTAAATGATGATTTTGGGTGAACTATCCCTTTAAGTGCACTGACCTACTTTTGATTTATTCAAATATTATACAGTATTATACAGCGATTTCGCCCACATTTTCTGCATTGCAGAAATCATAGGACCCTAATTTAATGCCATGATATTAAATTTAAGACTTTCTGATCCAATTTAAGACATTTTTAAGGCCTTAAATTGTGAAAGGTTAAAATGCTGATTTTTTTCCCACTGGGAAGGAAGCTTCGAGTTCTGAAATCCCAGGGGGTTCATATAAGATATCAAATTCTTACAACAAAGCTAGTCATTAAGTTCTAGTTATTTCCTCATTTTGTTTCCTGTTTCTTGTAGATGGTTTCAGTTTATTGTACAGTGTGCAGTTTGGTCATTTCTCAAGTCAAAAGCGACAAACAGTGCAATAGGGTAATCTCGGGGGAAAAAAACTGTGATATATGTGTAGCTGCTTTTGTGAACAAGCCAAATGTAGTAGTGTGTTTATACTGTAGGCTTCATACATTGAGCAGTTTTGTTACCATTGTATAAATTACAAGGATTGAATCTGACGTTGAAGCTGTGAATAAGAAATGTTTCTTGGGTGCTAAATCTCATCATATTAGAATGATTTCTGAAGGATCATGTGACACACAAGACTGGATTAATGATGCATTTTAAGGAATAAATAAAAATTTTAAATATATTACAATAGAAAACAGTTATTTTAAATTGTAATAACATATAAATAAATGCAGCTTTCTTTCAGAAACACTGTATAATCTTACCGAGCCCAAACTTTCGAATAGTAATGTGACATTTTAGGTTCAACCACGAGAAAATTAAAATAGTTTATCGGGGCCTCGTGCTGTGTGTAACCTCTTTTCAGAACTGATATTTACGCTAAACAACATTACGCTTGGGTATAAAATGTAAGATATAGATCAACTGTCATGTGATTAGGTTGAGCATCTCTTTTGATAGTATGCCGGTTTTTTTTAAAGGTAATTCGTCATGCTTTTTAACTGAGGAGGTGGTGTCTGTGAAAAAAACAGCAGATGTTCTGATAGTGGTAGATGATGACTGCATGATTGAAACCAAGCTTCGATATGCTCTCTTTTGTGCCATTGTGCTAAAATCATTTAGTAAATCATATTCGGTCTCTTTTAAAGAGATAATGTCTTTATAAATGGTTGCCATGAAATAATGGCAGTATTTGTTTCTGGAAGTGAATGGAAGCAGTGGTGTACTGTATTAGCCATCCTTGACATTTCAGTGCGTCCTGTATATACACATTCTTCATTGAGCACCATTGCTAATCAATCTCAAATGATTCATGGAGTTTGGGCTTGATGTAACCAGGGTCCTGTGATCTAACCACCTAATTATTAGTCAGCTGTGGCCTAGCACAGGTATCCTATATTCTCTGAACTGATTTCACTATGAGAAAATCTGCTTTAACAGCAAACTCAACTCTTAAGCATCGAAACAAGGTCGGAATTATTAGTCCCCTTGGTAAATATGATCAAAGATGGCTGTATAAAATTAAAATAAATCTGCATTGTTTATCCTTTTGATCTTTCATTAAAAAAAATCACAAAAATCTTAACCTTTCATTGAAGTAAAAGAATTGAAAGTAGGGGGTAAATCACATGATAAAATAAATGCTTTTCTCCAAAACACGTTGGCCACAATTATTGGCACCCTTTTATTAAATACTTTTTGCAACCTCTGAGTCTTCTCCTATAATGCCGGATGAGTTTGGAGAACACCTGACAAGAGATCAGAGAGCATTCCTCCATACAGAATCTCTCCAGATCCTTCAGATTTCCAGATCCATGTTGGTTCTTCTTCTCTTCAGTTCACCCCACTCATTCTCTATAGGGTTCAGGTCAGGGGACTGGGACGGCCATGGCAGAAGATTCATTTTGTGCTCAGTGACACATTTGTGTGTTGTTTTGGATCGCTGTCCTCGTGGAAGATCCAACCACGCCCCATTATAAGATTTGTAGCAGAGGCCATCACACTGTAAAAAACACAACTTGAAAAAAGTTGAAAGGACTCATTTTGTTGTGTTGGTTCAGCAAAAATCCACACTGTGAAAATCTTGTACAACAAAAAAAATCTTAGTACCAATTTCCCCTAGCTTTTTCTTGTTGACTCAACCTTTGTAAATAACAGTTATACTAACTGAAAATAAGTTGTCTGTGACAGACAAAAAAACGTTTAGTTGAGTCAACTTGACATTATTTGTTTTCTGGAGAGATGCAACTATTCTGTAACAAATCTTTTGTAGTTGAGCCAATTCAACATTTTGTGTCTATTGGAAATGTCTGATCTGCTGATCTGTCAGTTTTGCTGGTAAAATCTTAATAAAAAAATAATCACTTTTGGTCAGAAATAAGATTAGTGATTTATTGTAGTGAGTCTGAAAACTTGGTTTCTTTCTTTCTTAGCAACAAATGATGTGTTTTGCTAAACACTGTTACAAAGACCACAAACTCACATAAAAAGCCAAGAGTCAAACTGCCCAACTAAAGGAAACGCTCATCACCAAAATGGTGACCAAATGATTTTCAATAAAACATCAACATCTGAACCTGTTTATTCTTAATAAGAACTTATGTTTCCAATAGATAACATTTTTTGAATTGGTTCAACTACAAAAGTTTTGTTACAGAATAGTTGCATCTCTCCAGAAAACAATGTCAAGTTGACTCAACTACGTTTTTTTGTGTGTCACAGACAACTTATTTTCAGTTTGTATAACTGTTATTTACAAAAGTTGAGTCAACAAGAAAAAGCTACGGGAAATTAATACTAAGATTTTTTTTTGTTGTACAACCTTAATTATTTTCACAGTGCAGGTTTTGATTTTTTTTATCTGTTGGTATTTGATAGAATCCATGATGCCATGTCCAAGACCTCCAACAAAAAAATAGGCCCATAACATTAAAGATCTAGGGGTATATTTAACCGTGGGCATACTTTTTTCCCCTGTTTGCACCAAACCCATCTGGAGTGTTTGCTGCTAAAAAGCTCTTTTATTAGTTTCATCTAGAATCTGGTCCCTTTTGAAGTTCCAGTCGTGTCTGATGACTGAATATACTGGAGTTTGTTTCTAGATGAGCGAGGAGGATTTTTCTTCTCCTCCCGAACAACATGTGATGTAGGGGTTGTTTGATTTTCTTTTTTTTTTTTTTTTTTTAGGCTTTCTGACCCCAAAACTCAATTAATCTCTGCGATTCTCCATCTGTGATCCTTGGAGAGTCTTTGTCCACTCAAACGTTCCTCCTCGCCGTGCATTAAGACGATATAGACACACGTCCTCTTTCAGGCAGATTCGTAACATCTTTAGTTGATTGGAACTTCTTAATTATTGCCCTGATGGTAGAAGAGGTTTTGTGATTTTGTGAAGCTCAACAATCTTTTGCTGCACATCAGAACTACATTCTTTGGTTTTACTCATTGTGATTAATGATTAAGGGAATTTGGCCTTTGTGTTTCCTCATGTTTGTACTCCTGTGGAAGTCATAGCAATTTCATGCTCTTAGTCACCTTGGTGTGCTAAAAATGTAAAAATAAATGGAAATAAGCTGGGTGCCAATAATTGTGTCCAACGTGTTTGAGAAAGACATTTCATTTCATAAAGAGATTTTCCCCCCACTTTCAATTCTTTTACTTCAATGAATGGTTAGGTTTGTGAATTTTTTGAATGAAAGATCAAAAGGATAAACAATGCAGATTTATTTTTTACAGCCATCTTTGATCATATTTAGCAAGGGGGCTAATATTTCTGACCTCAACTGTATATATTATATAGGACACTGAAAGTAAACCTCAAATGTCTCTTCTTCAACACAAATAATCATAATTATAATGGGTGCTAGATGAAATAATAAACAATAACAACTATTATTTCTCAGGACATGGGTCTTTAACTCTTTTGATGCCCAGGCAGGCACCTGTATATTATCAGTATATTATTATATTATTATTATTTAAAACCCCATTTACTGTGAGAGTAAAAAAATTAAGTGTGATATTAAACAGACAGCAAACTTAAGTTATCAGTTATTATATTTTCATAATACTAAAGCAAAAAGTTAATATGTTGTCTGGAAAAGTTGACAGCATATCTGAGATTAACACATTTTTATTTTTGCCACAAAGCTTTACTGTTAAAAACGAGTGCTTTCAATAAAATAACATGAGAATGAAAGTAATATGATAAAAATTGGTATGTGAATGTAAAGGGAATTTTTTTTCTTTCAATAATATCAAGTACTTATAAGTATGTTAACTTAGACAATGCTAAAATACATTTAGTAAAATGCTTTATTTGTCTCTCATGTATCTTCTAAAAGTTTTTTTAGGAGTTTGACCAGCATAAAAATGGGCAATAACTTAATCGGTAGCACTTTACAATAAGGTCCCTTTAGTTAATGCATTAACAAAATGCATTCCTAATGTATTAACGTTAAGATTAATAAATTATTTGGTTACACTTTATTTTAATGTGTCTGTGTTACGATGTAATAATACATTTGAGTAGTAGGGGAGAGTGGGGTAAGTTGAGCCATTTGTTACATATGTGGTCCTCAAGATAAGAGAAAATAAGGCAGAAGTACAATGAAAGTATTGTCTCGGTTACGTATGTAACCCTCGTTCCCTGATAGAGGGAATGGAGACGTACGTCGGAACTGACCAACGAATTGGGGATCATTTTCAGAGACCAATCTACTTCGAGTGTATAAAAACGAGCCAATACACATTGGCATGCGGTCCACGCACCGCCCCGCAGCGCGGGTATAAATACAGAAGTGGAATACCGCATCCTCGCTTTTCCAACTGAGGAGCCAAAAAAGTGACTCGAACCTTCAACGGAAGCACAGCACCTGGCGACGGGACGTACATCTCCGTTCCCTCCTTCAGGGAACGAGGGTTACATACATAACTGAGACGTTCCCTTTCAGTCGGTCACGTTCGACGTACGTCAGAACTGACCAACGAATTGGGGATCCCTACCAACACGCCAACGCCCTGCTTGGGCTTGCTGGAGTGCTCCTAGGTTGGAGCAGGAGTCAGGGCTCCAAGCAGGGAAGGTCTGTCACAGCTGTTTCTGCAAGACCCACTCAGCGAGACTATTGGATAACGCTGGGAAAGCGTGCCCGTCTCAGGAAAATGGGACGCTGCGGAGCCACGTCCTCCAAGGGAGGAGAGGTGGAAATACTCATAAGGACTAACCTATCAGGGTAATACTACCTATGGCAGTCTCTGGGGTGGATCCAACCTGGTCCCAATAGATGGAGACAATAACTGGAGACAATAGATGCACATATCCGGCCCGGCGGGCGGGAGTGGCGTTGCAAGCCGACACAAGAACGGGCACTTCGCACCTACCGGCCACTGGGGGCGAGTACACGGGAAGAAACCGGCTCTACACGGAGGCTATAAAATCTAGCGAACGTGTTAGGTGTCGCCCAGCCCGCAGCTCTACATATATATCTGTCAGCGAGGCGCCTTGAGCCAACGCCCAGGAGGAAGCCACACTCCTAGTCGAGTCTGCTCACACCCCGAACGGGGAAGGCACGTCTTGCGATTGGTACACTAAGACAATAGCATCCACTATCCAGTGGGCTAACCTCTGCTTGGAGACAGCCTTTCCCTTCTGCTGGCCTCCGTAACAGACGAAGAGCTGCTCTGAGGTCCTAAAGCTTTGAGTCCGGTCAACGTAAGCGTGAAGAGCGCGGACGGGACATAACAAAGCCAGGGCTGGGTCTGCCTCCTCCGAAGGCAGCGCTTGCAGGCTCACCACCTGGTCCCGGAAGGGAGTGGTGGGAACCTTGGGCACGTCTCAGGATGATGTGAGAGTTGGCCGGCCCGAACTCTAGGCACGATTCGTTGACCGAAAGTGCATGCAGGTCCCCTACCCTCTTGATAGAGGCCAATGCAGTCAGGAGTACTGTCTTTATGGACAGGATTTTTAACTCTACAGACTGCAGAGGCTCAAAGGGAGGGCTCTGAATTGCCCTGAGCACCAGAGCTAAGTCCCAAGAGGGTACCGAGTTCGAACGAGGAGAATTTAGTCTCCTCGCACCCCTGAGGAACCTGACGATTAGGTCGTGCTTCCCTAAAGACTTACCTTCGACTGCGTCGTGGTACGCTCCAACCCATCTTGCAGGAAAGAAAGCACGACACTAACCGAACACTTACGGGGGTCATCCTGGCGGGAAGAGCACCAAACAATGAACAGGTTCCACTTCAAAGCATAGAGGCGCCTCATAGAGGGGGCTCTAGCAGAAGCGATGGTGTCTGCCATCGCTTGTGGCAGGCCACCTAGAACCTCCGCGTCCCGTCCAGGGACCAGACATGGAGTTTCCAGAGGTCTGGACGCGGGTGCCAAAGAGTGCCCTGTCCCTGAAAAAGAAGGTCCTTCCTCAGGGGAATCGGCCAGGGAGGGGCTGTCGAGAGGAGAGTGAGTTCGGAGAACTAGGTCCGGTTGTGCCAGTAGGGCGCAACTAGCAAGACCTGCTCCTCGTCCTCCCTGACCTTGCACAGAGTCTGTGCGAGAAGGCTCACTGGGGGAAACGCATATTTGCGTAGGTCCCGGGGCCAGCTGTGCGGATTTAGTCTCCAATGAATGGGTCGAGTCCGGAGAGGCAAACAGGTCTACCTGCGCGGCTCCGAAAAGGTCCCATATCAGCTGGACGGTCCGGGGGTGGAGTCGCCACTCTCCCGGAGGTGTCGGCTTGATGACCACAGCATGACTGGACACTTGTTCTAAGGGCACTCCCGCCCGTAGAAACGAAGGGTCTGACCACGGGCTGAAGGTTTGGCGACAGTACGGAGTAACTGGGACCCTGTACTTGCCGCTCTGCCACGCCCATCTCGGGACTCGGCCATGAAGCCAGTGCTGAAGCGGTCTCATATGAAGCAATCCGAGCGACGTTACCGCGGCTGCAGATGCCATATGCCCCAGGAAAAATATTTCAGTGGGACCGCCGTCCTGCCTTTGAATGTATTTAAGCAGTTCAATACTGACCAGACTCGCTCCTCTTCTCTCGGTTGACCTCGGTGACGGAGCACCAGGTCCCTGTGTTCGCACAACTGCTCCTGAGACTGGGCGAGTATGAGCCAGTCGTCGAGATAGTTGAGAATGCAAACGCCGTGTTCTCTGAGTGGAACAATGGCTGCCTCCGCGACTTTCGTAAAGACGCGAGGCGACAGGGACAGCCCGAAGGGTAACACTTTGTACTGATATGCCCTCCCCTCGAAAGCAAAGCGTAGGAACGGTCTGTGTCGAGGAAGGATAGAGAAGTACGCGTCCTTCAGGTCGATCGCTGCAAACCAATCTCGGGGAAGGATGCATTCGAAAATGCGTTTCTGCGTTAACATCCTGAACGGAAGCTTGTGTAGGGCCCGATTCAGGACACGCAGGTCCAAGATTGGTCGTAACTGAATCACGTAGCCGAGTCTGATAGTACGGATGAGCCAGCAAGATGGCCTGGGGAGCGCTAGCCAGGCTCCCAGAGACCGTACAAGCGGGACCAACGGCACCACAGACGTTTTTTTTTTTATTGCCTCCGTCTGCTTCTGGGCCACTGAGAACTGCTGGGCGAAGTTCTTGATGGCGTCGCCGAAGAGGCCAGCCTGACAGACAGGGGTGTTAAGGAACCAAGCTTGTCGGGCTCACGCATACCTGCCAGGTAAGCCCCAGGTGGCGTTCCTGGACCACTAGTGTGGACATCGCCCAACCCAGGGAGGGTGCGGCGATTTTCATTGCCCAGAGAGCGAGGTCCGTCGCCGCACGCAGTTCCTGCACAACCCCTGGGTTGGAACTACCCTCGTGTATTAAGAGTGCAGGACAGAGGTGGCCTGCCAGTGGCACTGCCACCCCACCGAACGAGGGTAGTGAGAGAGGGGAAAACTTATACAGATTATGGCCCTTTTGGCGTTCCATAATTTTGGCACCAAATAGTTCCACACTGCTAATTTTTCCCAATGCACATCCGGGAAAAAGGGCACGGGGGCAGGCAAGGCGATTCCGCGTTGCACTACCCTTCAGCCACCCGGGAAAGCATGGCTGCCAACTCTGAATCTGATTCAGCATAAGCACACACTATTATAGTGGGAAACTCAGCCCTCTCTCCGATGCAGCAATTGGCATCTGTCCTCTGCCAGAGCCCCAAATGAAACGCTAGGTCCCCCCCCCCTTTTTTTTTTTAAAGGACCAGCAATCCCATCTGTAAGCTACCAGCAGGCATGTGAGACAGTGAGCGTGGCTGCCAGACTCGACGGCACACGGCACACTGAACGCTCAAGCCTCTATGAAAAAGGCAAGACGAACAACGCGCCGACGTGGTCATGTTCTCATGAGAGAACATGAACCACCCACACACAGAGTTTCAACATGCTTGCGATGCGCTAGAGGAGTGAGGGCCCACGGAGACGTACCCGGCGGGGAAGCCCCACTGTCATCTTCAGGTCACCAAGGCTTATTAGCCAAAGTAGCCCTTTTCTGGTGCACCAGAAAAGGAACTAGATTGGGGAATAAGCAAAGGGACTCAACCCCGTTTGAGGTTTCACAGTCTCGACCACGCATCTAGAGCGCCGAGTGACGCGCTGGGTTGCAGTGACAACCTGCGGTCAGCCGGCCGCTCGACGGCACATGATGAACAGGTTCCACAGTCGCTCGACGTTATCACACTCTCCTGAGAGAGTATGAATCACCCACGAACGCAATCTCACATGTTTATATGCGAGAGAGATCGTAGCCGTCAAATGAGGACAGGAAACAACCGCATCCAGAAACACACGGTTTGAATGACATCTTGAAAAAGACGCAGGGTCAAACCGTGTTGCTCTTTTAGAAGGAAATGCTCTTTTAGAGTGCTGAAGCACTCAGGGAGATTGCCGCGGCTCACAGCAGTCCGATTGCAAGCCTGCATGTGAGCACTCAAAAAAAATGGAAACGCCCAGCCAACCAACACAGGAACAAGTGTATGTTGCATTTACCCCAGGTTGGGGGTAAGTTGATCCGAGTCAGTGGGTAAGTTGCACCATCTGGGTGTAAACGGACCATCTAACTGAATCTGAATCAAACCCAGGTGAGATTGTAAAGATAATTTACCTCTTTTAAAAAAACAACCATCAATAATCAAATTTCCTTTTACAAATAGTCATATTTATTTTCTTAAAGCTAACTTAAACAACATAAAACCAGCCAAATGAAGTTGAAATTTCAATGTCTTTAATTGTTTGCATTTCTGAAACAAGATATATAGAATCTATAGAATCTTTTAAGAAAAAGACAAAAAATCTAGAGCATTGCCCAAAAACTAGTCCCATGTTAGTATATGTATTCAGGATTTAGCTTTAAAACAATGAAACAGCACAGAATGATACATCAGCTTCACTATGTGTTGAGTAACATTAACCATCCTGCATTGCTTGTATGCTTTTAATTTCTTTTCACATCAGCCATGTGTTGTTGTAATGTTTGTTGCACCTCTATCTTTCGTCTTCTCCACTTGTTCCCTGTCTCTAGTGAAAATAGGAGTGTGTAGATGTTTTGCAGGGTCTGTGCCACAGAAGGACTCGCCGGAAGTGCGAGAGAAGAGACGTGCCCATTCAGATTAGAGGAGGCCATGTGTCTCTCAGCAAACTCTCTGGGCCTGCGGTGCTCATCGTGAACTTGTGCAGGTGTGAAACTGATCAGACTCAGCATCCTTTGCAAAAGACAGAAGATACTTCCTCAGTGGCAATATTAAAAACTAACAACAGAAAATGTGTTTTTGTTGTGTACTTACATGTCTCCAAGGAATTTCCTCATAGTGGACAACATAATGTTGAGCATAAAGATCATAAATAGCTTGATGCCATGCCAGAGCCAGTATGCCACAGTCATAGCTTTAGTTATCCATTTCTGAGACCTGTGAAACAACATATCCAGTGTGTTTATGAGCAGCCTCAAAATATTGCCTTTTAAATTCAGAAACCTTTAGGTTTTTAATGAAAATTACTGATGCAACAAAATATTTTATTCACTGTTCTCCTGAGAAATGTTGCATCCGCTCGCGAAAAGTTTTGTGTTCTCCTGAGAAATGTTGCATCCGCTCGCGAAAAGTTTTGTGTTCTCCTGAGAAATGTTGCGTTCGCTCGCAAAATGTTTTGTGTTCTCCTGAGAAATGCTCCGTTCGCTCGCAAAATGTTTCGTGTTCTCCTGAGAGATGTTCCGTTCGCTCGCAAAATGTTTTGTGTTCTCCTGAGAAATGTTGCGTTCGCTCGCAAAATGTTTTGTGTTCTCCTGAGAAATGTTCCATTCGCTTGCAAAATGTTTTGTTCCCGAGAGATGTTCCGTTCGCTCGTAAAATTTTTGCGTTTCCTGAGAAATGGTCCGTTCGCTCGTAATATGTTTTGCGTTTCCTGAGAAATGGTCCGTTCGCTCGCAAAATGTTTTGTGTTCTCCTGAGAAATGTGCGTTCGCTTGCTAAATGTTTTGTGTTCTCCTGAGAAATGTGCGTTCGCTCGCAAATGTTTTGTGTTCTCCTGAGAAATGTTGCGTTTGCTCGCAAAATGTTTTGCATTCCTACGTGAAATGTTGCATCGCTTGCAAAATGTTTTGTGTTCCCCCAAAAATGTTGCGTTTGCACACAAAATGTTTGTAGTCCCCCGAGAAACTTTGTGTTTGCTCGCAAAATGTGTTGCATTCCTGAGAAATGTTGCGTTCGGTTGTAAAATGTTTTGTGTTCCCCGTGAGTGAAGTGTTTTGCTTTCCTCCAAGAAATGTTATGTTTGCTCGCAAAATGTTTGCGTTCCCCCGTGAAGCCCATCTCTTTTTCTTCCCATCTCATATTTGTTCCTCCCCCGTGTCCCTTAGTATCGTACATATCAAAAGTAACAAAGCACTAAACTTTTTGAGATTATTGGATAATCTACAAATCATTTACAAAAAATGTTTAGTGCAGTTTTGTTCACACATCTATATGGAGCTCCTAAAGGTGATGAGAAAAAAATATGAGATGTGACAAAAAATATATATTTAAATTCTTTTGCGTTCTCCCCTGAGAAACTTTGCGTTCTCTTGCAAAACACTTTTCAACACTTTTTCCCAGGGCAGGGCAACCTGTCACTCACATGAGATCCACCAATAGCAAACCATCCAATCAAATGGACAAAATCAAGTCCCGCTCTACATTTTTTCTTGTTCAAAAAACCATTTCACTCGGATATATGTCACATTAGAGAAGAAAAGACTATCACAACTTCTGTTTCATGCCGACTTTAAGCATCACCGTTTAGGTCAATGATTCAGCCCTCCAAAACTGTTTTGACTGAAAATTCACTTTCAGGCTAATATTTTCACTAAAAATGTTTTGAAATAAACTATAGTTCAGTACCTTTCCCATAAGGTTGTGACACTCCAGATTGGCAGTGTGAACAGCAAGAGCAGGTATGAGAGCGTCCGTTGAGATAAAGAGACACCCGGATTACTCAGAATCTCCAGCTGCCCCATGATATTACACAGCAGCACTAAAACAGAGAATAGGAGAATGTTTCTCTTCTGTATCAAATCTTCTATAATCAGCAATGCAATGCAAACAGGACACTACAGTACCTTCCTGAACCTTCACTGGTGAGTTCTTATGTACTGTCCACTCTTGATGGGATGGACTCACGGATGAACAAACCCCATTGGTGGTCTTCTCTTCAGGTTGTTCCAGGGAGTTCTGCTGTGATTCCTCTTCCTCAACAGCATCAGTCTGTGTTAGCATCCAGTGATCTGAGCTCAGCGAATCATCAGATGCATCAGACTCCTTCCTCCGTTCAGGGTACAGCGGCAAAGCGTCTGTCGAGGTGTGTGAGACGGTTATGAATGGCAGTGCTGGATAAAGAAAGGTTCATGGATGTTGTCTAAATATTGAATTTACAAAGGTTCCAATATTTCTGATTAGTCTTTCGAAAGAAGCCAAAAGATTTACAAGCATCTCAAGGTTTATGTTTTTAAAAGCTGTGTATACATTGACATTGGATGTATCACTATCTTACCAAATGTAAAAAAGTAAGTATACACTTTACATATAACTATGAATACTTCAACATTAACTTCCCATAAATAATTTAAAAAAAACTCACTGCTCTGCTGCAGAAAGTACACGGTATCTTGGTATCCACTGTAGAAAGCCTTCTTCAAAATCTGACAATTAACAATAAATTAAGTTAAAAGAATGGCTGATAAAAATGATGTCGTCATTTATTCACCATTGTGTCATTTGAAACCCATATTACCATTTATTTATTTACTTAACAGACCATAAAAGTTACAGAATGTTCAAGCTGCTCGTTTCCATCCAAGTGGACAGTGATCAGGGTTGTGTCTATTTACACCTAGTGCTTGTTGGCAGACGCCAATAACACTAACTCCAAACACTGCATTCTCTGATTGAGCCAGACAGAATAAGGCCCCGATCAGACAGAACAAATTTTTTGCAGTGAGCGTTTTGCTTGCGCCCCGGGCACCTTGTGCTTTAGCCGCCTGCTGCGCCTTGCGTTTTTGTAGGAGTGCCTGAAGTTGAAAAAAAAAATCAACTCTGAGTAGAAAAGCACCCAACGTCATTTGCGTGTTTTTTTTCCATTGTCCAATCGAATGAATGGAGAGACGGGCCTTCCGTTGTAGTACAGAAGTTTACAGTTGCTTGGAATGTCCGGAGAGACTGCAATGATAGAGTAGAAACTTGTGGTGGCTGACGAGGGTTACCTGTAGCTTTATGACTTCACAAACTGCAACTACCACAATGTTAACAAAAAGCCTAGAGGCAAGTTAGTGTTGCACTATAATCCTTGATTAGACTGACAGGACAGCTGATTCGGTGGTTGCCTAGCAACATTAAAAAAACAGTGCACTGCTCTTTTCTAAATAAAAAACAGTCAGTGAAAAAAGGCAGTGCAGTGCGCCTCACGTTTTCAAACCTGAAAATCGCATTCTGTCTGATCGGGGCCTAACAAAAGAAACCTGTTTGATAACAGAATCAGTGGTGTGGAGAGTAAGGCTCACCTTTTGTAAAGCCGCGTTTCCTTTGCAGGAATTTTTCCCAGGAACTAGGGACTTTGGGGTGGTACTCGGTGTGTTTCGACCACAGGAACCGGGCTCTAAATAAAGTTCCGGGTAAAGATTTCCCCCTCAAAATGTCCCTGCTCGCGAGGTAGTACTTTTTCAAAGTTCAGGAACTTTCGTGGGGTGGGACTTGGGCGCTGAACATGCTGATTGATTGAGTTCATGCAGCATTTTGATTGGTCGACTCGACGCAGCATTTTATTTCAACCACTATTTTTTTAAGTCTGTTGCGGACGCGGTACGCTGCAGTAAGAGTTGATTGCTATTCAAATCAACAATGGAGTTTAAAAAATACGACCAATGGGCCGACGACGAGGTTCAGGCTTTATTCAATTTATTTGCAAAGGACGAAATCCAGTGGGAACTGTAAAGTCGACACGCGCAGTCCTATGTCACCGGACTAATCTTCACGGTACTTTAGACCGCGATGGAAATGCAGAGAGCAGCAGGTCTGGGGGAAAAAAAGAGTTCCTGGGACAAATTGTTCCGGGTAATTTCGGTGGAAACGGGGCTTAAGTAAGTCACGGTAAATCTGCCTTTTACCGCACTTATTCTTCTCCACATATCGACTCGGAGAGGCGTTTATTTAACCCTTGTGCATCAGTTAAAAAAAGTTACACATAGGTCCATAGAGGACAAGAAAGGTACATGTCAAAAAACTGTCATAAAAAAAGAATATTGGGAGCACAGACTTAAATTTGGTCTCATTTTAAAGAAGACACTAGGTGGATTTTTGTTGAAGTAAAGTTATAAAGTAAAGCCAAAAAAACGTTATAGAGTTTCAAGTTTATGAAAATTATTTATGAACATTATTTTATATGAAAACATGTTGAAAGATGTTGAACTCTAAAACTGCTAGAAAAGCAAAGCCATAAATCTAAACAAGTTGTGATCCAAATTTGAGGTTGATATCTCAAAAAATTCGCTTTCAGTAAGATTTTGTTTCGGTGCAGTGCCAACTTTTTCCCCATTAGGTGCCAGCAAAGCTCCACTGGTGCACACAGCGATTAGATTTGTGATTTGCAGTTGAGTTTTTCTCTCAAATATTACAAGCACACACACACAATTTTTTTATTACACACATACACACCACACTCTGACATCCATACTAACACCCACACAGTTATAGCTGCATCATTTATCCAATTGGATAATTGGAATAATACTTGGATAATTTATAATATGCATAAACAGAAAACAGGAATAAAGTGAGTATTTGCTTTATAGGCCAAACCTGAAAAAATGGCACCATCTGGTAATTTTTTTTTTATTTTATTTTTTTACAATTTTTAATTTTGAAGCCTTGCCAACAGAATGAAAGCCTATTAACAAAGATTGCATCATTTTATAGTTAAATGGCCCTGGGCCAAATAATGGGGACATTTTTGTCCAACTGATGCTAAGTGGAACTATTTTGTGTACCCAGTGCAAAATTTATTTGGAAATGGGGGTGAAATAGTAAAATTCAAATAAAAATACACACCTGTGCCAAAATGTATGTAGTTAGCATTAACACAGGCAAAATGGGTAGGCATAAGGGAGGACTTTAGGGACAGGGAAGTAGGAAGCAGCATCCATTTATGTTTTTTAATAAATATATTCAAATACAGGGGATATATTATTATTGCATACTGTTTTATAATGTACTAGAATACACTGAGCTGCAAATAGTATCTTCCACTATGTGCACTGAATATAACTAGCATCTAAAAACACTTTTTTTTTTTTCTTCATTTAGTATAAAAAGCATCTATTGCTGTTTTGTTCCTTAGTGCAAATAGCCGCTGCCTAAAAGTACCTGTGTTGGGACATAAGCCGTATTTCCACCAAAATTACCTGGAACAATTTGTCCCAGGAACTTTTTTCCCCCAGACCGGTTGCTGTCTGCTTTTCCATCGTGGTCTAAAGTATCGTGAAGATTAGGCAAATTAGTCCGGTGACGTAGGACTGCGTGCGACTTTCCAGTTCCCACTGGATTTCGTCCTCCACATATAAGCTTAATAAAGCTTGAACCTTGTCATCGGTCCATCTGTCATATTTTTAAAACTCCATTGTTGATTCGAATAGCAAACACCGCACCGCAACAGACTTTTAAAAATGGTGGTTGAAATAAAATGCTGCGTAAAGTCAGCATGTTCAGCGCACAAGTCCCACCCCCGAAAGTTCCTGAACTTTGAAAAAGTACTAACTCGCGAGCAGGGGGAGGGGGGAATTTTTACCTGAAACTTCATTTAGACCCTGGTCCCTGCGGTCGAAAAACACCAAGTACCACCCCAACGACCGTAGTTCCTGGGAAAAGTTAATGCGGTGAAACCGTGGCTATAGTTATGGAACTCACCCTCCAGTCTCGAGGGAACATCGCATCTACCAGTCTGAGGAAGTTGGTGAGGGAGCACTGGAAGGAGAGCTGCTGGATGATGGCGTCACAGAGGATGGTGGAGGTATCAGAGGGACAGATGTCCATGTTTCCAGCAAACGAGGAGATGGTGAGGGTGGGAGAGGAATCCTCCAATGGCTGGATGTTTGTGAAACCTCCATCCATATAGTGCTGGGAAAGTATAGTCGAGTATAAAGTAGAGATGTTATATTTTTAGCTAGTTAGCTTGGTTTAGTGTATTTCTGCATGTTGACTTACAGTACAAACACCTTTACTCACCTCGCCTTTATACCGTGGTGGGATCACGCCAGAGTATAGAGGAACAAAACAGCTACACAAAAGAGCCTTATAGAGGACGGAAAGAGACCACTTAAAGAAAAAGTTCTGCACAGTTTTAAGTAAATTGTTGAGCTGTCATCTGAGAGATTTTAATGATACAAACTTTACCATGGTCAAAAAAGTTATTCTATGTTTTTTTATTTAAGATTTAAAGGTGCAGTAAGCAATTTCTGAGAATCATTGTTAAACATTGTTGATACTTCATTGCTCCGCCCCAAAAATGCAGTGGATGTCTCTTTAATAGCAGGAACGAAGCAATATAAAGCAAAATAAATAAAATAAAGCATACAGTAGGCCTACACAAGAGTATTCAAGCAAGAATTCATTGTTAGTTGCCAGCAACACTGTGGCGAGGGGTGCGTGGTTTAGCGAAGTGTGTGACGGGAGAGAGAGTCAGAGGACGAGCGGCACGTAAGTGAATCAAGGCCAAATGAGAAACACCTGTCTCTTGTTTCAGTGACTGGCGTGGAGAGACAGGATATAAGCCACCCAGGAAATGAGGACTGGAGAGAGAGGAGCTGGACACGCAGAGACTCTGAAACAGTGTGGGGGAAAACATGCAGAGAGGAACTGCAAGAAGAAAGCGGTGATACAGAAAGACTGAGTTTGATTTATGTTGTGCCATGTGCACATTGTTTATATGACCTGAGTTCATAACAATAAATACCTGTTTCGAGTCTCTAACCAGCCGACCCCGTTGTCTTCTTCCTTGTACATACGAACTTTGTTACATTGGTGCCAAAACCTGGGAGGAAGAAGACAGAGCCGCCGCCATGCAATCACTGCCAGGCACGCCATTTGCGGACGTCATCCAGGCGCTCGCGGGCCTGCATCGGGAACAACATCAGTCGATGCTGGTAATCCAGGAAGAGCAGGAGCGCCGTTTCCAGGCGCTCTTCCTGGTCCAGCAGCAGGACCGCGAGCTGTTCCGGAGCTGCATCGATCGGGAGGTTCCAGCCGGGGTAACAACATCCACGCCGGCCAAATCCACCCACATGCAGCTCACAAAGATGGGGCCGCAGGACGACCCAGAAGCATTCCTGGACCTGTTTGAGCGGCCCGCGGAGGCATGTGGGTGGCAGCGACTGGACTGGCCGGTGCGCCTCATCCGGCTACTGTCCAGTGAGGCGCAGAGAGCGGCCCAACAACACCTGGCCCTTCGTGATGGCCCAGCAGCTCCGGGACGCCTGCCGCAGATGGCTGATGGCTGACCAGCCGACCAGATTGTCGATTGAGTGGCACTGGAGCAGTTTATTGCGCAGTTACCCAGGAACACCGCGCAATGGGTCCAGTGCCACAGGCCGGCGTCGCTGGACAAAGCCATCGAACTGGCGGAGGACCAAATGGTGGCGTGCTCCGGGGTCGGCGAACCCCTGCCGGCGGCTTCTCTCTCTCTCCCCTCTCCTTCTCATGCTTCCTTGTCTCCCTGTAGGCTGGTCCCAGTTCCCCTTTCTCTATGCGATTCGCTTCCTGCCACTGGGGTGGCAGGGAAGTTTGGGCCGGCCTGTTGGCGGTGTGGGGACCCTTTATAGATCGTTGTCCCGTGATGGAGGTTGGAACGCTGATCTGTGTCCCCGACACGCCCCAGGCTGCCCCCGACCGAGCCGAGCTGTACCAAATACCAGTGAGTATTCAGGGGGGTACCTATCCGGCTTTGGTGGATTCAGGGTGTAACCAGACCTCTATCCATCAAAGCCTGATACAATCGTTGGCATTGGATAATAGCCGCATGGTTAGGGTACGGTGTGTGCACGGGGATGTGGTGAGTTATCCGCTGGTGACGGTTATAATACAATTTCGGGGACAAAAACATAGAGTGGAGGTGGCAGTTAGCTCGCACCTCCGTTATCTGCTAAGTTTGGGAACAGATTGGCCAGCATCTGGTAATTTATTGGAGTATCTATGTGCGGATGTCTCTTAGGGGAAAAAGGGGCGGGGAAAGAAAGCGGCTGTGCAGGTTGGGGAGACTGAGCCGGGACCATCGGGTACTGTTGCAGAGGAACAGAGTGGTGTAGAGAGGCTGATCCTCACGGACCGCGATGATTTTCCTCTGGAACAGTCCCAGGATGAGTCGCTTAATAATGCGTTTGCCCAGGTCCGATCGATCGATGGACAGGCTCTCCATCCTGAGCAACCGCTCTTGTATCCTTATTTTGACATATTAAAAGACAGGTTGTATCGAGTGACCCAGGACACTCATTCAAAGCAAGATACAACCCAGTTGTTAGTACCAAAAAGCCGTCGGGAAATGCCTTTCCAGGCGGCTCATTCTAATCCTATGGCCGGTCATTTGGGTCAAGCGGCCACACTGAATCGTTTAATGGTCCGTTTTTTTTGGCCGGGCATTCACGAGAACGTGCACAGATGGTGCGCGTCTTGTCGTGAATTTCAGCTGGTAAATCCAACTGCCTTTTCAAAAGCGCCATTGCGCCCTAATCCGCTTATGCAGGTCCCCTTCGAGAGAATTGGCATGGACCTCATCGGACCATTGGAGCGATCCGCACGGGGGCACTGTTTTGCATTGGTCCTTGTGGACTATGCAACACGATACCCCGAAGCAATTGCCCTCCGTACCATTTCCGCAAAGAGTGTTGCGGAGGCATTGTTAAGTTTAATCTCCCGGGTGGGGATCCCGAAAGAGATCCTCACGGATCAAGGCACGGCGTTTATGTCACGTACATTACGCGAACTTTATGGATTATTGGGCATTAAATCGATCCGCACCAGTGTCTATCACCCACAGACGGATGGGTTGGTGGAACGATTTAATCATACTTTAAAGACAATGATCCAAAAGTTTTTACAGGAAGACACCAAAAATTGGGATAAATGGTTGGAACCCCTGTTGTTCACCGTACGTGAGGTCCCGCAAGCCTCCACTGGGTTTTCCCCGTTCGAGCTGCTCTATGGACGTCAGCCCCGTGGGGTGTTGGACGTTCTCAGAGAGGTTTGGGAGGACGGACCATCGCAAGGCAAAAACGAAATTCAATATGTCATGGACCTGAGAACAAAACTCCACACGTTGGGGGCGGCTATCCATGGAGAATTTGTTACAGGCTCAAGACAAACAAAGCCGGCTATACAATAGGGGAACGAAACTGCGTGAAGAGCAGAAACAACGCAACTTCGGCATTCGTTTTCAGGCATTCCCGCTTAGGTCTCTCCTGCGCTGGAATGCTTTTCTAATATTAACACGTGTCCTAAAACTCTTGCCTGATCACAACCAGTGATATTCCTCTGAGCTTTTCTCTTTTGTAATGTCTCTCAGCCATCTCTATTTCTACAGTCTTTCACAAGTTCACACTTACATATAATTTAGAGGGAGTAAATTTAAATGCATATTTGGCGTGCTGTCCAGGGGACGGCTCCGAGCTCTGAATTTGGTCCGAACCCAAAGTACTCCCCCCGTGTATGTAAGTGGTTAGAATTAAAAGTGTGGAGAAGGGGTGGTGGAGGGATGCTGATAAACTGTCAACAAACGGAGGTAAGACTGCTGCGTATATATACCTCTTATTGTTGACTGGCTGAGTGCTCTCCACTCGTGTCAATTATCTGGACGTGCTCCTCCCGAACTTTGTTAATAAACCATAATTTTATCAAATCTCCCTCTTGCGCAATCTCTCTCCTCGCCCATCATGCGTGGACACGCCCCCTACCACTGATTGGCTCACTCTGTCTCCTCCCCCATCATGCGTGGATACGCCCACCTCCTGCTGATTGGCTCACTCTTTCTCCTCCCCCATCATGATTGGACATGCCCCCTACTGCTGATTGGCCACAACTGTGTTGTGCTGCTCAGTCCAATCCACTTTCTACAGGGTTTCTCAGAAATCGCTTATTACACATTTAAACTGTGTTACAAAGTTAGGGAGAACACTAAATTTAAACCAAAGTGATAATTGCTATTTAGTTTTCCTCTTCTTGAGAACGGATGTGTTTGTTTTACTTGAAAAAGCTGCTTGGTTTGAAAGTGACTTCTGTGTGAGCTGTATTTCATCCATCACTGCACTAGTGACAATAGACAATTTTTTCCAGTGAAATTTAGCTTAAGACTATTAATAGTACATGTGCTTGTGATGCATATAAATGTTTCCTATACCTAAAGGTAGAACCGTAGCAGTCTGTGAGTTAAGGAAAATAATGGGAAAAAAAGCCCCTTTGACTGTCTACAGCCTATCACTCTCATGGCAGTTGGTGGTGAATTTGTATGTATTTATATAGTCTCATTTTCATATCAGCTTACGCCTCACCAAGGTTTAGGTTTAGGGGTGGACTTTTTTCCTAAAAATTTGTACAAATCATATGTACAGTACATTTTACAGCTGTAAATAGACTGTAACAAACGGAATATTTGTATACATTTTATACAACATTATGGCTTACTTTTATAAGGTCCTCCTTGGAATGAAATTCTGACACTAGAACATTTTTTCCATCAGACATGCGAGTCATGGAAACATGCAGACGGCCGGTGGCCAGAGTGTGGGCATTATCAGGCAGGCAGCGCTGCAGTGTGACATCTAGCCACCTGAAAATATCCACTGTGGGATTGAGAAGACCGAGTGGATGTTGTTTGGTAAATCTTGCAAATTCCAAAAGCTGGTCTCGCACACGTCCTGTGAAAAGAAAATGTGGATTAATTAACAACAGTTCATTTTAAGCACACTAAACCCTGGACCAATCTGGTCTTTTTGGATGTGGTTTGAACCTACATCTTTTATAAGTACAACACTATAGTCCTATAGTTAATACATGAAGGTAAATATGAATAAAGATCTCAGATTACCTAGATTCGACCCACAGACAACTGCTGCAGCCACGAGAGAACCAGCAGATGCGCCATAGACTCTCGGTGCTCCTTGCAGGATCCAGGCCGCATTATCCAAAAGACTCTGCGCAGCACCAAGTTGGTAAGTTGCTAGAAAGCCAGAACCACAGAAAGACACGGAGAGGTTCTCATTTTTAGACAGAAGGCATAACGGTGATGACATGACTGGAAGTATCTCCTCGTGGTCGGATGGTATCAGGTCTTCAGCACTGTAACTCTAATTTAAGATGAGGACCATCAGAGCAACAATATTAAAACAGACAGTCACGGCGTCAAGAGCAAAAAGATTTAAGAAAACCCACAAAAGTCCCTCCTCCCCCTCTAGGACACCATGAATGATCATGAATGATCACTTCATGACGTCTGAATTAGGCCTATTATATGTGTGTCTGGCTGTCTGCACACAACCTTCCGAGAGCATCAGAGGTAAATGCCTGCATTATTGTCGTCTTTGGAGCAATACAAATTACTTGACATTTAGTAAATGTCTTAAAATGAGCAAAGTCATGCCTAGATTACCATAGAGATGAGTTTAATCAGGCGTAGATTACAAGCACATCCACCAAGAGGGAGAGTGAATCAATAAAATTGAAACAAAAATCTTCCTCTTCCAAACCTTAGACTTCTTATGTAGAGAACATTATTTTAAGTGCACTTACAATTCATAGTTAGTTGATTCATTGTTGTGAGCAATAAGCCAACCTTTTGCGAGAGCGCACCCATTAAAATGCTTCGTTCGGGTTACGGGAGCCGTCGGCAGCGCTTTGTTTTTAGACCACAACATCAACAATGTCACTAAATAAGTGTGTTTCTGGTTGTGAGGGAAAGATAACTTTGTTCAGCTTCCCAAATAACCCAGCGTTAAGGAAACATTGGATGCAGTTTGTTTTTACAGAGCAGCAACAAGTTCTGCAAGTGTGTTTGTTTGTTCCCGGTCACGAGTCGAAACTGCATCAAATGTCTGTGTTTTGTTGGCAATCGGCACGTAAGTGCATATAATGTAAACAGCACAAAGGTATAGTGAATAGAAAGTTATCCAGGGAGGGATAATGCCACGAATGTATTGTGTGTGCATGTGTTTGTCATAGGTGTGTGTCTCTTTAGCTCCACCCACTACATTCCTACATGAGTTCGGCTGTTTTCGGAAAGAGTCGTTACAGCTTATCTGTCTTATAAATCTAATAAAACTAAAGACTTTTTTGAGATATGAAGGATGCAATGCTACTCTGTAGGTACTCAAGATTAACATGAGATTGGCTGAAACTGTGTGTGTTACCCCCCCCCCCCCTTAAAAAAAGTTAATGAGCATCTAATTTGTCAATTACATTTATATAGTTAATAGGCAATTAATGAAAACATACATTTCAGTGTACATATTATTTCTATTTGATTAATGCAGTACAGTAGAAAAATCTGTAAAAACATTGCACAGTTTTACAACCTGAGAGAACATTTCATATCAACTCCAAACAACGAGACTATATGAATAAATCATAATTGTTGCGTTGATGAATTAGTGTCGTTTAGCTTTTAACACACTCACAGCAAAAACAACCGCAAAAACTACCAAAGAGTCAAAACTGTGTGAAGTAAACTTAAACTGAGCATCTCATTAAGTATTCCAATGGTTCCTCTACAGGATATCAACAATCTCTGGTGCTGTAGATGGCAGTCTGTATTTCACATCACACTGTATCGGACGTTCAACTCTGGGGTTTCCCATTCTTAAAGGTAAGGTTGATCAGTTACTAAGAATGTAGAAGTGAGTGTCATGGGATTGGTGATATGCTGAAGTTGTGATCAGAGCTGGGGCTCGGGGTAGTAGGGGTCGATACAGGTGATACTTCCAGTATGTCTTCTCTGTAGTCGGGGGACACAGGACTATCAGGAGACGGTTCTGCACGCTCTGACCTGGATTGCAATATTTCCTCAGGGGTCTTCAGGAACCTGCAGCAGACAGAGGGACAGTTTTAAAGAAAGTAGTGATTGAGCAACATATGGGCCAGAACGCAGAACCTGATTTCACAATGTTGTACAACATTTCAATCATCCAGTCAGATTTGAGGGACAAGTTTACAGTTTATGTCAAGTTTATTCTTACAACCAGAGTTAGGTGCTTCTACATCAGTGTTATTCACCATCATTTCCCTCTAATTTTAGGGCTAACTTAGGGGTAGGGATAAGACAAAATTTTCAGACAAAAATGTTGTTCCAGGATACACTATATTGCCAAAAGTCTGCCTTTACATGCACATGAATTTTAATTACATCCCATTCTTAATCCATAGTGGTTTCCACAAGGTTTAGGAGTGTGTTTACGGGAATTTTTCTTCTAGAAGCGCATTTGTGAGGTCAGGCACTGATGTTGGACGAGAAGGCCTGGCTCGTAGTCTCCTCTCTAATTCATCCCAAAGGTGTTCTATCGGGTTGAGGTCAGGACTCTGTGCAGGCCAGTTAAGTTCCTCCACACCAAACTCGTCCATGTCTTTATGGACCTTGCTTTGTGCACTGGTGCGCAGTCATTTGGAACAGGAAGGGGCCATCCCCAAACTGTTCCCACAAAGTTGGGAGCATGAAATTGTCCAAAATATCTTGGTATGCTGAAGCATTAAGAGTTCCTTTCACTGGAACTAAGGGGCCAAGCCCAACCCCTGAAAAACAACCCCACACCAAAATCCCCCCTCCACCAAACTTTACACCTGGCACAATGCAGTCAGGCAAGTACCGTTCTCCTGGCAACCGGCAAACCCAGACTCGTTCATAAGTATGCCAGACAGAGAAGTGTGCTTTACACCACTGCATCCGACACTTTGCATTGCACTTGGTGATGTTAGGCTTGGATGCAGCTGCTCGGCCATGAAAACCTATTCCATGAAGCTCTCTACGCACTGTTCTTGAGCTAATCTGAAGGCCACACAATGTTTGGAGGCCTGTAGCTATTGACTCTGCAGAAAGTTGGCGACTTCTGCGCACTGTGCGCCTCAGCATGCACTGACTGACTCAGCAAAATCTGGACGTGCAACCAGGATAGTATTTTCCTTTTTGAGATCATCATACCCAATTTAACAGTTTTAGCTCCCCCTTGTGTGAGTTAAAAAATCTACTGACTCATTGTCAGTGAAAAAAATATTTATGTGAATTTCTAATACATTTAGCCTAAAATATGTTTTACTTTAATTTTTTATTTATTTACAAAGTTTGGGGACATTTAATCATTCTTAATTTGAATAAAATAAAACTATTTTCCACATTTTATAATAATAGTAATGTGATTAAACTATGAAATTACAGATATGGAAGTATGGGTACCATGGGAATTATAATCTGTACACTCTGTTCATTTTATACAACCAGCTTAATGAAGCGCATCTTGGGATGCTTTTAAATGGTATTGTATGCCAGACTGTATTTAATCATAACATTTCAGATTAAAATATTTTTAGCATCATAAGAAACAGAAATTCATCCAAAAGTGATTCGGCTGGTAGTAGGCCTATCCCTTGTGTAAAAGTACACTTTACACTTTTAAAAAGGGTATTTAGTATGTAAAGTAATATATTTTAAAATAATGTATAGTGTGAACTTTTGCTGAACTTTAGAGTCGTTTTGACTCAATTAACCTCCTGGGTGCCACTGTCCATGTACGAGGACATTATATTTTAGTGAGTTTCTCTGACACCATACATGACACAGTTTTAACAACAACTTCTCCTTGGTCTTTAAAAATGACTGAATGATCAAATTTAGCACTCATATGGAAATATGATAATATTTTGTAATTATCATTTAAATCTGACAATTTTTCAAATTGTTTGTTATAAATCAACATCTCAGGAAAATGTTATGGGGTGTTTATCAGACATTTTAGGAGACACAACAAGTGAGTAGAGAAAGAAACAATAATGTTCGTATAAAATATTAGATTAGATTAGATTAGATTATGAAAAAGTTGCCAACTATTACTCTCATTATTACACTTCTTTTTTATTACATGTTGCTCCAAGAACACATGAATATGCAAATTAGATACAGTGCATAGCTACATTGCATTGAATGGGAAAACCCATGTATGGCCATTTTACCCATATATTGCATGAAGTAAAATGGTATAACAATTCATTCTGTTATATCTTTCATAACATGGTTGAGAATCATCTTTAAACAAAGTTTGAAAAAAATCCTGAAACCTAAAATTTAATTGGTGAATGAAAAAAAATCCCATTGTTTTTGCCTATACATGTCATTTCATGTCTTTTTATTTCCTGGTGTCCACTTATGAGGACATCCTATAACATATGAATAAAACATACATTTTCAAAAAAAAAAAAAAAAAAAAAAATCCATTTGTTTCTTATGCTCTAAACAATGTAATGACATGAAAAAATACTAAATTCTTTTCCCCTGGGTCTTAGGAGGTTAAGTAGGACCTGAGTGCATCTTTATGTCATAATTATATTGCCTTTTTGTTTAAAGTGTACTGCCAAATGTACTGACAAGCAACTATGGTAAACTAAAATATAATTTAATGTTATTTCTATTGAATATTGTATGCCATTTAAAATGAAGTTGCAATTTAGTACATTTAAAAATATATTAACTTTACATGTAGTATTGAATAACACACTAAACTAAAAATTATAATAAAAGTACTTTACATGTGCTTTAGTATGTTAGTTAACACATCAAAATAAGTGTACTTTAAATGACAATAGTAATATTATTAATAATAGATTATTAAAACAGGATTATTTATTAAATGTACTTTGATTTGTTATTATTACAAAGTGCACTTTTTAAAAGTGTACTTAAGTGTGTTAAGAAACATAGTCATTAAAGTGTCCTTTCATGATTAAAGATTACGAGGGAACATTAATTTTTATTTTAAATGATGATATGCACAGATAAATCATTTATAATAAACACTGCAATATTCCATAAAAAAAAAAAATTGATTTCATGGTGACTTAATATACTTGAAATACACTACAAATGCGCATTCAATACAATCTCATTCCTCATGTCTCATTTGCCATCATTAAATGGAATTATATAGGAATTATATCGGGATCACCATCAACTAACAACTGAAAACCCATACATGTCAACTCTGACATTTGAGTAATGACAAATACAAATGTGCTTCAAATGACTCCACTTACCGGAAGAGCAGCCTCTGCCCTGTCTCTTTCTTGATAATGTTGAGCTTGTAGTAATGACGTAATGCTCTAGACATTTTCTCATAGGTCATATTGGCCCTGTTCTGCAATAACAAACAAACAGACCCTATTATTGTAAATACACTTAACACTTAAACACAGAATAAGTGAGCGGGTCTCTTCTGTTACAGTACCTTGTGGTTGCCCCAGAGTCGTGCCAGTCCATTGGGATCCACCACTCTGAAGATCATGGCGTCCGAATCCTCCCAACGTATGAAGGCCTCATACCTACTGTCCGACAGCAGGTGGTACACATAGTCCCATAAGAGTTTGCAGTCTAATGAAAAGATGAAATGGTCAAAAGCATGTTACTTGGTGGTTTTTGACATAGAGTAATTTGTATTCTTTTTTTCTTCATTTCCAGCGACTGAAAATTATTAAATGATATCAGCCATAGTTAATGTCTGTAACAACATGCGTGAGCACCTGCAATCTTTCCATTAGCCTCACTGGTGTGTGTGGTGTTTGCAGGTCTTTCGGGTTTATTGGACAGGTTGAGAGGCTCATCTGTACAATAAACTTTTACAGGCTGTCTGGTTTTGTCTGGAGATGTCTGTTGCAGTTTTTCCTTGGGAGAATGTTGAGAAAGCTCTGCAAAATATGGATAAATGGTGAGGGGGGGCCTCGGAGTAAAAAACAAACAAAACAACACCACTATCTTAGTGGTGGCCGGTACACACAATTAACTGGCAGAAATGTATCAACCGGTAGAGATTTTGGACTATCATTTATATCGCAGTTGCGCTCACGTGACATTGCTGTGCTGCACGGTTACGAAAGCTTAACATTTGAATGCATATTTCAAAGCAGAAGAGAGCGCCTCGGTTGCGTATGCAACCCTCGTTGTGACTGACGAATGGGGGGTTTAGCTTAGAAGCCAGTCACCTCCGAGATCTACAAATCGAGCCAATGGCAAGAGAATGCCATGTGTCTACAGAATTTGCATATCGCAACTCCGCCCCACCTCGTGGGTATTGCGTTGCACTCTCGCATTATGTTTACCTGCTGAGGAGCCGAGGCTGAGCGCCCCAGTCGTACCAGCGGTACAACAGAAGTGGCAGGTGGACGTAAGGTCTCCATTCCCTCCTTTGGGAATAAGGGTTGCATACGCAACTGAGACGTTTCCTTTCGTTCAGTCACTACGAGTTACGTCAGTGACTGACAAATGGGGGTCCAATCTAATCACGCCACTCGGGCTCCCTGCCATGAGTTAAGCATGAATGAGGGGCTAGGCTCAATGCCAACACCAAGGTACACTGGGAAGCAAATCCTACGTGGAGAAATCCAACACAATGCCTGCCCGAAGGGAGGACTTAAGAATACACATATGACCCCGTAGGGACTGCATATGGAGCACTCTGGGGTATCCAGCCGCAAGTGGAATATTTCAACGCCAGGAGTGGCAATGTGTCTTGCCAAGGGAAGACACGTGCTCGAAGAGACGAGGAAAATACACGTGGGGGTTGCCCAATGGGGGAACCATGCACACAGAGGCACCTAGCCTAACACAAGGGCTGACTAAGCGGGCATGCACTCAGGGCTTACTGAGAAACTCATCTGAGTAGTATATGCGCACATATCCAGTCCGTGGAGTGGAATGGCGCAGCAAGCGATGACACCTGAGCCTGTCCAGTTACTGGCCACTTGGAGCGAGTACACGGGAGGACACTGGCTCCACTCGGAGATTATAGAATCTGGCGAATGTGTTGGGTGTCGCCAAGCCTGCAGCTCTACAAATGTCTGTTAGGGAGGCGCTAAAGCCCAAGAGGAGGCTACACTCCTAGTGGAGTGTGCCTTAACCCCTAGGGGGCATGGCATGCCCTAAACCTGATATGCCAGGACAATGGCGTCCACTATCCAGTCAGACAACCTCTACTTGGAGAGAGCCTTCCCTTTCTGCTGCCCTCCGTAACAGACAAAGAGCTGGTCTAAGGTCCTGAAACACTGCGTCCTGTCTACTTAAGCGCGTACTGGACAGAGCAGTGCCAAGGCTGGGTCTGCCTCCTACAGGGGCAGCACTTGCAGGTTCACCATCTGATCCCTGAATGGAGTGGTGGGAACCTTGGGCACGTATCCAGTCCGGGGTCTCAAGATCATGTGAGAGTTAGCCGGCCCGAATTCCAGGCACGCTTCGTCAACCGAAAATGCCTGCAGGTCCCCTACCCTCTTGATGGAAGCCAGGGCAATCAAGAGCACCACTTTCATAGAAAGGTACTTCAACTCGATGGACTGCAAGAGCTCGAAGGGAGCTCTCTGCAGGGTGGATAGTACCACTGCAAGGTCCCAAGAGGTTATCTGTAGAGGGCGAGGTGGATTTAATCTCCTCGCTCCTCTAAGGAACCTGCTGACCAGGTTGTGCTGTCCTACCATTTTTAAGTCCACCAGGTCATGATGAGCCAATTCAGCGGCCACATAAACTTTCAGGGTGGAGGGAGACAGCCATCGCTCCAACCCTTCTTGGAGGAAGGAGAGCACGGACTCGATCGGGCATTTCCTGGGGTCATCTCGGCGAGAAGAGCACCAGGTGATGAAGAGGTCCCACTTCAACGCATAGGCCTGTCTTGTGGACAGGCCCTAGTGGAAGTGATGGTAGCCACCACCTGTGGTGGTAGGGTACACAAACCTGCTACGTCCCGTCCAGGGCCCACATGTGTAGGTTCCATAGATCGGGACGTGGGTGCCAAAGGGTGCCCCGTCTCTGAGAAAGGAGGTCCTTCCTCAGAGGGATCGACCAGGGAAGGGCTTTCGCAAGGAGCACAAGTTCGGAGAACCTGCTCCCTTTCCTCCCTGATCTTGCACAGGACCTGTGCAAGAAGGCTCACTGGGGGAAACGCATACTTGCGAAGGCCCGCAGCCAGTTGTGCGCTAGTGCATCTGTGCAGAGGGTCCCCTCGGCACTCCGGCCGTAGAAAAGAGAGGTTCGACCACGGGGTGAAGGTCTGACGGCAGGCCCGAGTCACTGGGACCCGGAGCGTGCCCTGTTGCCTTGTCCATCTCGGAAATAGCCTCTGAAATAATTTCAGTGGAACCGCACTCTTGCCCTCGATTTGGCGAAGATGCCCTGCGTGTACATTGCAACCTAGTTGATTTCCCCTAGTTGATTTCTTTTCCCAGTTGACCCGAAGGCCCAAGCGGGCGAGGTGCTGGAGCACCAGGTCCCTGTGTTCGCAAACCTGGTCTCGAGAGTGAGCTAGTATCAGCCAGTCGTCGAGATAGTTCAGGATATGAACCCGTGTTGCCTGAGTGGCACAAGGGCTGCCTCAAAGACTTTCGTGAAGACGCGAGGAGACAGGGCTAACCCGAATGGGAGTACCGTGTACTGGTATGCCTGACCCTCGAAGGCAAGCTGTAGAAACGGTCTGTGTCGAAGAAGAATGGAGACATGAAAGTACGCGTCCTTCAGTTTGATCGCTGCAAACCAATCCGATAGACGAACGCATTCGAAAATGCGTTTGGCTGTCAAAATCTTGAACGGAAGCCTGTGAAGGGATCGGTTCAAGACGAGCAGGTCCAGGATTGGCCGTAGCCCACCGCTCTTCTTGGGTACAATGAAGTAGGGGCTGTAGAAGCCGGACTTCATCTCGGCTGGAGGGACGATCCAGCAGGGTGTCGACCTCCGCACGCATAACAGGGGCATTGCCACCCACCATGGTATAGCGGACTCCTCGGGGAGGAGACCGTGCAAACTGAATCGCATAGCCGAGTCTGATGGTGCGTGCGAGCCAGCTGGACAGACTGGGGAGCTCTAGCCAGGCTCCCAGAAACTGAACCAGTGGGGTCATGTGAACCACAGACATACCAACAATGGGGCAGCGAGGTGAAACGACTGGCCCAGACATGGGAGGCATTGTAGCGTCCCGAGGTGTGGGCGGGGTCAAGTTCCGCGCCCTGACAGAGGAGACCAGGGAAAGACCAGCGTTCCACTAAGGGTCTCATCCTTAGTGGGGACATAAGTCATCCACGGACACGCACTCGGTGTGCACAAGGCCCAAGCACACCATACAGCGATCATGCCCGTCAAACGGACTAACCAGCCGACCACACCCAGAAACAATACATCCATGAAAAAGCAAGACATCTTGAAAAAGACGTGCCACGTGTAGCTCTTTTAGAGAGGAGAAAAGCTCTGCAGACTGCCGAAGCACCCAGGGAGAACACACATGCTAAATATAGGTGTAAACTGGGTCTTAAACGTTTTTGAGCTTGCCCACTTCCAGAGGTAATCGAAAAACACATTTAAAAAAAAATGTGTTTCCTCGTCCACTTGTGATCCGATCGACCAAAACGCATCTTCATACCAGATGTAAACAGGGCCTGAAAGACGTTTCTGAGCGCTGTCTGAGAGATGAAGCTGCTGCTCATTCAGCGTGAGTACCGAACTGAGTTCTTTTTGCCACCTTATAGGGCTTGAACAGTTAAATAGACATACTTATGTGTCAAAATGACAGTCTTTGCAAGTAAGCACAGTAATTTATGTCTTAAAGGGGACATATCATGAAAATCTGACTTTTTCCGTGCAGTGCTATTATCGGGTCCCTGGTACATCTATCAACCGAGAAAACATGAAAAGGACAATTCAGTAACTTTGTTTTGGTAAGCCTCTGCAAGCACGTGAAAAAACGAGCTGCTCAGATTTCTTTCCCCTTCTGACATAGGAAGGGGATCTTATTATAATATCACCGCGCCTTAATCTGCACGTTTCCACCCATGATGCCGTTTTTGCAAGCGAAAGACCCTTGTGTGTATTTGAAAGTTTAAACACAAAAAAAATGTGAAAGAGAAGTTACTCACAGCCAGTTGTCTGTGTGTGTGTGCTTCAGATAAGTGCGCTCAGAAAACGATCCATTAGAAGTTTAAACTAATATAGCTTTAAAACGCATGGAACTAATTAACTTTAATGATGAAAGAAGAACTATGCTATCCGTGAGAGTGATCGCGATATAGATGATAATCAAAACCAAGCAGATGTCGTGTTAGTATTTGGCAGAGAATCCGATGGAGGCAGGAACTGTGTAGAGATGGGGCGGCACGCAGCAGCTCATTTGCTTTCAAAGGCACATGCACAAAAACAGCCTGTTCTTGACTGTAGTCAGAAATGGGTATTTACAACATGGATTTATAAATGATCTGTGAGGTATTTTAAGCTTAAACTTCACAGACACATTCTAGGGACATCTGAGACTTAAATTACATCTTGTAAAAATGGGCATAATAGGTCCCCTTTAAGTGAACATAAACAGTTGAGAAAGTATAATGGATCTGTGCATTTGGTCTTAAAGTGACAGCATGAAGTTTATTTACTTAATAATTTTAAGGCAACGGGTTTCCTCACTTTTTTTAAAGTTAAGTCAACTGATCACTTTTCACAGTGAAACAAGCTTTTGTGTATTTTGATTGATTTAATTTTAACATTGTATTACAAAAAAATATATTTTCTATTTAGCAGAGGTTATTTGCACCTTTCTCTTTTTTATGACATTTTCTAAAACGAATGGCCTTTATATCATATTATCACAAACTAATTTCATAATGTTTCATCATGAACCCCTAAATAATGGCAAAATAAAGATTATCAGAACTGTTTTATTTACTTTATATCTGCATAAAATCTTGAGACCTAGTTCCAGGACTTAAAGGGGGTAACAAAGATGGATTAAACACTGACCTGTTTGCATGGCTTGTGGATGCTCAGGATAAGCAGACAAGGGTTTCCCCTCCTGGCTCTGATCTGTGCTGCATCCAGCTGTTAACAACCGAGAATTTGGATTCACAGGGCAAACAGGAACACTTCTGTTAGAGGGGACACAAGGACCTGCAAGACCATTTATCAAGTGCTATTTACAGCTGTAATTGCTAAGCAAATTAACATTTTATTCATAGCATTACAGGGTCAAGTCTGAAGCAAAAAGGCAAATATGAAAGTAAAATAAAAGTGTAATATTGTTTGAATAGGGTTAAGTCAGATTTAGCCACACCTATTGGCAACAGCGCTAGTTTTGCAACCAGGAAATTCCCTCCTGCATAAAGGAATGGGTGTAATTTAACTCCGTATTTCACAAATTATGAAGATCAGTGTGTTTCCAGTCAGAATCAATTATAAAGTACTTTCCAAAAAATACAGAACTGAGTATGAGTATGCAGTATGCTTCCCTTTACAAGGACAAGGACAAGCATACTGGAGCAAAACCAGTGGCTCAGTTCAGCTTCGGCAAGCCGTTTCATTTATTCTCTGGCACTTGTTCAAGTAGGAAGTTGGACATTTAAAGGACATTTATCAATATGACTATAATAGAAGTAATTCAGAAGAACAGAACAAGGAACAAGGAACAAGGAAAGAAAGAAAGAAAGAAAGAAAGAAAGACAGACAGACAGACAGACAGACAGACAGACAGACAGACAGACAGACAGACAGATAGATAGATAGATAGATAGATAGATAGAACGATAGATAGACAGACAGACAGACAGACACACAGACAGACACACAGACAGACAGACAGACAGACAGATAGATAGAACGACAGACAGACAGATATATAGACAGACAGATATACAGATAGATAGATAGAACGACAGACAGATAGACAGACAGACAGACAGACAGATAGATAGAACGACAGACAGAAAGATAGATAGATAGATAGATAGACAGACAGACAGACAGACAAATAGATAGATAGATAGATAGATAGATAGATAGATAGATCACCTGTCGTCCCATGCGTGTCGAGCGCCTGTTGTGACTGTGTGTTGGAGTTGGACAGTGGACTGAAGATTGCACATCTCCTTTGCTGCTTCACATGTTGAAGGAGTTCATACAGAACATCACCTGTTCAAAGCAGTTATCATCCACAGTGCACAGTTATTATAAAAGGTATGGACAAAACTTATAACTATAACCTAATAGTTTTAGTATCACACACCAGAGCTGGGACAGCGGAGGCGGAAGTCCTCTTTTGTGAGAAGACAAAGTGCCTTTCCATTCATCTCAAATCTTTGGTGGTCCGCACGTCGCAAGGAATATTCCCTCTGAGCCCAGCGCAGCCAGAGATTCACATCCTCTTTATCCCACAGAGAAGGATTGATCCCTGTACATTACAGCCATAAAATACATTGAGTCATGATTTTTTTTTTTCTGTGGGAAACAAAGAAATATTGTGCAGAATGTTCAATAATGAAAGCAGACAGTGTGAAGTGACTCTGAAAAAAACCACTATATAAGCACTATAAAAAGTAGTTTGTTACTATTTCATGTCTTATGAAGCCTTGCAATGTGCATGAGGAACAGACCAAAATTTATATCATAATTTGCTGAAAATCCATTCCGTTTGTCGCAGTTTGCAAATGTGCGTATATTTAAACCTAATGTGATGCATCTGGAGCCATAAGGTTTGAATATTTGCGAGTTTGGATGTGATTTGAGAGTAAATTGAGTGAATAATTTCAGTCTATTCCTCTCACAAAACTTTTGTATGGCTTTGGACTACAAGAAGACCTGTTTACACCTGCTATTAAGATGCGTTTTGGTCGATCGGATCACAAGTAGACGAGGGAGACACATTCCCGTTTACACCTGGTGTTTTAACTATCACTTTCTGTGGACAAAAGAGACCACTTCTGTCCTAATTTCTTCAAAGGGGAGGGTCTATGGGCGGGTAAATGTATGGGCTTTTTCAGATCTTTCGATCTAATGGACAAAATAAGCTCGCACAATTTACATATGAACATGACCAGAAAAAACAGCTTTCATTTCTGCTCTGACAGCCGCAAGATCACGCCGAATACTGTGAGTGTGTGTTAGAAATCAGGAATGGTAAGAGAACATTGTGCTTGGTAGGTTTTTCATCTTCAAACCAAACTTAGGTCTACAGCCGACAAAGTTTAAATCCTGTCTAGCTAGCCACATCCCGTAATGTTTACGCATTAGGTCAGTAGGCGGAGAGTAGACGGCTGTTTGAACACATTCGACCACATGAGCATTTACACTATGAAAGCAATCTGGTCGATTTCGTTTTGACTACCTCTGGAAGTGGTCGAAAGTGGACAAGCTCAAAATGTTTTAGACCCCGTTTACACCTGTATTTAGCGTCGTCCATTTGTGATCCGATAGACCAAAACGCATCTTAACACCAGGAGTAAACAGGGCCTTAGATATAGACAAATATATGAAGACAAATGTTTTAAGGTACTGTCATTGTGCTTTTTCACCTTTTGAAGCCAAGTGGCTACTGTGTGGAAAAGTGCAGCTTGGATGCTCTGCTAAACATTTATTGTGTTCTATGGAAGAAACCATGTTTGAAACAGCATGATATTGAGTAATTTCTTCCTTTAATGCACCTTAAACATGTTTACTCTATGCGTTTAATGTAACAGCAGTGGAGTTTTTATGTGGGAACATACGTAGTCTTCCAGGTAGCTTGCACAGTTCACCAGGCATGGCCTCGATCATGGAGGGAGGGTTGGGCAGAATGGCGCAAACTGAGGGTTCGTTCCCATTACAACTCTGCTGAAGCTTGGAAGGGAAAGCAGAAAGAACATTTACTTCAATAAAAAATGAAAGGCAAGTCTTTATTTCAGCCTGTAATTCACTTTCATGTTTTCAGTGATGTATAATAATGCATTTATATGAATAAATCAGAAAGGACAGAAACTAGACTAATATGTTGCTGAATGAAACCAACTGAGATCTCAATACACACAGCAAAAGTGAAAGTAAATTTGAGGCACACAGTTTTTATACTCGCCTAAATTGTTAATAGAATAGATTTGCGTCAAAAATCTACACTATTATTTTACTTTAATATTATGGCATTTGAGAGGGTTTGCAAAATAACAAAACAGCTAGTTTAATATACATTTGCTTAAAATTAGTTGAAACACTTTATGTGTTCAATTAGTTCGTTCTTTTTTTTGAGGAACTAATAAAAACATTTATTGTGCATTCAAATTCATAAACAGTAGTAGCCTACAATGCACTTATTTCCTGCTGTGAGTCTAGCTCTTACCTTTATTAAAGGTGGCGGTGAGGAGGCGTCACTCATGTTCTTCAACCTTCAAGACTTGACACAGTCTTCTAATTATTCGCGAAGATATCAATAACTGAATAAAATATCAACAACTGGTCGATATATACACCAAAGAAAGCATTTAGAGTCGCGTGACGTCGTAGTCTCGCACAGCAGAGTTTGTCTTTTCTTATGCGGATCGCCTGCACAATATTAAGAATCCTTCCGGGAAATGAAAACGAAAGAGACCAATAGAGCGGATCTGCCAGGGGCTGTGTGTGCACTTAAATCTCCCAAACACTGCAGGGAAAAGACGTGTTGTGTACGATTCCAATAGCATCTGGTGTTTCCTGAAAGCCCAGAAATATTAAAGCTGAAATGTGTGGAATGTGAAAAAGAGCGACATTTGAAAATAACAATGCAAATTATAACAACATGTAGCTCTGAGTACGTGTTCATGTTTAGTTTTTCTACTTTTGGTTTTGTTTATCATTATGTTTACCAATTTATGTCAGCAATTTTCTGTTGAGGTATTTTGGCGCCAATAGAAACGTGAGGAAAACGTGCACACTCACAAAAAGCCTTCTTTTTGCGCATTTCAATTAATAGCCTAGTAAAAATCCACCAAACTGAATTGAAAAAAAACAAAACATTTTGTATAAATCTTAAACTTAAATGTAAACATATAGGCCTGTTAATTTCTTCTTCTTTTTTAATTTATGAATACGAATCACATAAACTAAATGGTCCATTCCCTTGTTCCATTAAGATTTATGCAAAATGTATTATTATGCTCTAGTTTTCATAATTTGAATAGGCTACTGCACATGTGAAAGTATGCATTAGCTATAGATAACGAAATAGGTTATATTTATATTTATGAATATACATACACAGTATGGATACTGTATTCTGTCATACTGAATTTGACCTGTCATTTTTAGATATCAAACAAACAATCACACTTACATTACAAGTTAAATTTGGACACTTGTTAGAATTTGTTTTTTCTTATTGTCTTTCAAAAAATGTTTGACTATAAAAATTATATATATAAACATATTATATATAGCTAATATGTAAGGATTATTTAATTCAATTTGATGGAATTTTACTATTAATTAAAATGTGTAAATCTTGAGTGCATTATTTTTTGTCTTTTTTTGAGTGTATTAACCTACATTTTATTAAAAATATAAATTATATTTCAGCGTCTTCAGGGATAGGCTCCAGCATCTCCATGTTCCACAAGCAGTTTGGAAGATTTGGAATTTCAGCATCTTAACAGTAATCAAAGTGACCATTACAAAATAGCCTACTAAAATTACGAAATTAAAGAAAATATGTTTTAATTAAATAACAGTAATGGTGAAAATAATTGATCAATATAGCGTAGGGTTAGTTAAAAAGGGTTCAGGTAATTTTGAAGCTCATAGCCTGAAGTTCATAGCCTACTTCTCCCAGTTTTAGTTATTAGAATAACACTGTAACAAAAACACTAGCAGACAAATCGCTGTATTTGTGCTGCATCAAGCATTGCTGAAGGCCGTCTCAATTTGAAGGATCCTTGGAGGCAGCCTTCATTTTGCATCCCTCATTCGGCTTATTTTGAAGAGTACATCTAGTGTATCCTTCGTGTCCTTCAATCACCCACAATCCTTTGCACATATTCACGAAAAAAAACAGACAGAAAACGAGTTGGCACTGAGCTTGTCTGAATACATTATGAAATGTAAGACAAAAATCATGTTTTCAGAGATGAAGACATACGTATCTGGCGGAAGCTATATATTTTACTTTATAATGTGTTAAATATGGATATTTTTCTTACACAAATGCATCGCTTCGCTTCAGAAGGCCTTTATTAACCCCTGGAGCCATGTGGAGTATACGTTTATGATGGATTTTGAGCTTCAAACTCAATGGACCCCGTCACTGCCATTATAAAGCTTGGAAGCGTCAGGATATTTATTAATATAACTCAGATTGTGTTCATCAGAAAGAAGAATGTCATATACACCTAGGATGGCTTGAGGGTGAGTAAATCATGGGGTAATTTTCATTTTAAAGTGAACTACTCCTTTAACACTAAACTGCCAATAACGTAAGCCACAGGGAGACCATTGTCATTCACTGTATTGTATTAATTGCAGTTAAAGATTTTTAATACAAAGTATTTTTCCAAAATTAAGTTTTAATAGTATTTTCGTGGCCTGACTGCAGGAACATGTGTGTGTACATCTGTAGTCATGCACACTTACTAGACCATCTCATTCATTTAATGCTGAGGAGGACTCTATAATCATTTGAAGGACTGAAGGACACATTCTTCTCACTAGGATGCAGCCTTCCATTTGAGAAACACCCGCAAACTCAGAAGTACTAAAAAATCAGAACTGTGAAAACATGTTAAATTGTGAGACATAGCCTTGAAATCACGAAAAATAAAGTCTCTCTTAATATGAGATACACTCACGTAAAGGATTATTAGGAACACCTGTTTAATTTCTCATTAATGCAATTATCTAATCAACCAATCACATGGCAGTTGCTTCAATGCATTTAGGGGTGTGGTCCTGGTCAAGACAATCTCCTGAACTCCAAACTGAATGTCAGAATGGGAAAGAAAGGTGATTTAAGCAATTTTGAGCGTGGCATGGTTGTTGGTGCCAGACGGGCCGGTCTGAGTATTTCACAATCTGCTCAGTTACTGGAATTTTCACGCACAACCATTTCTAGAGTTTACAAAGAATGGTGTGAAAAGGGAAAAACATCCAGTATGCGGCAGTCCTGTGGGCGAAAATGCCTTGTTGATGGTCAGAGGAGAATGGGCCGACTGATTCAAGCTGATAGAAGAGCAACTTTGACTGAAATAACCACTCGTTACAACCGAGGTATGCAGCAAAGCATTTGTGAAGCCACAACACGCACAACCTTGAGGCGGATGGGCTACAACAGCAGAAGACCCCACCGGGTACCACTCATCTCCACTACAAATAGGAAAAAGAGGCTACAATTTGCACAAGCTCACCAAAATTGGACAGTTGAAGACTGGAAAAATGTTGCCTGGTCTGATGAGTCTCGATTTCTGTTGAGACATTCAGATGGTAGAGTCAGAATTTGGCATAAACAGAATGAGAACATGGATCCATCATGCCTTGTTACCACTGTGCAGGCTGGTGGTGGTGGTGTAATGGTGTGGGGGATGTTTTCTTGGCACACTTTAGGCCCCTTAGTGCCAATTGGGCATTGTTTAAATGCCACGGCCTACCTGAGCATTGTTTCTGACCATGTCCATCCCTTTATGACCACCATGTACCCATCCTCTGATGGCTACTTCCAGCAGGATAATGCACCATGTCACAAAGCTTGAATCATTTCAAATTGGTTTCTTGAACATGACAATGAGTTCACTGTACTAAAATGGCCCCCACAGTCACCAGATCTCAACCCAATAGAGCATCTTTGGGATGTGGTGGAACGGGAGCTTCGTGCCCTGGATGTGCATCCCACAAATCTCCATCAACTGCAAGATGCTATCCTATCAATATGGGCCAACATTTCTAAAGAATGCCTTCAGCACCTTGTTGAATCAATGCCACGTAGAATTAAGGCAGTTCTGAAGGCGAAAGGGGGTTAAACACAGTATTAGTATGGTGTTCCTAATAATCCTTTAGGTGAGTGTATTTTGCTCTTTTTTTTTCATTCTGTATGTGTTTAAACTTTAATTTTGTTCATAGATTTGAGTTTGATATTTTGACTGACTATTTATAGCCTAAATAACTTTGTGAATCACTTTATTTTTGCAAAGTTGAATCAAAGTTTGCTGTTTGATATCTTGCCATTCACTAATTTGGTCATTACATTTTAAGATCACGAGAACTTAAGCTTTTCTAAGAAGTGTCAGAGGCAACATTTATGATAATTTTTTTTTTTTTTTTTTTTTGACAAATGATTATATTAGAGCAGTCAGTGTAGCAGTCTAAGATGAATAGTGAAAATGTTTCATTTTTCTAATTTGATTCTGTTTTTTTTATTATCAGCATAATTTGAGTGAGTTTTCATTCTTTTTTACGTATAGTATGCGTCTCATGCTCTCAAGCTGTATGAACTCCACAAGTTCAAAATGAACCATACCAGCATGATTTGAGAATGAAATTAGATTATTTTCATTGTTTTCTGTCTCTCCAGGTGGAATTATGGTTACAACTGTTAGACTAGACAGTGTTACCAAAGCAGCTTCTAAGTTCTCACTGGAGACATCCTGAGGTCAATATGGAAGCATAAATATTTGAATTAAGAAGATAAACTTTTATTTGCATTGCATTTCAAGCTGTTTTTGCAACTGCTGTACTGATATGATATATGCTATCTGCCCTTCCACACTTTCTCAGGATAGTGTTTTTAAATAAAATAAATCCAACAGGAGTAAATATTTCCAATGGTTGACATTATGCACAATTAGACTTAGGCTATATCTGAGGTGAGCTTATTTTACAAAACATTTCAATAAAAGGTGCAAAACATTTCACCTTTCACATCAATAAGGGCATTTTAAGACTGTATGACAGAACATTAAACGTGAGGATTGATTCAATTGGAGCAACAACAACAAAAAAGACAATAATCAAACTATGACAAGTGAACACACAAGAAACTACAATGCCCACAATGCACCTGGATGCAAAACCGCATCGGTCGCACAATGACATATGAACAAATAATCAAAACCACACTCAGGGGCTGTTTACTGTATGACTGAACATTTTACGTGAGGATTGATTCAATTGGAGCAACAACAACAAAAAAGACAATAATCAAACTATGACAAGTGAACACACAAGAAACTACAATGCCCACAATGCACCTGGATGTAAAACCGCATCGGTCGCACAATGACATATGAACAAATAATCAAAACCACACTCAGGGGCTGTTTACTGTATGACTGAACATTTTACGTGAGGATTGATTCAATTGGAGCAACAACAACAAAAAAGACAATAATCAAACTATGACAAGTGAACACACAAGAAACTACAATGCCCACAATGCACCTGGATGTAAAACCGCATCGGTCGCACAATGACATATGAACAAATAATCAAAACCACACTCAGGGGCTGTTTACTGTATGACTGAACATTTTACGTGAGGATTGATTCAATTGGAGCAACAACAACAAAAAAGACAATAATCAAACTATGACAAGTGAACACACAAGAAACTACAATGCCCACAATGCACCAGGAAGTAAAACCGCGCGTCGGTCGCACAAATGACGTATGAACATTTAGCGGGCAGAATCAAAACCACACTCGGGGGATTTTTACTGTTCAGTCAACAAGCAAAACTCAGCTGTAACAACACTAGTAAGTCAAGATATCAAGATCATTTTTTCATATAATGTAAATAATTTACTTTATATAGACGTTTTATGTAACATCTTGATAAAACTTTCGCAGTTTTCATAGATTAACATTGGGCTGCATTGGGCCATTATTAATGTGTAGTGTGCTAAAAGTATTGCTCGCTTAATAACCGTGCCGTGTTCATCCAGACCCTCGTCATGCAGAGGATCAGTCGTCTGAAGCGGGAGATGCAGCTTCTCAGTGCTGAACCTCCTCCGGGAGTCTCGTGCTGGCAGACTGAGGGACGGGTGGATGAACTACAAGCCCGTCAGTCTGCCTTCATATGACATTACATGCAATATCAAAGTAAATCTTGAATACTGACAGCATCCTCACCCCTACATTACTCCTGTGTTTGATATAGAGATTGTTGGAGGTGCAAACACTCCCTATGAAGGAGGCGTGTTCACACTGGAAATCAACATACCCGAGAGGTGAGACTATTGTACACATCCTGTGATCCTGATGGTCAGCACTGACTGAAGGCAATATGTGACCCTGGACCACAAAACACAGTCATAAGGGTACATTTTTTTAAATTGAGATTTATACATCATCTGAAAGCTGAATAAGATTTCCGTTGATGTATGGTTTGTTAGGATCTAAAATCCATCATTTTGACCCATACAATGTATTGCTGGCTATTGCCAGAAATATACACGTGCGACTTATGACTGGTTTTGTGGTCCAGGGTCACAAGTTTTAATAAAAGCAATGTACTATTTATTTATTTGATTTATTTGACATGGAAATAACAATTACATTGGACGAACCATATGCATTTTAGTTAAATGCTAATTTGTTCTGTATTGTTTTATATTGTCAAAGGCTTTCATAATAGTAAACAGTATTCACCTCTAAAATATACACAATTGACTTGTGTATATAAAGTAAAGATATTAGATTGCAGTAAATATATTTAAAATGCAAGCAGATTAGTGGCATCTGGTGGAAAAGTGGTTTAACAACTAATATATCTCAGGGGTGTCCAAACTCAGTCCTGGAGGGCCACTGTCCTGCAGAGTTTAGCTCCAACTTGCCTCAGCAATCAGATTGTCTATGATGACGCCTGTTCACCTTCGAAAGCACCTACGATGGGAACGCGAGCATCTGTACTGGACCACGGAGCAATGGAAGAAGGTCCTGTTTTCTCTTACATCATGTGGATGGCCGTGTACGTGTGCGCCGTTTACCTGGGGAAGTGATGGCAGCAGGATTTCTGTGGGACGATGACAAGCCGGGGAAGTGAGTGTGATGCTCTGGGCAACGTTCTGCTGGGAATCCGGCCATTCATGTGGATGTTACTTTGACGTGCCACCTACCTAAACATTGTTGCAGGTACATACCTTCAAGAGAACAGACAATAGTGTTCCCTGGTTGAAGTGGCCTCTTTCAGCAGGATAAAGCACACTGCCACACTACATTGTTCGGGAATGGTTTAAATATGAAGAAGAGTTCAAGGTGTTGCCCTGGCCTCCAAATTCCCCTAGATCTCAATCCAATTGAGCATCTGTGGGATGTGCTGGACCAACAAGTTTGATCCACGGTGGCTCCACCTCGCAACCTAGGGGTCTGCTGCTAATATCTTGGTGTCAGATACCACAGGACACCTTCAGGGGTCTCGTGGAGTTCATGCTTCTGCGTGTCGGTGCTGTTTTGGCAGCACACGGAGGTCCAACAGCATGTTAAGCAAGTTTTTTTTTTTTTCCGCTTATCTATAGATAGATAGATGGTTGTGAAAACTCTAGTTGCTGGGAACAGTGTTTGTTTTCAGACAGAATTATTTACTTTTATTAGGTTCTGCATTTGGATGCAATTTTAGAGACTAAGTCAAAAAGTCACCAACTTTCCTACCATTTCGATTAAGTAAACAATTTTAAAATATAAAATGTTTCGGTTTGAAATTATTGAAGTCTACCACATGGTTAAATGATCTTGTGCAGTTTTATGAAATTGATTTTAGACGTGTTTAACACTTTTCTCATGTTTGAAGGTACCCGTTTGAGCCTCCGAAGATGCGTTTCCTGACACCCATCTATCACCCCAACATTGATAATGCAGGACGCATTTGTCTTGATGCTCTGAAATTGCCACCAAAGGTAAAGACTGACAAAATCCAAACCTTTAATATAATTCTCATGTGAATTATGTTTTGCAAAACACAATTTTTGTATGACACTTGTAGTGATATTATTAACACTGATGGTATAACTTTTTTATGCATATTTGTTGCTATTGTAAACTAGTCAACTGTCACATGTTGGTATTCATGCATTTTCTTTCAAAGGGAGCTTGGAGGCCCTCGCTCAACATTTCAACAGTGCTCACTTCCATACAGTTACTGATGGCCGAACCGAACCCCGACGACCCACTCATGGCTGATATAGTGAGTTGACCTACTGTATGTTCCCTCAGTTTTAAAGGTCAAGTCAAGTGTGTAACTTATGGAATTGAAATCTGTTTGTTTGAACAGCGTGACATAACATTGACTGAACCAGTGCATTAAGTTGGGGATTGATTGCTTGATTACTTCATGAGGTGTTCTGACGGTCATTGCTCTAACATTCCTCTTGAAAATTAATGGAATGTCTTACTTTCCAGTCCTCAGAATTTAAATACAACAAACCACTATATCTAGAGAAGGCAAAGAAATGGACGGCTGAACATGCAATCCAGAAGAACAAGGTATGATTTGTTCTTTAAACTCTGGCAAAGCCTGAGCTCAACACACCATCATTACACACATGAGCCACTGGGGGGAGCCATTGTTATTTTATTCACTCTGTTTGCACTGTTTCCCTTCTCTCTTGTGTTTAAAGGGTTGTGTGGAGACAGAAGAAAAGACTTCTACTGAGAATAAAAATAAGAAAGCTGCACACAAAAGAGAAGCACTTAGTGCACAGGAGAATTTAGAGCATACCAAGAAAGTATGCATGTAGTAGGTTTATATTTTACAAATGACTGATACATAATTATTTTAAGTTTTCGTTTATTATACAGAAATTTTCTTTGTGGTATGATTGTTTACTTTTTCTTGTTAATGATGTCAATGTAATAAAATATATTTCAAGTTACACTAGAATTGTTCATTCATTAATCCTCAATACATTTATAGCATATGTTGTTTACAGAGCCTAAAATTGTCAATATAAAATTATATATGAATACATATTTATTATACATTACAATCTGTAAAAGATCCAGACAAAGCTATATTGCAACCTGTTTAAATCACTCATGGTTCTGTTTATATCTTCAGTTTATAGCACTGACTTGTTCAGTATATTTAACTTTTTGCACTTCTGCTGAGGATTTATTGACTTGTGGTCTGAAATAAGGTGATTACTACAATAATTATAGCTAAACAGTAACTAGTAGTAACAAATGAACTTACGTGTGTTCTTTTGACAATGTAAATATTTAAACTTGATGAGGTTTAAATGCGACCATGTTTCAATTAGTATGTTAATATAAACATACAAAATATAGTGTTGGTAGGCAAAAACTGGATTATTTCTGAAAATGCAAGGTCGACATGAAAAAGTGATAGACTTTTCTTCCATATTTTGACATGTATGGTTGTGGTTTGCTATTGGTGGATCTCATGTGAAGTTATTTTGATTAAAGATTATAAGGGCATATGAATAAAAAAAAAATGATGTGCACGGATTAATAATTTATATTAAACTGCAATATTCCATAAAAAAGTAGCCTCAAAGAACATGCTTAGCGGGGAGAGCTGGCGTCCTGAGGTCTACATGGAAGCGCTGCAGTCCTCTGGGTTCACAGATGTCCGAATGGAGAGCAAAAGAGAGAAACTCGTCACATTTCAAGCTATTTTTGCTACTGCTGTGACATAAAATTACTGTGTAATTACTGATATGTAATGATCAGATATCTGCCCAGCCAATCTTTGTCAGGATCGAATGTACTTCAATTCATTGTTGAAATATAAATATTAAATGGTGGCTGTAAACGGACAGATTTGTTCAATCATACATTAAATAATGAAGACAACTGGTCAATTTAAAATATAATGAATGTGTAATGTAATGCATATATTTAGCAAAATTCCCCACCCACTGTTAGTACAGTTTACTGCAGAACAACTCATTATATCGGTGTGAAATAAACAGTTATGGAAATGTATACATTAAAGCTAAATCTCCCAAAAACTGGATTATTTCTGAAAATGCAAGGTCGACATGAAAAAGTGATAGACTTTTCTTCCATATTTTGACATGTATGGTTGTGGTTTGCTATTGGTGGATCTCATGTGAAGTTATTTTGATTAAAGATTATAAGGGCATATGAATTTAAAAAAAAAAGATGTGCACGGATTAATAATTTATATTAAACTGCAATATTCCATAAAAATATTGATTTCATTGTAACTTTAATGGCTATGCATGTTAGGGCCTCCCTGGAAATCTACTACAACCATCAGAATGTAAAATATCATCCTGGTAGATTTTTAGAAATAATTAAGTACTGTTCCAGGTATTTGGGGTAAGTAAATAACGTTTAGAAGATGTCTCATTACTACTGGTTTTGTTATAACTACGCCTCAGACGCTGTTTGCGCAGTCGGAAGAATTTTAACACGGTCCCTTATTTACTGCAGGCAAGTAAAGCGAGTCGGAGCAGCAGACAGTAATATTACTGTTCTATCAACACGCGCTGACTTGATTAAGTTAGTTATTAACTATATTTGTAGTAGGTTAAAATCGTCAACGTAGTTGTGCTATCAGTCTTCTATCTTTTGTAAGTCTGTCGCTCTCAGAGAACACGGCGAATGAATATCGAAACTAAACTTTACCACGCTAAAGCCTTTAACCCTGAAACCATTTTAACATTTGTCTGTACCTGTATGTTTACATTAGACTAGAACGCAACGCAGAGAATAGAGCTTGCCCTTGACCTTTCATAGTCAAGCACATGGCGTAGGCTACCTTTTGAGTGTGTGCACAAAAAAATATACGATGTCCAGAAATCAATTTCAGTAGTACATTGAGTTTAATTTAACGACATAGATTTTGTTTAATGTGATCGTTTCACCCTTACGTCTACTAAATACAATATGTTGTTAGTCCCGAGATCCTTTAAGTTAGTGAATAAAATACATCGATCCACTGTTTATAGGTGAGTTCTAATCCCTTACGAAAAATAACCATGGTTTTATTATAGTAAAAGTGTAGTAACCATGTTTTTTTGGCTAATTGATTACCATTTATAAAACCAGTTTTACCACAAATACCATGGTTAAACTATGGTTAGATTAGCAAAACGTCTCGGTTACGTATGTAACCCTCGTTCCCTGAAGGAGGGAACGGAGACGTACGTCGGAACTGACCGACGAATTGGGATCTATTTTCAGAGACCAATCTACTTCGAGTGTTTAAAAACGAGCCAATGAGAATTGGCATGCGGTAGACGCGTCCCACGCTCCGCCCCGCAGCGCGGGTATAAATACGGAAGTGGAAGTACCGCATATCGCTTTACAACTGAGGAGCCGGCTAAGTGGCTCGGCCTACAGCTGAAGCACAGCACCTGGCGACGGGACGTACGTCTCCGTTCCCTCCTTCAGGGAACGAGGGTTACATACGTAACCGAGACGTTCCCTTTCAGTCGGTCACGTTCGACGTACGTCGGAACTGACCGACGAATTGGGATCCCTACTAACACGCCAGAGATGCTGGCCCTTCCAGCGCCCTGACCGAGCTCGCTGGACCACACCTAGGTTGGTGCGGAAGTCAGGGCTCCAGTCAGGGAGGCCAGTCACTGCTGTTCCTGCAAGACCCACTCAGCGTGACTATTGGATAACGCTGGGAAAGCGTGCCCGTCTCAGGAGATGGTACGCTGCGGAGCCACGTCCTTCAGTGGAAGGAGAGGTGGAATTACTCATAAGGACTAACCTAGCAGGGTAGTGCTACCTATGGCAGTCTCTGGGGTGGATCCAACCTGGTCCCAGGGGGGAAAGAACACCACCAGAGACGACAGAGCGGGCTCTGTCAAGGGAAAGACACGGGGCTAGCCGAGTAGGGTAGCTGGTACCGTGGAGAATACACATATGGGGTTGCCGTTAGGGAACCGCTACATATGGAACCCAGCCTAACACACACGTTCCACAAGCATACGGGTGTAGGCCTGATGTCAGACGGCCGCAACGTCTGACACCGAAGGGGTGACGGAGGAGCTCGACAGGGTTAGCCGTTTCCGGGGAACACAACTGGAGACAATAGACGCACGTATCCGGCCCGGAGGCGGGAGTGGCGTATGCAAGCCGACACTAGAACGGGTACTTAGCGCTACTGGCCACTGGGGGCGAGGACGCGGGAAGATACCGGCTCTACACGGAGGCTATAAAATCTAGCGAACGTGTTAGGTGTCGCCCAGCCCGCAGCTCTACATATGTCTGTCAGCGAGGCGCCTTGAGCCAGCGCCCAGGAGGAGGCTACACTCCTAGTGGAGTGAGCTCGCACCCCGAGCGGGCAAGGCACGTCTTGGGACTGGTAAGCCAAGACGATAGCATCCACTATCCAGTGGGCTAACCTCTGCTTGGAGACAGCCTTTCCCTTCTGCTGGCCTCCGTAACAGACGAAGAGCTGTTCTGAGGTTCTAAAGCTTTGAGTTCGGTCCACGTAGGCGCGAAGAGCGCGGACGGGACAGAGCAAAGCTAGGGCTGGGTCTGCCTCCTCCGAAGGCAGCGCTTGCAGGTTCACCACCTGGTCCCGGAAGGGAGTGGTGGGAACCTTGGGCACATATCCAGGCCGGGGTCTCAGGACAACGTGAGAGTTGGCCGGCCCGAATTCTAGGCACGATTCGTTGACCGAAAGTGCATGCAGGTCCCCTACCCTCTTGATTGAGGCCAATGCAATCAGGAGCACTGTCTTCATGGACAGGATGTTTAGCTCGACTGACTGTAAAGGCTCGAAGGGAGGGCCCTGGAGCGCTCTGAGCACCAGGGCTAGGTCCCAAGAGGGTACCGAGGTTGGCCGAGGAGGATTTAGTCTCCTCGCACCTCTGAGGAACCTGACGATTAAGTCGTGCTTACCTAAGGACTTACCTTCAACTACATCGTGATACGCCGCTATTGCGGCGACGTACACTTTGAGGGTGGAGGGAGACAGCCTTCTCTCCAACCCATCTTGTAGGAAAGAAAGCACGACATTAACCGAACACCTTCGGGGGTCTTCCCGGCGGGAAGAACACCATTCAACGAACAGGTTCCACTTCAGAGCATAGAGGTGCCTTGTAGAGGGGGCTCTAGCTGAAGCGATGGTGTCTGCCACTGCCTGTGGCAGGCCACCTAGAACCTCCGCGTCCCGTCCAGGGACCAGACATGGAGTCTCCAGAGGTCTGGACGCGGGTGCCATAGAGTGCCCCGCCCCTGAGAAAGCAGGTCCTTCCTCAGGGGGATCGGCCAGGGAGGGGCTGTCGTGAGGAGTGAGAGTTCGGAGAACCAGGTCCGGTTGGGCCAGTAAGGCGCAACTAACAAGACCTGCTCCTCGTCCTCCCTGACCTTGCACAGTGTCTGTGCGAGAAGGCTCACTGGGGGAAACGCATACTTGCGTAGGTCCCGGGGCCAGCTGTGCGCCAGTGCATCTGTACCGAGGGTGCCCCCGGACAGGGAGTAATACAACTGGCAATGGGTCGAGTCCGGAGAGGCGAACAGGTCTACCTGCGCGGCTCCGAAGAGGTCCCATATCAGCTGGACGCTCCGGGGGTGGAGTCGCCACTCTCCCGGAGGTGTCGGCTGACGAGAGAGCTCGTCGGCTGTCTGGTTCAGCGCACCTGGGATGTGAATGGCCCGAAGCGACCTCAGACGCTTCTGACTCCACAGGAGGAGATGGCGGGCGAGCCGGAGCATGCAACGGGAGCGTAGACCACCCTGACGGTTGATGTACGCAACGGCCGCAGTGCTGTCCGTACGGACCAGAACGTGTTTTCCCTGTAGCGGCTTTTTGAAGCGGCCCAGGGCGAGACGTACTGCCAGAAGCTCTAGGCAATTGATATGCCAACGCAGTTGGGGCCCCGTCCACAGACCCGCAACTGAGTGCCCGTTGTACGTGGCCCCCCAACCCGTGGAAGAGGCATCCGTGAAGACCACAGCATGCCTGGACACCTGTTCTAGGGACACTCCGGCCCGTAGAAAGGCAGGGTCCGCCCACGGATTGAAGGTTTGGCGACAGTAAGGAGTAACTGAGACCCGGTACTGGCCGCGCTGCCACGCCCATCTCGGGACTCGGTCGTGAAGCCAGCGTTGAAGCGGTCTCATATGAAGCAATCCGAGCGGCGTTACCGCGGCTGCAGATGCCATATGCCCCAGGAGCCTCTGAAAGAATTTCAGTGGGACCGCTGTCCTGCCTTTGAACGTATTCAAGCAGTTCAACACTGACCGGACTCGCTCCTCTGTGAGGCGCGCAGTCCGGTTGACCGAGTCCAGCTCCATACCGAGATAAGAGATCCTCTGCGTGGGACAGAGTTTGCTCTTCTCTCGGTTGACCCGAAGGCCCAACAGGCTGAGGTGACGTAGCACCAGGTCCCTGTGTTCGCACAACTGCTCCCGGGACTGGGCCAGTATGAGCCAGTCGTCGAGATAGTTGAGAATACGAACGCCGCGTTCTCTGAGCGGAACAATGGCTGCCTCTGCGACTTTCGTGAAGACGCGAGGCGACAGGGACAGCCCGAAGGGCAGGACTTTGTACTGAAATGCCCTCCCCTCGAACGCAAAGCGAAGGAACGGTCTGTGTCGAGGGAGAATGGAGACATGAAAGTACGCGTCCTTCAGGTCGATCGCTGCGAACCAATCCCGGGGACGGATGCATTCGAAAATGCGTTTCTGCGTTAGCATTCTGAACGGGAGCTTGTGTAGGGCCCGATTCAGGACACGCAGGTCCAGGATTGGTCTTAACCCACCCCCTTTCTTGGGCACAATGAAGTAGGGGCTGTAAAACCCCGCCCTCATATCGGCCGGAGGAACCGGCTCGACCGCGTCCTTCGCCAGCAGGACATCGATCTCGGACCGCAAGACATGGGCATCGCAACTCCGCACTGAGGTGAAGAGGATGCCCGTGAACTTGGGAGGCCGGCGGGCGAATTGAATCGCATAGCCGAGTCTGATGGTACGGATGAGCCAGCGAGACGGCCTGGGAAGACCTAGCCAGGCCCCCAGAGACCGAACAAGCGGGACCAACGGCACCACAGACGTGCCCGGGGTGAGGCAGCGAGATGGAGTACCCAGGCCCGACTCGGGAGGCCCGGAGGCGGCCCGGAGTGTTGCTTGAGTACTCCAGGGTGGGGCAGAGTGAGGGTGAGAAGGCCCGGGGGCGTTCTCGGTGCCCACACTGCTGCCCCCTGGCGAGGGGGAGAGGGGAGGAAAGGAGTGGCAAGGCCCGGGGGCGTCGCACACTGCCAACCTGACCCTCTTGGGGCCCAGGGAGGGAGGAAACTGCTCTTTTATTGAGAATGTGGGTACCGCTGGACTCCGGAGAGCCAGCGGCAGGATGTTGACACCAGCGTGGACATTCTCCCCCCGGTCCTCCTCCGGGGGGAGGAGGGGTGCGGACACCACCTCCCCGAGAACAGCTCCTCTCCTCCCTGGGCTGCCCGTCTCAGGGCCGCTTACCCTTGCGCTTGCCTGCAGAGACAGCGGGGCCCTGGACGGGTTGGGCGGCCCCCTTGCGCCTGGCGCCCTGCTTTGCCGGTGGAGGCTGCTGCTTTGGCTTGGCAGGGGCGGAGGCAGACGCCGGGGGACGCCCTCGGCGACGAGCAGGCGGGGGCGCTGCAGCCGGCGACTGGGTGGAAGCAGCAGCAGGTCGCCGGGGCAGGATATTTTTAATCGCCTCCGTCTGCTTCTGGGCAACCGAGAACTGTTGGGCGAAGTTCTCGATCGCGTCGCCGAAGAGGCCGGCCTGACAGACAGGGGCGTTGAGGAACCGCACTTTGTCGGTCTCACGCATATCTGCCAGGTTCAGCCACAGGTGGCGTTCCTGGACCACAAGTGTGGACATCGCCCGACCCAGGGAGCGTGCGGTGACTTTCGTCGCCCTGAGGGCGAGGTCCGTCGCGGTACGCAGTTCCTGCATAACCCCTGGGTCGGAACTACCCTCGTGCAATTCCATGAGCGCTTTGGCCTGGTAGACCTGCAGGAGCGCCATGGCATGCAGAGATGACGCGGCTTCTCCACAGGCCGTGTAAGCCTTGCCGGTTAGCCCGGACGAGAACTTACATGCCCGGGAGGGGAGACGCGGATTTCCCCGCCAGTCGGTAGCGGTCTTAGGACACAGTTGCATCGCAACCGACCGCTCCACTGGGGGGATCTCCACGTAACCCTTCGCCGCGCCACCGTCGAGGGTAGTGAGGACGGAGGAGTCAGTCGATCGGTTTCTAGCGCTATAGGGCGCTGTCCACGACTTCGTGAGCTCCTGATGCACTTCCGGGAAGAAGGGCACTGGGGCGGGGCGCTGAGAACCAGCACGGGCCGTCCCGAGATACCAATCGTCCAGCCGCGAGGGTTCGGGACGCGGTGGAGGGTTCCACTCGAGCCCGACACTCGCGGCGGCCCGGGAAAGCATAGCCGTGAGCTCTGGATCAGACTCGGGCAACGCTACCACACCCGAAGGGGGCAGCGCAGCCGAATCTTCATCTCCAGAGTCCATTAGCTCGTCCCCCGATGCGGCGATCGAAACCATATCCTCAACCGGAGCCCCAAAAGTAACAGCTGGCCCCCCGCGGGAAGGACCAGCATGCTCTTCCGGAAGCTCAACCGGCGCAGTGGAGGGGGGAGGGGCCCGAGGAGCCTGTTGGCCCGGCGGGAGTGCCCTCACAGTAACCCTCAGGTCCCCACCAAAGGTATCAGCCAAAGTAGCAGCCCTCTGCTTCGGAGCAGGAGGGCCACTAGATCGGGGGATGCGCAATGGGACTCCACCTCTTTCAAGGTAGTCGAGCCTGGACCGTAGTACTGCGATGGTCATATTCCCGCAATGGGAACATGAGTCATCCACGAAAGCCGCCTCAGCGTGCTGAACGCCCAAACACGTGAGACAGCGATCGTGTCCGTCAGCTGGGGACAGGTAACGACGGCATCCAGAAACACACGGTTTGAATGACATCTTGAAAAAGACGCAGGGTCAAACCGTGTTGCTCTTTTAGAGGAAATGCTCTGATCAGTGCCGAGGCACGCAGGGGAAATGGCCGCGGCTCGCAGCGGTTCAAAGGTGCAAGCCCGCTGAGAGCACTCAAAATGCCCAAAGCTGTAAAAACAGCTGTTTGTTTTTTTCGCGACCACCGCTGCAGGCACCGTCACACCGACACTGGCAGAACTCCAACTCTCTCTGTTCGTCAGGAAACACTCTTCGTAGGAACAAACGCATGAATGTTCGGCTCCGAAGTTGAAAGCGATATGCGGTACTTCCACTTCCGTATTTATACCCGCGCTGCGGGGCGGAGCGTGGGACGCGTCTACCGCATGCCAATTCTCATTGGCTCGTTTTTAAACACTCGAAGTAGATTGGTCTCTGAAAATAGATCCCAATTCGTCGGTCAGTTCCGACGTACGTCGAACGTGACCGACTGAAAGGGAACCATGGTTCATTTGTGGTTACCATGGTTTAACTACAATAACCATGTTTTTTTTTTGTTTTTTTTGTAGTAAAACCATGGTTCATTTGTGGTTACTATGGTTTAACTACAATAACCATGTTTTTTTTGTTTTTATTTGTAGTAAAACCATGGTTCATTTGTGGTTACCATGGTTTAACTACAATAACCATGTTTTTTTTTTTTTTTTTTTTGTAGTAAAACCATGGTTTATTTGTGGTTACTATGGTTTAACTACAATAACCATGTTTTTTTTGTTTTTATTTGTAGTAAAACCATGGTTCATTTGTGGTTACTATGGTTTAACTACAATAACCATGTTTTTTTTGTTTTTATTTGTAGTAAAACCATGGTTCATTTGTGGTTACTATGGTTTAACTACAATAACCATGTTTTTTTTGTTTTTATTTGTAGTAAAACCATGGTTCATTTGTGGTTACCATGGTTTAACTACAATAACCATGTTTTTTTGGCTAATTGATTACCATTTATAAAACCAGTTTTACCACAAATACCATGGTTAAACTATGGTTAGATTAGCAAAACCATGGTTCATTTGTGGTTACCATGGTTTAACTACAATAACCATGTTTTTTTTTGTTTTTTTTTTGTAGTAAAACCATGGTTCATTTGTGGTTACTATGGTTTAACTACAATAACCATGTTTTTTTTGTTTTTATTTGTAGTAAAACCATGGTTTATTTGTGGTTACCATGGTTTAACTACAGTAACCATGTTTTTTTTGGTTTTATTTGTAGTAAAACCATGGTTCATTTTCGTAAGGGATGGTCTGGCGGTAGAACTTTTGTTAAGCGTGCCAGAGGTTCTGGGGAAAATCATTTTGGTCAAGCTCGGGTAAATACATTTAATCATTTATTGTACAAAATCAATGAAATGGTAAATCAAAAATGTTCACCCTGTTAGGGACAAAAACCAACAGGAGGCAGTTTCATTCTGTCCACCACTGTAAGTTGTACTTATTTTCTCACAAATGCATAATTTTACATTTTTCGTTTTCAAATACAAATGCCTAAAAGGTGTTTTCGTTCACTTTTTAAAGTAGCGTACTACATTATTGGTACTCCAGTAAATTTCCATTGTCTGAATTATTAGTATTTCTTTTGTGTTTTAAAAAAAAAATGAAATTATGTGAATTGCATTCAATTCTGCTTTGCTCATAACGAATGTTCGTGTGTAAAATAATTGTTTTGTTTTGTGTTCCTAGAAATGCTGTATAACAAAGTGGGCAAACAGCTGGGTCACCCCACGTATTCTTTAACTGGATGGTTGGTGAGCAAGTTCTTTAAATGGCACAATCAGATTTTGGAGGAGAATGCGGTGAAATTGTGCAACATACAACCCAATGACACGGTGCTGGAGCTGGGTCACGGGCCAGGCTTCGGCCTGCAGGCGGCCTCGCAGCTCCTCACGGGCCAGAGAGGGAAACTGCTCGGTGTGGACTACTCACAATACATGCATCAGATGGCCAGTAAGCGCATAAAGGAGCAGATCTCCAGAGGAAAGGCTGTGTTGTATTGCAGTGATTTAGTGGCAATGCCAGTAGAGGAAAACACTGTTGACAAGGTGTTTCACTGTAACTGTTATTACTTCTGGCCAGATCTGAAAGCGGGAGTGAGAGCGATTCACAGAGTGATGAAACCTGGTGAGATCACAAGAAATTTAGTGATTGAACAAAATCTCTAAACCAAAAACAATGTGTTTATTATAAGCAAACTTTAAAAAGTCATATAAATTTAGAAGTGAATTTCATGAATCCAAAAATTTTACACACAAATTGGTTCTGCTCGTGTTTCATGAATGAGGCCCATAGAGCAAATCTTTACTTTTTATAGTTTACATGAAGTTACTCCCATAATTAGCGCAAAGCATTATGGGACGTAGGAAAAAGGTGGGCAGACTGAACACGTAATATGCATACGCATGACGTCACCGTTTTCATGAATTCACATATTTGAGACAATAATGCTATGGTTTTCAAAATGTTGTCGTGTAAATTAATGGCCAAAATGTTTTCCATTTTTAGTTAAAAACGGTGTGTAAATGGCCCCTTAATCAGGGGTTCCCAACTCTGAGTTGAGGTCCACTTTCCTGCAGAGTTTACCTCCAACCTTGATCAAACTCACCTGCCGACAACTTCCTAGTCATCCTGAAGACCTTGTGCTTCTTCAAGTGTGTTTGATTAGGGTTGGAGCTAAACTCTGCTGGAAAGTCGACCCCGATGGCCATAGTTGAGAACTCCTGAGTTAAATGGATAGAAGACGTTATAACATAAATGTAGACTTCACTTCTTTTTTTTCACTGTATAACTTGTGACCGATCCCAATTTTACAACACCGTTCTGATAATGCTCTTGTATGTGGTCTTTATGAAATCATTGGTTTTTAAAGTCATTAAAAATAACTCATGAGGTAAAGTTTAATCTTAATATTACCTAAATCTTATTACAATCACATTATGAGGGGTGCATGTAAACGTAGTCAATGGAGTTGCATTCACAGGCCTCAAGAAAAAAAAAACTAATTTAATAGACTTTTTCATTAAAATGATAGTACCAGCATAACAATTGGAGTGAAAATGTTAATTTCAATTGGTATGATATGGTTTTGCATTAATGACACCATGTAGTTCACAAGTTTACCTGATGATTCATGTGAGCATGATTTGAGAATTAAGCTGTGGACCTAGTCTTTTAGATATGTCACTCTCACACAATTTTTTAAATATTCAAAACAAATTATTTTCTGTTCCCCAAGGTGGAATTATGGTTACGACTCTCAGACTAGAGAGTGTTAAAAAAGTAGCCTCAAAGAACATGCTTAGCGGGGAGAGCTGGCGTCCTGAGGTCTACATGGAAGCGCTGCAGTCCTCTGGGTTCACAGATGTCCGAATGGAGAGCAAAAGAGAGAAACTCGTCACATTTCAAGCTATTTTTGCTACTGCTGTGAAATAAAATTACTGTGTAATTACTGATATGTAATGATCAGATATCTGCCCAGCCAATCTTTGTCAGGATCGAATGTACTTCAATTCATTGTTGAAATATAAATATTAAATGGTGGCTGTAAACTGACAGATTTGTTCAATCATACATTAAATAATGAAGACAACTGGTCAATTTAAAATATAATGAATGTGTAATGTAATGCATATATTTAGCAAAATTCCCCACCCACTGTTAGTACAGTTTACTGCAGAACAACTCATTATATCGGTGTGAAATAAACAGTTATGGAAATGTATACATTAAAGCTAAATCTCCTATCTCTTCCCGAAAATCCCCAAAAAAGTCTGTTGGTCCCTCAGTGACAACTTCGTTTAGAGAAGCTGTCAATCATGACGTCACACCCCCGTTTTTATAGCATCAGATAACTAACTAAAACCAAACTTATTTAAAGAACAAACACTTGAACTTACATCAGCGTGATGAAAAATACCTAAAATTACAGAAACCATCTTTGGAAAAAAAAAATATATAATTTGATTGTTTAGTTTATCTCGCGACCCATTAGAATACATGGAGGAGGCGGGGTTTATGGCAATCGAGCCGCTTTTGCTTCACTTTTCAGGACTTGTGCGGCACGCTTGATTGAATTACATGGATTTAGCAATTAAATGAGACTTGATACATTTCAGTTGTACTGTTTCTTTCAACATGCCTTCTGATGTTCATTCATGATGATTTCGTGCTATAACTATTAGGCCTAAATATGATCTGTTCACAAGCACCTCGCTGCCTCTTCAATGGCTACAGCGACATTAAAGAGTGCCATAACGGCATTTATTGTTTGATCGGAGAAGGGTTAATGAAGCATCACTGTTTCAGTCAGTGATTTGCAGAGGTGGGGGACTGGAGTCACATGACTTGACTCGAGTCAGACTTAAGTCGCAAATTTTAGGACTGGAGACTTGCTTGACAAATATTAATAAAAGACTTGACTTGACTTTGACTTGATATTCATGACTTGAGACTTGACTCGGACTTGACTTAAATGACTCGAAATAACTTTGTCTTTTGTTTTAATAAATATCTGTTTTTGAACGGGCAGCAACCTAACCACGTGATGCAGCAGGCAAGCAGAGCGAGCTTACGTAAGAGCCGTGACTGAACATGGAAGGCGCTATGCCATGAATAATTAAGTTCAAGTACCAGGATTATGTGAATTTCAAGTTTCCATGGTAATCACTCACGGGTCATGCTCGCACCCGCGCCGTATCCATCATTTTCATACAAAGAGGTCGAGATTAGTTCAAAGCGGTAAAAAAAAAAGACTTGTCACTACGAAAACGTCAAGCACTGTAAGTTTATATGTGGTATCCGAATTGTGTTGCACAATGATGAATAACACTGCCTATTTCTCTTGTTGAATAATTAGCCAGTTTTGCTGAAGACGCCTAGCTGTGAGCGTTTCGGCAGCGTAGCGTTGTGTGTGTGTGTGTGTGATTATATACGGAATATCCGCGGACGTGTTACTAGTGTCTCATTTAACAGATAGTTTGTTTCTGTATTGTTTCTATATAAAAATGTAGATACAATGTAAAGTATGTTTTCAATCATTTTGCTTCGTTTTTATGCTTGTTGTTGTCATCTGTTGACATTGTTCAAGCCGAATGTGGCGGTTGGTTAGTGTTGGTTAGTCCCGCCCCTCCTCCACTGTGATTGGACGGCTGGGTTAAAAGTCACTCCATCATTTCTGTGTGTGTTCTGCACTGGAGCTGATTTTTGACAAATTATGTAACAAAAAGTAATTTTTATAGTCTCCCATTGATTGAAATTATATAAATAAATAAAAAAATCCCCCCAACACTGCACAAATGTAAAACATTTTAGTAAAACATTATTAAAGTGAGTAATATTACATTTGTTAAAAAAAATACATTATTTTGTTACAGACTTTTTCTCATGCTAACATACAACCAGTATCATTCCAATTCATTTTTTTTGTTTGTAGAGCTAGCAAATGTCAACCACCACATCAAGACTTAGGCCATTTTAGATTATTTATTTATTTATTTATTTGGGGTCAAAAAGACCCAGATAGCTTACATAAATAGCATATTAAGCCAAATAAGCAAAAATATATAGGATTAAAAATAAAACCATCAATTAGACAAAGGTCAGAAAAAAACTGGTATAACACTTGACATTCTGTCCCCCTCACTTCTGAAATGATGGCTACGCCCCTGTGTGGACATGTTTGGACATCAAATCAATAATCCAAGGCACTCGAATATTATTGAAAAAATATAAAAAGCCTTTATTTCATCATGGCTTTAATATTTAAAAAACAGGTGACAATTACTACACGTTGCGGCTAATGAGCCTTCGTCAGGGTGTGAGCAACAAACCCAAACTGAGTTCTCTTTAGTTAATTAGTCATATAACAATCACCCGGTCACACTGTACAGGACAAACAGGAGAGAGAACATTCAAATAATACAAAGAGAACGTATCTCACCCAATATATTGGCATAATTTCAGGCCTAATTCATTTTTATTGTATTAACAACTCAGTTGTGTGTGGACACCTTTTGAGTAGAAATGCATATTGCAATTTTTTTGTTGCAAATAAAACTCGAATAGTCCATAACTACTGTAGTTTTAACTTATTTTAACATATAAATTCAGTTAAATCACCAAACATTTGTATGACTTGCCAGTGACTTGCTTGACCCAAGCTACGACTTGACTTGAATTGCTTGATTCTCATAAAAATTTACTTGGACTTGCTTGAGACTTGAAGGTTAAGACTTGATACTTACTTGTGACTTACTCCCACCTCTGGTGATTTGGCCCTAAACCATTTAAGTCGAATATATTGACATTTTTACATCTCTCTAATAGACATCTGAGGAGAGATTGTCCATATGTACTAAAGGAGGCTGTTACAGAAGTATGAATGCAATGCAATACCGTCAATTTGTGCGGGGGCTTGCAGTAATACCCTGGCCTTTACACCAGTTGGTAGAAAAGGGAAAAAGGTGGGACGAAATGTGTCAAAGGGCTTTTGTAGAGTTAAACCCATTTTATCTTAGCCCCCATATTTGCATATCCTGAGCCTAAAAAGGTTTTCATCTTGGATACTGATGCTAGTAATTTTGGGATAGGCAGAGTTCTCTCACAAGAGGTGGATGGATTAGAAAGGGTGGTGGCTCATGCTAGCCACGCTCTTTCCTAGGCTGAGCGCCAATATGCCACTACTAAGCAATTGCTCAGTATGGTTACTTTTGTGAATTATTTTAAGCATGACCTCTCAGAGAGGCCAACTGCTTTAGTGCCCACAAAAAGCTGGTGTTCCCGTTCCTTCAGGATCCGCAATTGCTGGGGCATTACAGTGACCAGTTTCCTAATGAGGCCTTTTCAAATTTGTTGGAGATCTATTGTGCATATTTCGACTAAACTTGCCATTCTATGGTAACCCAGCTGACATTCATCAATTTATACTAAAAAAGAACTGAAAGAAAACATGGCACAAGTGTTCACTCTCACGTGCCATCCTGACAATCCCTGTGTCCACTGCCTCTGTGGAGAAGTCATTCTCTGAACTAAAGCGCATAAAAACCTACTCAAGAAACACGACTGGGCAGGCCCGACTGTCAGACTCATACTTAAAGGGCACCTATTATGCCCCTTTTTACAAGATGTAATATAAGTCTCAGGTGTCCCCAGAGTGTGTCTGTGAAGTTTCAGATCAAAATTCCTAACAGATCATTTAATATACCATTTTGAAAATGCCAATTTTTGGGTTTTGTGTGTATCTCCTTTAAATGCAAATGAGCTGCTGCTCCCCACCGCAGAGGCCGGAGCCTTTACAGCTCATGAACACCAGTGAACACGTGAATTAGAGGTCTACACGGAGGACCCGAGGCCCGACCCGGGACCCGTACGGGTTCGGGTCTGTATTTTAAATGGTCAGCCGGTTCCGGGTTGGGTCCCAATCTATTACTTCGTGTCCCGGATCTGTTTAACGTTGTGTGTAATACCCGAGTCGATCGGATACCCGGCCGTGATCAGAGTCATTCAGCGCTGTCCGTGTTTTGTAACGTGCAACTTACAATTAGAATGAGAAAAGTGGGAGCCGGGAAATAAGGTGACCAGCTGTCAGAAGCAGAGCGGGCAGAGTTAATGCAAGCGCGCGGTGATCATGAGTCTATGTGTACAGCAGTAAATGCAAACAAACTTCAAATATCAAACTGCTTGCAGCCTTGCACAGTGCACACTCACATTTAACATATTTCAAATCGGCAACAAAATCTGAGGTGAACTGTCACATGAATGTTTTCTATGATGCTCAAATTGCGTTAAAAAGCATAGGCTACATTTCAGGTTGCTCCAGCTAACGTGCATGTGCAAGAGCAAGCACTTTATAATATAATGAATTAACCGTCTTTCTTATTATATCTATATTTCTGGTCAGACTCGGCTCAGAGATGATTTTAAATAAGTAATGCTACCCGCGGCCATGGCTCTGAGCAATCGTTAAGTCAGTCGTTAATTCAAAAGGGCAAACAGTTGAAGTTATGGCTCCGCAACGGTTCCGGGTAGTACATTTATGGCATTTCTCGGTTCTGCTCGGGTCCGGGTCCAACTTTTCAAATAATAGACGGGTCCGGGTCGGTTCCGTGTATCACATTTACGGGTCTCTTTGGGTTCGGGTACAAATTTTTTTTACCCGTGAAGACCTCTAACGCGAATGAAAACTGAAACATGATACATCTGTTTGGCTTTGATTATCATCTCTATCGCGGACACGCTCGGCTCACGTGACATTGCAGTTCTTCATCATCATGAAATATTATCATCTGCATGCGTCTATGCTCTCAACTTGAGCACACACACTCTACGCATGCGCACAGAGAGCTGGATGTCGGCGCGTCCGTGAGTAGGCTATTAAACTAGACTAGTTCTCTTTCATGTGTTATTGCGATTAAACTGTCAAATGCACTGAGGTTATGTCAGAAATACAAAGTTCACATGAAAACAATTGGTTATGCCTCTGCGCATATGCAGCAAGTACAGAAATCCTGTGTGTGTGTTAGATCCGTGTACTAAAGTGAAAGCAGTGTAATATACAGTACCTACTGCTATATCTGCTGTTAATATGAATCAAACAACAAATTGAATTACAGCTCTCTGAGGGCGGGGTCTATGCTAATACTGCAGTGTCCATCAACATGGGCGGGGCCTGTGAAATGTGACGTCACTTTGCCAGGAATCTGCAAACGGCTTGTTCTGAGACAATGCTTATGATTTATGGGGATTTAAAAAAAAGAGTGGGTGGATTTTTACCATTATAGGGTGGTTGTGTACACACACTGCCAACACACATTTATGTTCAAACACCATGTAAAAGTGAATTTTGCATAATAGGTGCCCTTTAATTTCCATCGAGATGGAACTGCTGAAAGAAAAGAATCAGTTGCATGACCCCGCCATCAACCACTTCATCCAAAAGGACCGGAGGATGGACTTTGTTTTATTCGATCATCAAAGGGTATGTTCAAATCTAATAGGCCAACAGATTTTATTCTGGCCATTGCTGCCAATGTTATTAAGCTTTATTTGAGAAAAATCATTTTTCAGAATTATTGATCAGTCTCTAAATGTATGTGTATTTGCTGTAATTTTGCATAATAATGACATTTCTCCCAAATAAACCGGAAGTTTATTACGGTCCTTTATATACATTTAATAGGCCGCTGTGCCAATCTAATATTATTTATTAACAACATTACTGGTTTGTAACAAAATGCTACGATCGCTGTTCACTGTCCACTGGTGAACTTCTATCGCTGCGCAATAGAAAGCATCCTGACCAACTGTGTTACAGTATGGTATGGGAGCTGCTCTGCTGCAGAGCGCAAGGCACTGCAGCGGGTGGTGAAAACCGCCCAGCGCATCACAGGGACTCCACTACCTGCCATCGACCACATCCAGAGGAAACGCTGTCTGCATCGAGCTCGCAGCATCCTTAAGGACTCCTCTCACCCAGCCCACAAACTGTTTTCTCTCCTGCCCTCTGGTAGGCGTTTCAGGTGCCTCCGGACCAGGACCAGCAGACTTAAGAACAGTTTTTTTCCCAGAACTGTCTCCATATTGAACTCTAACCCTCGTTGATCCCACTCCCCCTATATACTGATAACCCTCCTCTCCCCCTCACATCTGCCTTCACTTGTTATTTGCACTACTGTATGCTCATTTGCACTATCGACTGTTTATTACAGTAACCCCTGTACATATATGCATCTTGCACTACTTACCTAACTGGAATATGCTCATTTGCACTATCGACTGTTACTACAGTAACACCTGTTCATATATGCATCTTGCACTACTACCTTACTAAAATATGCTCATTTGCACTATATCGTTCATTGCTATACTGCCCATCTTAGCCTAACATATCATTATATACATCTATCTGTAAATTCTGCTTATAGTAATAGCCATCTGTATATATATTCAGTACATATCTACCCTGTAAATTCTGTTTATAGTAATATCCATCCGTATATTACATTCAGTATATATCTATCTATCTGTAAATTCTGTTTACAATAATAGCCATCTGTATATATATATATTCAGTACATATCTATCTGTAAATTCTGTTCAGTATATATCTATCTGCAAACTGTTTATAGCAACATCCATCTGTATATTATATTCTTACATATCTATCTGTAAATTCTATTTATAGTAATAGCCATCTTTATATTTATATTTATTCAGTACATATTCATGTCCTGCACTTGCTGCTATTGCACTTCTGGTTAGACCCAAACTGCATTTCGTTGCCTCGTACCTGTACTTGTGTAATGACAATAAAGTTGAATCTAATCTAATCTAATCTAATGCTTCTGAAGTGTCTGTCACTAATTTGCTTTGCTGTGAGCGCTGTCATGATATGTTGGCTTACATTTAAAGGGATAGTTCACCCAAAAATGAAGGCCTTTATTAACCCCCTGGAGCCGTGTGGAGTACATTTATGATGGATGGATGCACTTTTTTGGGCTTCCATTCACTGCCATTATAAAGCTTGGAAGAGCCAGAAAATTTTTTAATATAACTCTGATTGTGTTCGTCTGAAAGAAGAATGTCATACACACCTAGGATGACTTGAGGGTGAGTAAATCATGGGGTAATTTTCATTTTTGGGTGAACTATCCCTTTTTGTGTGGTTTGTGTGGTTAAGAGGGGGTGTATATGTTGTGCAACCCAGCCCGTTGTCCTTGTTCCGCTGAAGTGCACACACCGATTATGTGATAATGCAATTATTTGTATTGAGGATTGATTTGCATCTTACTTAAATTAGCTGTTTTATTTTAGTGATAACTCTCACTGTGTGTTTTCTTGTTGCATTTCTAAGACAGGACTAGATTTAAAAATAGTTTCAGACTTAAAATTTACAAAGATAACCTTTTGAAGAGGATAAGGGAAGGGGAAGGGGGTGAGAGGGCCAAGGTTCAAGAACCACGGTTCACTACTGTTCTAAGCAGAGAGCGGGTGAACATAGAGTTTATTTTCAGCGGGTGTGGAATAGAACCTAGTGGGAGTGGGATAAAAAAAACAGTCCCGCACAATGTTCCCACTAGCGGTCATTTATGGGTACAGAAGTTACAATACAATATGATATAAAGACACTCAAAAATGATGTAAAGAGTGTGTTGATCATGCTTCGTAAATCAGGGCCCTTGTGTTTCCTTAAAGACCCCCTGTGGTGAAAATCAAGTTTTTAATGAACCTACTTTTCTAAATGGACAGAGGCATTCCCAAATGTTTGGTGTGAGTGAGTGTGTAGATATGGTCCATTTTTTTAAGTTAGACATCAGCCTTCTTAGTATTCCTCAATCAATTCATTATAAACAATATAACAATACAAAATGTATAGTGTCGCTAACGACCTGAGGTGTGTAACAGTGTAAGCATATTTTTTCGGCACAACAATAATTGAATCTTTGATGACTGAATGAGTGCAGTTCACCTTTATTCCACAAGGTGGCAATGTCTGACACACAATGATGAAGTGACGTTTTACTCATAGTTACCGCAGGCAGAAAACAAAAGAATAGGAAGAATCATCAGCAAAACTTGAAATGTCTCAGTGATTTACTGTAGAGCAAGAACTGAACGCAATCAAATATTACTGTCACTGTCACTGATGGTGGATCTGGTGAAGAAGCTGTCAGAGATCAAAATATTACTTTGAAGATGTTAGTTTTGAGGATATGTTTGAGATGGTGAATATGAGGCAGATGCTGAATGTACTGGGAAATGAGCTCTGACGAGGACCGTGATGATGGTATAAAACATCTGCTCAAACTGAACCCTTACAAGCTCCAAAAGATAACAAAATATGCTTTATTTTATTCTCCTGTAATTGATACTCTAATATCAGGAGAATTTTATATTATCAGAACAGGTAGAGATGTAAAGTGTCTTACTTTCCAGTCCTCAGAATTTAAATAGAACAAACCACTATATCTAGAGAAGGCAAAGAAATGGACGGCTGAACATGCAATCCAGAAGAACAAGGAATTTGTTTTTAACTGTTTTCTTGCAAGGTCCGAGATCAACAGTTCATACACTGTCATTACACACATGAGCCACTGGGGGGAGCCATTGTTATTTTATTCACTCTTTTTGCACTGTTTCCCTTCTCTCTTGTGTTTAAAGGGTTGTGTGGAGACAAGAAAAGACTAAAAATAAGAAAGCTGCACACAAGAGAGAAGCACTTTAGAATAACCCAAGAAAATGTGCATGTAGTGTATTTGACAAACATCCGAATCATAGTAACTGAATCTCATTTTTATAGTTTCTTTTATATCTGGGTTTATTGTTGATGATAGGAATGTAATAAAATATTCAAAGATACACTACATTCACATCCCTCTGAATTGTTCAGCAGTCCTCAAGACATACATTTATGAAACTAATAACTTTATTAAATCATTCTTTATCACATGTGTACAGAAATATGAAAATATTTACATCCAGAATAGTGTCTGTTGTACAAAGATCTTAGAATTTCAATATAAAAAATTACATTTTAATATACATTTAATATAAAAAGAATAGAAATCAATAAGGATAAAAAAGGTATAGCATGCTAGATCAGAGGTAGTTATATTTTACAATACAATAGCTAGCCTACTTTACAATCTGTAAAAGATCCCGACCAAGCTTTATTACGACCTAATCAAATCACTCATAATTCTTTTTAAATCTTCAGTTTATAGCACTGACATGTTCATTTAACTTTTTGCTCTTCCTTAAACCTGTGGCCTTGACGCAAAAAAAGGAAATGCAACTCTGAAAATAGATGTTGTGAGGCTCAGACATAGTCTATGTAAGTACGTGAATGCGATGCAAGTACGCAAGCTTGATGTTCATGCCGTGTTGCATTACAAATTACGTTTTAACTCATTTTAATACATACTGTATTCTCAGAGTTACTGTCAGATGGATTTTGGTATGAATTAGCACAATGTCTCCTATGGTGCGTTTTTGCTTTCAGATCAACTTCTGTCATGTTCGAGCATTGGTTTAAAGAAAGTCAATTAGTTAAAATTAGTTGTCAACATGTTTATAGCTTGGAAATGAATGCATAATGCTTTGAGATACATGACACAATAATTGAACTTTATGCAGAGACCTTTTTCACATTGAAATATTTAGATACATAACTCATTTTACATCAGCGAACATCCCTGTGATATTTTTCTAATTAAAGGAATGTTCCAGGTTCAAAACAATAACATTTAAATGTTTATGCCGGTGCAGTACTTTGCCCCATAGACTTCCATTGTTTGTGCATTATGCATGCTTTTTTGCTTGTTTTTATGAAAATCCTCAGTATTCCCTGGATGGTGATATACTGAACCCAGAACATTCCTTTAAGCCTACTTACACAAACAAGTTACAAAAAATAAATGTGGATTTGTTTTTGAACATTTAAGATTGTTGCTTAAATTACTGAATAGCCCACATGATTGTGTCACAAAATGTGGTTAGGCTCTTTTTTTTATGCCATGTAGCAGTTGGGACAGTACAGCTGTATATAGTCCCACAGTTTATTGTTCGTTAGCTCTGAAGGTTTTAGGGGTCAGTTCATATGTAGGCTCACGACTTCTCACTCTCAGAGGGTCCTTGAAAACTTTAGAGTTTAGGAGAAGACTTAAGAATGAGCTGAGAGAATCGGGGAGTGGTAGACTCTAGAAAAGAAGGTGCCATTATGAGTTTCCAGTCCACTGCTCCTAAAATGCTCCTGCTCTTTGGCATTGAGTTCTGGTGTTGACCTGACCAGGCTCTCTCCAGCGTTCTCCCTCTCTGTTGAGGGTTTCATCTGCATCTGGCATGGGATGAGAGGCACTGAGGGTGGGCAAGAAAACCGGGCGACTCTCTCTGGGTTTGGTGCTGATGAACTCTCGAACACTGCATCCGCTTCAGCGGCAAAGGACACCAGGGCTTGAGTGGAGTCATATGAGCTTTTCTCTGTGTCAACCGAGACGAAGGAATCCAGGTTGCGGTCATGATGGTGGTGAGCTCTGCTAAAAAGGAGACGTGCATCTTCACGGAAGTGTGGATTGAAGAGGAGGTAGAGTAAGGGGTTGATGCTGGCAGGAAGAGGCAGAAGTACCAGGACGACTGATTTGACAACCTCCTCGCTCACAGGAAAGAGTCCCAGAAGGGAGGAGAAGGTGAGGAAGGCTACGGGGCAGTAGAGCAAGCAGTTGGTGAAGATGAGCCAGGCCACATGCTTGATCATGGCACAATCCCAAATGCTGTCGAAGTCACCCTTTATCAGGTCCCAGTACAGTTTGATGTAAGTTCCGGTGATCACCAGGAAACACAGGGAATTCATCATTATCAGAGCGACCATAAAACCCAACGTGGAAGGTTCGCCATCCGGCAGTGGTGACGGCGTGCAGAGTGGAGTTGCCCCATACTCCCCGACCCCAATTAGCGGCAAAGCGGCGACTGCCAACGAAAGTGCCAAGCACGCCACAGAGGCGGCTCGCACGCTTCCCAGGGAGGGCGACTTTCCGTAGGCGCGAGCACACGACACAGACACGCTGCACTGCACTGCAGCCAAAGTCAGGAAGAGTATGGAGCCCTCCGAGGCTAGTACTGAAAGAAACCCTGTTGTTTGGCAGCCTGCACCCATTTCCCATTGAGCTCCGTGAAGTGCAAACTCTCCAAATGTCCGGGCGTCAACCAGTGCCAAGGTGCCGGTACACAGGCCCGTAAGCAGGTTGGCGCCACTGATGGTGCCGATGATGAACTTAACAGGGGAGAGATAGCTGGGGGATGCAAAGACAGTCAAGAGGAGAAGGCTGTTTCCCATCAGCGAGACCAAAGAGATGAGCCACATGCCAAGACGTACCACCCAACTGTCAAACAGGTTATCACATGGTTTAAATGGACCTGAAGGGGTGAAATGATAAATTAGAATTTGAGCATTATATCAGAAAGAACATATTAACTTGAGGCCTATTCACACTAGTGGCCAGATTTACTAAACAGGGCAAATTAGCGTGAGAGCGCAATTCCAAAAAAGTGCTGATGGGAGTGGAAAGTTCAGCGCATGATCTACTGATGACACGCAAATTAAAGAACACAGACGCAGCCGGATCATTTCCATAATGACCAACACAATCTACCAGTTAGCGTCTGGTTTAAGACCTGCTTTTTTAAGCGGTAAATAATGGCGCAAACACCAGTAAATTGACGAGCGCAAACCTTAGTAAATCACCTTGCATGATTTATTTAAATATATCCCATAAATTTTGCATCTGAAAGGGAAACTCCTACAAAATGCATGCAATAAGGTCAAACGCAAAAATAACCCTGTCCACGCATTTTCAGCACTAATTTATCACTGTGTGTCTTTAGTAAATCCTGACAGTAGTTTTTTAATGCCAAAAGAGGGTTTGCGCTGGTGCAAGCTGTTAGTAAATCTGGCCCAAGACTGAAGTTTTACTACGGAACAAATACACAACAAAATCTTTCTTAAAATAGTTATTGCATCAATTAAATGAATTGCAACATTTTATGTAAGAAAAGATTTCAAATTAAGTACACATCAATTTGTTGTGCTTGTTTCATGAGACCCAATGCATCTTTATTTGCATCTTCGCACAATGTCAGAAATACACCAATCAGGCATAACATTATGACCACTGACAGGTGAAGTGAATAACACTGATTATCTCTTCATCACAGCACCTGTTAGTGGGTGGGATATATTAGGCAGCAAGTGAACATTTTGTCCTCAAAGTTGATGTGTTAGGAATCAATGGGTAAGCGAAAAGATTTGAGTGAGTTTGACAAGGGCCAAATTGTGATGGCTAGACGACTGGGTCAGAGCATCTCCAAAACTGCAGCTCTTGTGGGGTGTGCCCAGTCTGCAGTGGTCAGTATCTATCAAAAGTGGTCCAAGGAAGGAACAGTGGTGAACCGGCGACAGGGTCATGGGCGGCCAGGGCTCATTGATGCACGTGGGGAGCGAAGGCTGGCCCGTGTGGTCCGATCAAACAGACGAGCTACTGTAGCTCAAATTACTCAAGGAGTTAATGCTGGTTCTGATAGAAAGGTGTCAGAATACACAGTGCATCGCAGTTTGTTGTGTATGGGGCTGCATAGCCGCAGACCTGTCAGGGTGCCCATGCTGACCCCTGTCCACCGCCGAAAGCGCCAACAGTGTGCACGTGAGCATCAGAACTGGACCACGGAGCACTGGAAGAAGGTGGCCTGGTCTGATGAATCCCGTTTTCTTTTACATCATGTGGATTGCCGGGTGCGTGTGCATCACTTTCCTGGGGAACACATGGCACCAGGATGCACTATGGGAAGAAGGCAAGCCGGTGGAGGCAGTGTGATGCTTTGGGCAATGTTCTGCAGGGAAACCTTGAGTCCTGCCATCCATGTGGATGTTACTTTGACACGTACCTCCTACCTAAGCATTGTTGCAGAACATGTACACCCTTTCATGGAAACGGTATTCCCTGGTGTCTGTGGCTTCTTTCAGCAGGATAATGCGCCCTGCCACAAAGCAAAAATGGTTCAGGAATGGTTTGAGGAGCACAGCAACGAGTATGAGGTGTTGACTTGGTCATCTCAATCCAATCGAGCATCTGTGGGATGTGCTGAACAAACAAGTCTGATCCATGGAGGCCCCACCTCGCAACTTACAGGATCTGCTGCTAACATCTTGGTGCCAGATACCACAGCACACCTTCAGGGGTCGACAGGTCTGTTTAGACAGCAAAAGGGGGACCAACACAATATTAGGGAGGTGGTCATAGTGTTATGCCTGATCAGTGTATAGTACTGCAAGAATCTAATAAACTAAATTTTTCCTTTCCTTAAATCGAAAGTTTGTGAACTTTTTCAGAGAATATGGCAGACATTAATGAATGGTTTTGGTACAAAAGAAGTGTTTGTCAATAGCTTGTAGATACAGAATATAAATGAGAAAAATAGTAGGCCACATTTTACCTCTGACACTCTGTGATCATATATATAAAAACAGGGCCTAAAATGAATACTCGCAGAGCGCCAAATGCCAGTAAAATTCAGCGTTGGGGATTATATGACACGGTGTCAATCGCCAGTGTGCCGGTAACATTTTTAGGAATTCGGTAACACTTAAGAATAATGGTCCATCATTAATAAGTAACTATGCAGGAAGTAATGCAGGACTAATGAGTAGTACTACATTAACACTTCAGCTACTACTATTAACTAATATAGAAACAAGCTTAACTAATCAGTAAGTATATTGAATTTAGGACTGAGATAGTTCCGTATTACGGAAGATTGGTATCACTAAGAACTAAAAAGTAACTATGACAAATGATAAAGAATTACTAATTAATTACTATTTACAACATTAGCGTGTCTGAGATGTGAGTGATTGTCTTTTTTTACCCTTAACGTGGTCATAAAATGCCTCATTAATTACTCAAGTGTTACCTAGTCACTCTGCAGGAACTACTAGTGATTTGGAGCATTATTTTAAAGTGAAAAATAGTTTTTTTCACTTTAAAATGATGGTCCAGATCATTAGTAGTTCCTGCAGAGTGACTAGGTAACACTTGAGTAATAATTTTAGGCATTTTATGACTATATTCAGAGTAAAAAAGATGACTGATTACATCTCAGACACACAATAATGTTCTTTATAATTTGTCAGTTAGTTAATAGTTATTAAAGGGATAGTTCACCCAAAATAGAAAATTTGATGTTTATCTGCTTACTCCCAGGGCATCCAAGATGTAAGTGTCTTTGTTTCTTCAGTAGAACACAAATGAAGATTTTTAACTGTGCGATGACTTCCTGTAAGTGAGGTCAAAATACACAATATGGTGTATCTCAATCGGATACAAGGGGCGGAAGTGATTTCTCGCGAGTATCTCTACACCATATCGTGTATTTTGACCTCATCTACCGGAAGTCATCGCACAGTGAACGCTGATGGACATAGTGTTGTATTTGAGGTAAAAAATGATATAAATACTGTTTGGTTTCTCGCACAAACCGATCGTTTTGTGTCTTAAGACATCAATGTGTCGTCACGAGCCGCAGGGTTTAATATGGATTCGTATGTGTATGTTTTTTTACTCTTATAGCTCTCATACTCTCAAATGTTACCATTGACATGCATTATACGACTGGCAGACCGCAACGGTTGGAGTTAAAAATCTTCATTTGTGTTCTACTGAAGAAACAAAGACACTTACATCTTGGATGCCCTGAGGGTAAGCAGATAAACATCACATTTTTATTTTTGGGGGAACTATCACTTTAATGAGGCTAATCTCATTCAGTAATTATTGATTACTTAACAAGGAACTATCTCCTAAATTTTATATTACTTACTGATTAGTTAATAGTAGTAGCTGAAGTGTTAATGTAATAATACTCAGTAGTCCTGCATTACTTCCTGCATAGTTACTTATTAATGACGGACCATTATTCTAAAGTGTTACCATAAATTCTAACAATGCATTATTGTGAGAACATGAACGCAAACAAACGTGAACGTCGCTTGGGACAGTTGAAGGCCAGCGCTGCATCATCACGAAAGTTTAAGCCTTGCCAAAATAAAATATTTTGTTTTAAGAAGCGTGCACCCAGAAAGAAGCTTCTCAGATAGCGCGCAAATACTGAAATCAGCTCTGTTTCACGTCTTCTTGCGCTTGAACAAACATATTCAAACAAAACTATGTAAAAAAATGCCCGTCTCAGTCGGTTATGGTTTGAGTGAACATAAACAGTTGAGAAAGACAACAAATGTGTATAAGTATCAGTATATTGGATCCGTGCATTAAGTCTTAAAGTGACAGCAGCCTAATATTTCTGCTGCTGTCGGTTTTAATGTTAATCAAACAACAAAAGGACAAAGAAGAAATCACTCACTGCTCTTGACTGAATAACTTTCAAAACTTTAATAAGGATTCATCTATGTTTGAATTATGCAGTGAAGACTTGTTTTATTTTACATTTGATTACTTTATTCAATGTCTCTACCTGAAAACTACTGTTACTTGTCTTTAATAATGTTCTAAATTTATATTAGGCTAGTAGTTTTAGCTGTGGTTTAGAAATTTGAATAGAACATTTAGAATTTTTCCTGGCATCTAAATTTTTTTTGTCATAACTGGCTGTTTTTGCAAAACATTGTTTAATGGCTGGTACATTTTGGCAAAAAGTTAGTTTAGGCCCTGTGTATAAATGTGTGTATATATAAGCACATTTATTAATATTTGTAAAATCTTATTAAAATGCACAGCTGAAACCACTGTTCTTTCTTTCTTGTGTTTCCTTTTTTTAAATTGGCACCATTTCTGGAAATGGTAACACTTAAATGTTCCTTTAGTTGGTAATCAAATCACACTAAGCTGAAGTGTTGGAGGAGTGATTTTTTTTTTTTTTTGGTGTAAAAATACTCTTCAAAAACATTTTTCTTTAACATGCTTGTTGTTTGGTTTGTACTTGATATGAACAGGCTTTCATAGTCTTGGTGGCATACATGTGAGTTGAGATGTGCTGCTGGTTGAATTTACCTGGGATGGGGGTACACTGTATGCTGGTTTGTAGTTTGGACTCTTCAATAGCTAACTGGAATTCCTCTAAGTCAAGGTCATCTGCAAGTGAACACATGAAACGCATGAGGCACCTTTGGTTTGTGCATTTACGGCAGTATGATGAAATAGTCTTCAGTGTTCAAGATGGCATGATGCACTCAGTCTGGCAGAAGATAAATCCCCATGTTCTGGACATGAAGTCTGCTGGAACAGATTAATTTATCTAAGGGCTTTAGCACCACTCAACACCGAACACATCTCAGTTGCAACTTTCCATTTCTCCTTCAGTGTGCAATCAATCATCAGGCTTTGTTCACGCTCTGCTTTTGTTATTTTCCGATAAGCCAAATGGTATGTTTTGGACCTTGAATTGTTAATGTTTATCTAATTTCCCATGGAGTGTAATTACGGAGGGCTCCTTTCAAGTCTGAAACCTGATCAGATCACATAGGGGAATGCATGGAGAAAAGACACATTTTATTTAATCTGTCAAATACCTGTGGTTACTGTAAGGCCCTGACATGTTTCTACTGTGCTAATTAAAGATGAAGAGACTGGCAGATAGAAGAGAGCAAATAAAAATAGACGCGCACATACACACTCTCTGTGGAAAACCGCTACAAGTGGTGCTTTTATGTTCCTTTCACTTGAGGAACGTGTTTGTGTAAGGCCAATGTTTTCATTTTTGGCAACAGGGACTTTGATAAAAGGTTTACTGTACAAACTTGAGTGACTTGATACGATACAGTATTGGAGATGGGAAACTTGCCACGATAAGTTAAAATAATTTAAACTTAACCAACTGCTTTATTCTAGCTGGTTGCATGTCTATTAAGAAGGTGAAGAGACCACCTCAGAAAGTCTAAAACCATTTTGATCTATAGAGCTTAAATGTTTTATATAATTTGTTTCATTATTTTTGGTCAGATCTCAGTTACTTTATTATTGTTGTACAATGTGGAAAATAGTTATAAATAAAGTCGAGGTGTCTACATTTTTGACAGGTAGCGGTGATGGCTGCCTCAAATAATACCATGTTATTCACATTGTGTCTAAGTTAGAAAAGGTACTGTTTTGCAAATGGTGCTTGCTAAAGCCACTTTCTTCCTAGTCACAATGCTATATAATGTTGACAGATTTGTGAGATGGCCTAGTTAAGTTGCAGGACTTACAGTTGTTATCAGTGTGAATAGGGAACAGGGACAGCGCTTTCTTCTGGAGATCTTCCTCTTCACTGCCCATCTGTTCTTCCCACTGGCTGGCTGCTTTGTAGCTGTTACAGGCTCCAAATACACAGCACTGATAGGCATATGACATCTCAATTACCCTGTTTTAACAATAGTGATGTAATGTTAAAAATTAAAACACAATATTAAAAATAATTTCATATATTCCATCAAATATTTTTCATACCACACATTTTGTTTTATTATTATGTGCCAAATGGAGTTTTAACATAAAAAAAACATGGACACATTGCATCAGTTTTAGGAAATATGAAAACTATAAAAGATCCCGTTTCAGAGGAAAAAATGATTCATCAATCTGAATATAAACGGTTGAATGTTTCTCTGAAAACCGAGTAAAACCTTGTGTTTTTGAGCTATTCGAGGCTTTTGTGTTGTGGGAATTAATAACCACAGACACTTGTGAATTTTCTTTGATGGTTTAACATGAAAGTGTTTTAAGTCTAGCTAATGTGTAGCGGAGTTGATAGACTTTTTGGGGTTATTGGTCATCACAAATGTACCTTATGTTGGGGAAGTCCTCCTCTCTGAAAGAATGCGAGAGTGCCATGTTGCCTTTCAGTTTAAGATGAGTAAGGCTTGTTAGCCCAGCTAGCGGGAGACTGCTCAATCGGTTCCCAGTGAGATCTCTGGATGGAGAGAGGAGATATAAATGGATGTGTAAAAAAAGCTGCAAATGAAGCTAAAGTGGTGCTATACTTAAAGTGCCTGCTTAAAATGTCCCATATAATACTATAAGATAATTTTGTGTGAACGTTTGCCAACATTGTGCCTTGGAGATCTTGGAAGTAAAGTCATGAGGTTCTAGCAGCAAAAAAAAAGTGTTCCCTTCAGATGTGAGATGAGATTTTGGAGTTATACAGTTAGCTGGTGTGTCAGTGATTTTAGTGGATTTATAAATTCAGTTCTTCTCAGGTTCACATAGGTATCCTTGCAGAGTAACCACAGGTAACCAATCCACTAATAACCAAAAAGTATCACAATAGATTTTCTTAAAGTGTCCTGATTATGTTTTTTTCTGATGTTACCCGTCATGTAGTGTGTAATAGCTGTTTGTGAATGTAAAAGGTCTGCAAAGTTTCATAGATCAAAGTGCAGGATGAATGGAGTTATTGTCTCCCAAACGAAAGAACCGATTCTGAACTGCCTGAAACAAGTCGTCAGTAATTCCAGACTTACTTCCTGCTCAAAATTATGTAGGTGTGTAACTAATTTGCATAATGCAAGCCTATGGTCTTTACTGGCAGCCTGTGAACAACATCTACTTTGACCCTCAAACACTGCAGTTGTAGATGAGACTGGAAGAGTTTGGTTTGTGTTGTCGACATGTCAAGAAGATACTGTTTTCTGAGCTGCGAAAGCAAATCCACTTTGCATGCGCTTCCAAACGGATTTGGACATGATGAGTAATCTTATCTACAATGTACAACAAACTACATAGAAACGTACCACTTAGAAATGTCCTGGTTAAGTAGTGCTTGCGATGGTGGCACGGGTTGATCAGCTACTTCTTCCATTGTTTCAATATCGGACTCAGGCTCGAATTGATACGGTAAAACTGACGCCATGTTCCTATCACTGTGTATATCAAGTGCTAAGAAAGAGCTGAAATTCAGATATGGTAGTGAGTGTTTTGTTTCCGACATGCACTGAACAACAGACTGGAACAACATCTGACCAATCAGAGCAGAGTAGACCAATCACAACAGTCTGGACCATCTGACCAATCAGAGCAGAGTAGACCAATTAGAGCAGACTGGGCCATCTGACCAATCACAACAGTCTGGACCATCTGGCCAATCAGAGCAGACTGGGCCATCTGACCAATCAGAGCAGAGTAGACCAATCACAGCAGACTGGGCCATCTGGCCAATCAGAACAGAGTAGACCAATCACAACAGTCTGGGCCATCTGACCAATCAGAGTAGAGTAGACCAGTCAGAGCAGACTGGGCCATCTGACCAATCAGAGCAGAGCAGACTGGGCCATCTGACCAATCAGAGCAGAGTAGACCAATCACAACAGACTGGGCCATCTGACCAATCAGAGCAGAGTAGACCAATCACAACAGACTGGGCCATCTGACCAATCACAGCAGACTGGGCCATCTGACCAATCAGAGCAGAGTAGACCAATCACAGCAGACTGGGCCATCTGGCCAATCAGAACAGAGTAGACCAATCACAACAGTCTGGGCCATCTGACCAATCAGAGTAGAGTAGACCAATCACAACAGTCTGGGCCATCTGACCAATCAGAGTAGAGTAGACCAGTCAGAGCAGACTGGGCCATCTGACCAATCAGAGCAGAGCAGACTGGGCCATCTGACCAATCAGAGCAGAGTAGACCAATCACAACAGACTGGGCCATCTGACCAATCAGAGCAGAGTAGACCAATCACAACAGACTGGGCCATCTGACCAATCACAGCAGACTGGGCCATCTGACCAATCAGAGCAGAGTAGACCAATCACAACAGTCTGGACGATCTGGTCAATCAGAGCAGACTGGGCCATCTGACCAATCAGAGCAGAGTAGACCAATCACAACAGACTGGGCCATCTGACCAATCACAGCAGACTGGGCCATCTGACCAATCAGAGCAGAGTAGACCAATCACAACAGTCTGGACCATCTGGTCAATCAGAGCAGACTGGGCCATCTGACCAATCAGAGCAGAGTAGACCAATCAGAGCAGACTGGGCCATCTGGCCAATCAGAACAGAGTAGACCAATCACAACAGTCTGGGCCATCTGACCAATCAGAGCAGAGTAGACTCTCAAAAAGGAGGGGTTTAGAGAGACTGAATCCTTTATCAAACTATTTCAGACACTGTGAGAAAAAAAGATGATTCTGCAATGTATAGTATGAGAAAATAAAGTGTTTTTGACCTTGGATGCATGTAAACCTATTGTAGGAGACTTCCAAAACTAAATTTGGAACCTATAAAATAGCATAATACGGGCACTTTTTTTGACCAGAATGTCTGTTTTTTTTTATCATTTAAAAACTATAAATTATGTATTAAATACCAGTATTCTGCAGTGAACTGTGAAGAGGCTGCATGTGAAAGTTTCTAAATCCAACAGCACTTGTTGTTTGGAGAAAGTTTTATTTAAACGGACATGTTTTGGCACACAGGTCTTGGATTTTTAACCCTGGTGAAAGCTGAAATGCATCAGTTTAAATAAAACTTTGCATGTTTCAGGTTTAATACAAGGGAAGTTCTATCGACAGCATCTGTGGCATGCTGTTTATTACCACAGAAAATTATTTTTGCTTGTTTTTACAAAGTGAAGGACGAGTCAAAATTATTATGATTATTTTTGGTGGAAATCAACAGCATGCCATAGATACTGTCGATGGAGTTGTATTTGTATTGAGCCTGGAACAGTGATTTGCCTTTTCCATGCACTTTGTTCGACAGTGAATTTGTCCCAAAATAATTACATAAGAGGTTTATACAAGGTATATATCTATTGCAATATCCACTCGGGTATGACGCCGTACTGTCATTTACTACTGCACACATTTATCAGCCTCACTCTGTCACACTTTATCAGTCTTCCTCATTCATTCATCACATTCTTCACCTAATGCTGCTTGCATTTAATCGCCTGTGACTGACGACACGTCTTCACTGTGCAGAGCTTTTAACCGTGATTACAACCGTAGTCTTTTCACTTTGAGCCAATGAAAGCATTGCACAAATGACAGAAACTCAAAAATGTGCATCGTGGAATCTCTATGTTAGTGCAAATGGGATCGTTGTGCCAAGTCACAATTTTAATAACATCTATATTTTTTTTTGTACATCTATATGTAGACTCTGAGGTGTGTGAGCTTTATCTTCAGTGGCAAATCCAATGACATGCACTGGCACTGTTTTGCATATAGTATACTTACAGTTTAATGAGAGACTGAAGAGAGGAAAAAGCATCAGGGTGGATGGTGTTGATCTTGTTCCAGCTTAGATCCCTGTAATGAAACATCATTTACTCATCCACACACCTGTCATTTTTCCTTTTCTCAAAAAAAACAGAAACACTTTTACTCAGATCTTGACAGCCAACATTAAAGTTTCTATTCTTATCAGATACCAGTCTTGCTCTCAAATTCTTATAACAGTAATCATTGTTTTGTATATCATTTTCTGGCTTTTGGTTGGCAAGTTGTTAATTGGTTAAAGGGATAGTTCACCCAAAAATGAAAATTACCCCATGATTTACTCACCCTCAAGTCATCCTAGGTGTATATGACATTCTTCTTTCAGACGAATAAAATCAGAGTTATATTAAAAAAGTCCTGGCTAATCCAAGCTTTATAGTGGCAGTGATTGTGGCTCTGTTTTTGAAGTCCATAAAAGTGCATCTATATCCATCATAACTGCTCCACACGGCTCCGGGGGGTTAATAAAGGCCTTCTGAAGCGAAGCAATGCGTTTGTGTAAGAAAAATATCCATATTTAAAACGTTATAAAGTAAATTATCTAGATTCTGGACGATCGCCTTTCGTATTCAACTTACGGAAAAAGTGTAGCTCCTCCCGCAGTTCAAAATGCTTACGACATTGCACACCAGTTATGTTTTTTTCCGATCTGGTGGAAGCTAGATAATTTACTTTATAAAGTTTTAAATATGGATATTTTTCTTACACAAACGCATCGATTCGCTTCAGAAGGCCTTTATTAACCCCCCGGAGCTGTGTGGAGCAGTTATATGATGGATAGATGCACTTTTATGGAATTCAAAAATGAAGCAACAATTACTGCCATTATAAAGCTTGGAAGAGCCAGGACATTTTTAATATAACTGATTTTATTCGTCTGAAAGAAGAATGTCATATACACCTAGGATGACTTGAGGGTGAGTAAATCATGGGGTAATTTTCATTTTTGGGTGAACTATCCCTTTAATTTGTGTAGAATGTCTTGGCCTCCAGGTGGAAGTATTGGTGAGCTTTACCAATTATTTCTATGAATTCTATTATTTCTTGACACTATATCAATATGCTATATACAGCAATGTTCTATGTTGTATATATATAAATCTATATGTACAGCTGAGTAACTTAACAAACTTAATAAATCCCATTTAGCCCTCATCCTTCCCTTGCACTTTGTAACAAATCCTTCCCTCGCGGGTCAAAATGACCCAAAGCCCTAAAATTATACTTAATTTTTCTTTGTCCAGAAAGTTTATTTGATTTCATTTTGATAACCCTTTTACTTCAGCTCTTACATTGGGTGTCTTTGTCGACCTCTTGTGGAAAAAAGAAAATATAAGATGATATTTCATGACTCTTGCCACTAGATGGCCTTATAGCTTTATATGGAACAAATGAGCTTTTCCGCTGGGTCCTAAAGTCAGTTTTTCTTCAGAATGCATTCAGATACACATGTAGATGTTATAAAATAATTTTTGGGTTGTTTTAGCATTTTTAGTTTGAATTTTGAGCATTTGTAGGTTTTTCTATGTGTACTGAAGCATTCCTTGCATTCCATTCCTTCCTATGGGGGTCAAATTGACCCGAGAGGGAAGGATTTGTTACCTTTTTACATTTCAACCACAAAACTCATCGAATCCAGTAAAACAATTTTGTGCATTCATGGTTTAAATGCGACAAATGTCCTAGGGTCTTGGATCACTCTGACTGATTTAAATTTAAATTGATTTAAAAATGAGTTTCGGGTCAAAAAGACCCAAGGGAAGCATGAGGGTGTCGCATCTCTGTGTCGCATTTACAACATTTCAAATCCCTCAGTTCTCGCTATCTCTGAAAAGCCAAGCCAATGTTGATTCATGTTTTATTACGATCTCTGCCGCGTTCGCGTTCGCCACTGTTCAGCGTTTGTTTAAAACAGGTGATTCCCTGGAGGTTGGGAATTTAGCATGACCATGCCAACTTGTCTCACTCGTTGTGACAACTAAACTATGCCACTCCTACATGAGTCAGTAGCCGGAGCAACTTTTCTCTATTTACAGATATGACGAGACATGCATGGGCGAGTGATGTATATACGCAATTTCCCGCAAAAACCACCCAGGTCTAAAATATAAACACTTATAATATAGTCTTACCATAGTGAATCATACAAAAAGATTGATGATGTATTGAATCATTATTTAAATTTTGTTCATTTTGAACAAAAAAAGTTACATGGTGTACCTTTAGATTAGAACAATGCAAATCATAAGCATTTTCACTGGTGCTTTTATATAGTACTATAACTCTTAAGGCCATCATAAGGTGTGTGTGTGTGTGTGTACAGTACTCACAGTGAGCGTAGAGAGCCGAGTTGTTGGAATGTGTTCATCTCAATCTGTTTGATCAGATTGTGCTGCAGGCCTCTGCCGAGTCAAAACAAAAAAGCTGTTATTACTGCATCTTACACACACACACACACACACACACACACACTATGCCAGACATCATACACAGCGACCATGGATACAGTTGAAAGCTTCCAAAATATGGACAATGATGGATTGCTACTGTAATTACTGTCATTTGTCAAGTACTATGTGGGTTATTTAGGGCTCTTAGAGTTATCATAAATATATTAGCAATATTACTCTATTACAGAGAGAGGCCTGAACTCACATCTCTTGAAGCGAGGCACAGTGGTAGAAACTTGGCAGCTCTTCTATGACATTGTGAGACAGCTCCCTGAAATCAAACAAATATAGATTAGAAATTTCTTCACATGGAAGATTCTCATAACTGGCCAGTGCTAGACTTCTTTATCTCAAAAAGCATTTTTTACAGTTAGCTCACGTCTAATGACAGAAGTTGACTGGCAACACTTCACAATAACTTCATATAATTCTTACCATATCAGTAGTTTAATATCAAACGAATAAAACAAAAAATAAATATGGACATATACAAATTAAAGTTTGATGTAAGAATTTTCCTCTTCTAGACTGTGACTCAGTAATACATTCATCACGTAAACATTATTTTAGCAGCTCTGTCTGTTGATGCTTGCGGCACAGAAATGACACACTTGAGCCTCAATGACCCATTATCAAAGACCCATTAAGGCAAGTCAGTTCACATATAGTTTCTGTCTATTTGAAGGTGAAATGACCAAATGTTTGTAAAATTATATTTCAACAATATTTTTCCAACTGAAAAGAAAAATCACAATAATGGTATGATTTTGCTTATTTAGTTTAAATTAGCATGATCTCAAATGAGCATTAACATTTTTCTACAAGTGCACCATCTCCTTTATATGTTTCTGTCATATGAAATGTACACTTACATGTTTGTTAATGTAACATTATAATAATAGCTCCTGGTTGCATGTCAGTACAATGCTTTGTCGTTTAGTTTTAAGACCATTTTTTAGTGTTCGCTCTTTTTACCCAATTAGTGTATTGTAGTGTTTATGCAAGAAGTAGCCTTGGAGAGAGAATAAGCGAATATAGAGAGAGAATGGCATGTTAAGCAGCTACTTTCCCCACAGGTCTAATTCTTCATTTGAACAGTTACATAAAGCCTCGCTGTTCCTGCAGAGGTTTCTCTAACTGAACTTGTCCATCTGAGAGTGGTTGCTCCTAACAATTTTAAACAGAGTGATTAAAGTCAAAGAATTGTTTGTTTTTTTGAAAACACACAAGCTTGCACAAATGTGACCCTGGACCACAAAACCAGTCATAAGTGTAATTTTTTTTTAAATAAATAAGCATTCCATTGATGTATGGTTTGTTAGGATATGAAAATATTTGGCAGAGATACAACTATTTGAAAATCTGGAATCTGAGGGTGCTAAAAAAATCGAAATATTGAGAAAATCGCCTTTAAAGTTGTCCAAATGAAGTCCTTAGCAATGCATATACTAATACTACTACTAATTTTTATATATATATTTACGGAAGGAAATTTACAAAATATCTTCATGGAACATGATCTTTACTTAATATCCTTAAAAGAAAAATCTATAATTTTGACACATACAATGTATTATTGCCTATTGCCACAAATATACCCATGCGACTTACGACTGGTTTTGTGGTCACAAATGATAAAAAGAACACTTTTTTTTCACAGAGTAAAGCTGGCTAAATATCCACCAGCTGATGTAAGTTCATATTAAAAGAGGCTTTTAGGAACTCCTTGAAAGTGTGGTTACATCAAATCCCTCAGGGTGAATTTCAACTCCCTTTGCCAGTTCGGATCTTTAGGAATCTTTTAGAGATGAGCTTTCGAATGTGTTTGTGTGTTGCAGGTGTGTATTTGTGTTTGGAAACTCACAGCACTCTTAATTTAGGCAGCAGGTGGCAGAGATCGTATGGCAGGCCGGTCAGTCCAGCTCGGGTCAACGTACTGAGAGAAAATCAAAGAGGAAAGTTTACACTGAGTATGTGTGTGTTCATGTTCTTCTATCCCGGTGGGGACTTCATGAGGAAACAAGCTTATAAATCATGCAGAATAAGTTTTTTTGAAAATATAAAACTGCCAAAAGTTTTGTGTGATGGGTAGCCTTACAGGAAGGGTTAGTGTATGGGGAGAGAATATACAGTTTGTACAGTATAAAAAAAACATTACGTCAATGGGAAGTCCCCACAAAGATAGTGAACCAGACGTGTGTGTGTGTGTGCGAACCAGAAGAGAGAAACAGTGAATGAAAAACAGGCAAATAAATTAATGTGAATGCATTGCAAAAGATGACTTTTAAAAGTTAAGAAATTTAGATTTTTCTACAGCATTGAAAAATTCGACAAGATGAAATACATTCTTGTATTTTAAGGATGTTCAGATATTTTCACTGTAAACAAGACAAACATTGTTTAAATTGATTAATTAAAATTGAATTAAAATAATGAAATTCCTAAAAAAAAAAGTCTCTATGTGGCAGTGCATTCTTGCCTTTAAGCCTATGGGTAAATACAGTGTAGTTTTATTGTTGTTGTTTTTTTAAATGTAAAAATATTTCCTTCTATCCAGGCTTCATAGGCAGAGACATGATGATTTCCCTAAAAAATGTTCCTTAGTTTAAAGGAACCGACCAGCCCAACACAGTAACATTGACACAGAAACAATGGCGTAAGATTAAGGTGCGACCAAAAGCAGTTTGAAAACCCTTCTCCCTTAACTCTAATGAGTGGTTTAATGCTCTGTGGCTTTTAGGATCAGTAACTATACACTTCATATTAACTGATGCTTCACCAGTAAATGTTGGAGGGCTTGGTTCAGTATGTCCTTGCCCTAAGCATCTTTTTTACCCTTGTACGAAACTTGCTGACATGCTGAGAGATCAGTAAAAGCATCTCTATTTTGTCAACGGTTATTCCATTGTCCTCGGCGGTGGGAAGAACTTCTGGAAGTCTCTTAAGTGAAACCGATCCTGCGTGAAATGGGGACATTTGATCTCAGACTCACAGAACTTGCAGGCTGGTGGCTCCTTTCAAATCTGGAAACTCTCGGATCTCAGTGGCCCCGTTCAAAGAGCTAAAACAAGATTAGATAACTCATTAGTGAGGATCGTTCTGCTAATGAAGATGTCGTTCAGCAAAACCACAGGGATGTCTACTGTTACCGTACACACTTAGCTCTCCATCATCTAGAGGGAATATTATTCCATTTGATTCCATCGTTTTGATTACACTTGCAATGCTACCCAAAGTCAACAATGGAAGACGGTAAACTGTATCAAAATAATGAATGCTGAATAGACACTCACAGCATTCGTATGCATTATCTGTGTAATTGGAGAGAGATAAATTACTTTTTACTGGTTTATGAAAAGCTAAATCTCATATTCTGGCATTTATGAGGTTATAATTGAAACGTGCTGTTTTTGGAGACAAATTACTAGTTTAATGTTTACTTATGAGAGAGGTGATGGCAAGAGGTGAGCAAGATTACAGTATTCATCAAAATGAAAGCAATGATGAAATGGAAATTATACACATTTGCCAACTGGTACTTTAGAGGTGCCTTATCGGAAGCCAAACTGTTCTGTTTAATCATGTGTATGTGATCATTTCACACATAGACGTGTACTTACAGTGTGTGTAGCTTTGGCAAGAACTGAAATGCTGATCTGCCAACAAACTGAATGGGATTCTCGTAGAAGTGACTGAATGGAGAAGAAAAAGATGGATCATTCTAAATGGGTGCCTGTTCCATTTTGACAAGGACATATTTACATTCTTTCAGGAAAGAATGTATTTAAGCATTAATAACAAAATTATTACAAAGTGCCATATCCAGCTAAATTAATAAAGCTTAACATATGCTGAAACATGACATGACTATTTCTTGTACTATACTGTAACAGGGTCGAGTATTCATTTAGCCATTAACACTATTAGGTGTTTTTTAAGGATTAAAAAAATAATTTAATGTCAATATTTCTATCAACTTTATATAAAAAAATCTGTTGTTCCTGGTAACAGGGTTGAGATGTAAAAAAGTGGTAACTTAGTTGAGTTGTAAAGTAAAAGTGGTAACAGTTGAGATGCAAAATAAAAGTGGTAACAGGGTTGAGATGTAAAAGAAAAGTGGTAACAGGGTTGAGATGCAGAAAAGTGGTAACAGTTTAGATGTAAAAGTGGTAACAGGGTTGAGATGTAAAAAAAGTGGTAACGGTTGAAATTTAGAAAAGTGGTAACAGTTGGAATGTAAAAGAAAAGTGGTAACAGGGTTGAGATGTAAAAAAAGTGGTAACGGTTGAGATGTAAAGTAAAAGTGGTAACAGTTGAGATGCAAAATAAAAGTGGTAACAGGGTTGAGATGTAAAAGAAAAGTGGTAACAGGGTTGAGATGTAAAAGAAAAGTGATAAAAGGTTTGAGATGCAGAAAAGTGGTAACGGTTGAGATGTAAAAGAAAAGTGGTAAAAGGGTTGAGATGTAAAAGAAAAGTGGTAAAAGGGTTGAGATGTAGAAAAGTGGTAACGGTTGAGATGTAAAAGAAAAGTGGTAACAGGGTTGAGATGTAAAAAAGAGATAACGGTTGAGATGTAAAAGAAAAGTGGTAAAAGGTTTGAGATGCAGAAAAGTGGTAACAGTTTAGATGTAAAAGTGGTAACAGGGTTGAGATGTAAAAGAAAAGTGGTAACAGGGTTGAGATGTAAAAAAAGTGGTAACGGTTAAGATGTAAAAGAAAAGTGGTAAAAGGTTTGAGATGTAGAAAAGTGGTAACAGTTTAGATGTAAAAGAAAAGTGGTAAAAGGGTTGAGATGCAAAAAAGTGGTAACAGTTTAGATGTAAAAGTGGTAACAGGGTTGAGATGTAAAAGAGAAGTGGTAACAGGGTTGAGATGTCAAAAAAGTGGTAACGGTTGAAATGTAGAAAAGTGGTAACAGGGTTGGAATGTAAAAGAAAAGTGGTAACGGTTGAGATGTAAAAAAAAGTGATAACGGTTGAGATGTAAAAGAAAAGTGGTAAAAGGGTTGAGATGCAGAAAAGTGGTAACAGGGTTGAGATGTAAAAAAAGTGGTAACGGTTAAGATGTAAAAGAAAAGTGGTAAAAGGTTTGAGATGTAGAAAAGTGGTAACAGTTTAGATGTAAAAGAAAAGTGGTAAAAGGGTTGAGATGCAAAAAAGTGGTAACAGTTTAGATGTAAAAGTGGTAACAGGGTTGAGATGTAAAAGAGAAGTGGTAACAGGGTTGAGATGTCAAAAAAGTGGTAACGGTTGAAATGTAGAAAAGTGGTAACAGGGTTGGAATGTAAAAGAAAAGTGGTAACGGTTGAGATGTAAAAAAAAGTGATAACGGTTGAGATGTAAAAGAAAAGTGGTAAAAGGGTTGAGATGCAGAAAAGTGGTAACAGTTTAGATGTAAAAGAAAAGTGGTAAAAGGGTTGAGATGCAAAAAAGTGGTAACAGTTTAGATGTAAAAGTGGTAACAGGGTTGAGATGTAAAAGAGAAGTGGTAACAGGGTTGAGATGTCAAAAAAGTGGTAACGGTTGAAATGTAGAAAAGTGGTAACAGGGTTGGAATGTAAAAGAAAAGTGGTAACGGTTGAGATGTAAAAAAAAGTGATAACGGTTGAGATGTAAAAGAAAAGTGGTAAAAGGGTTGAGATGCAGAAAAGTGGTAACAGTTTAGATGTAAAAGAAAAGTGGTAACAGGGTTGAGATGTAGAAAAGTGATAATGGTTGAGATGTAAAAGAAAAGTGGTAAAAGGTTTGAGATGCCGACAAGTGGTAACAGTTTAGATGTAAAAGTGGTAACAGGGTTGAGAAGTAAAAGAAAAGCGGTAACAGGGTTGAGGTGTAAAAAAAGTGGTAACGGTTGAGATGTAAAAGAAAAGTGGTAACAAGGTTAAGATGTAAAAAAAGTGGTAACAGTGTAGCAGGGTTGGCGTGACATGGGAACACATTTTTAAAGATTTTTTAAATGCATTGTCAATTAAAGTCTAAACATAGAGAAAATATAGTTAAGTGGTAAAAGGGTTGAGATGAAAAAGAAAAGTGGTAAAAGGGTTGAGATGTAGAAAAGTGGTAACGGTTGAGATGTAAAAGAAAAGTGGTAAAAGGGTTGAGATGTAAAAGAAAAGTGGTAAAAGGGTTGAGATGTACTGAGATGTAAATTGACTGAGTTGTCCTGTCTTTTGCACATTGAGGCATGTTTAGTCAACAGAAAAAGGCTTTGCTGTCATTTCTGTGACAAGATACTCACATGGTCTGCAGAAGTGGGTTCCCCACAAACGCTCTCTCGGGAATGGCCTTAATGTTGTTGTTGTGGAAACCCCTACAAGACGCATGGAGAGTGAGAATATGACCATCTGCACACTTGAACACAATCTACTATAGGATGAGGAAATCCAGCGATCAAGAACAGCTTTGCGGAGCGTTTTTGCTAACTGCATCTGTTCCATATAGGCTATAAATTGTAGCGCTGACGTGCTATTCGGAGTGGCCACACATTCAACCACTGCAACAGCTTATAATTCATCATCATCTGCCGTCACTATGAATATAACATGCTCAAGTTAATTTATGGCACACATGTTGCCAGCAAATTGTAATCCGAAAATTCTAAACAGTCTAAAATAATTACGCGTGTTAAATAAACAAGGTTAAAAGGTCTTTTTTGGGTGCCGAAAATTAATTCATCACCTTGGACAATCGAGTGCAATTGCATTTTATCTTAGGGAAAGTGCAGCACTCCCCCATAAGCACACGTGTAAGCCATTTGGTTGCGTCAATTCACATTTGCCCATGTAAACATCCTTTGTATCTTACAGAAACACCTGTCGGGGGGCAGTCCCGCAGGCAAAAAACACTTTAGGATACTTGAGAAGGAAGGACTTAAGCGCTCATCTCTAAGCATCTGCTTTTTTGCAGGAAACTTGTGCTTGAGAACCACATTCTAGGGACTAACCGGGATTTACAAGGAGCACGAGGCCAGGCCAAGCGGTCCACTTTAAAGGAAGCACGCTGACACATGTATGCTGGGTAAGTTAGTCTCGGTTACTTACAGTTCCTGAAGCTTGGCCAGTGTGCGAATGGCCACGGGGAACTCTTGAAGGTCATTGAAGTTCAATTCCCTAGAGAAAGGAGATCAACCATAAGAGCAGAAGAATTCTGATGAACACAAGCTAAGAGAAAAGGTTTTTGCATAATGTTTATGATTTAATAAGCAAAGCTATTTTTTAAGTTATGTCTTGCATAAGACCACCTTTGGAACAACAATTAGCTGTCTCGTCACATATTAGCCAAACTGTTTTGATGTTTTCATTTGATCTTTCATCCTACGTGTCTGTAGCATAAGCAAACACTTAAGAACTGTGGTTCCAATCAGTCAAAATCCTTCCCCATGACCTTGCGGGTTTTCCGTGTTGGTCGTCCTTGGAGACCAAGACAGCTGTTCTAAACTAATCTGACATGACGTGACCTCTCCTCTGCATACATTATTTTTGTTGTATGCATTTCATTAGCCTTCTAGGAAACCTGTGTCAAAAACCTTGCTTGAACCAAAACACGGGCGGTTGCTAAGGGCGAGCGGCCTTACACGCAGGTGCAAGAACAATGTGTTTATGGCCAGTTTGGATGCTGTTTTCCTTGGATCTCAGCGTTCCTTTTCATCTCTGATTCTTTTAATTTTGCAGAGAATAATTATTGGGAAAATCCTATAATTGAACAGGAGCTTTTTTCCCCCCACAAAACCTCTATTTTGCCCAGTAAAGGCGACTGGGCGGCATTAATAGGTGCCTTTTGGCCCTGTTTCCTCAAGGTCCAGGTCTTAGTCATATCGTCCGCTCCCTGCAGTTACAATACCCAACTCTGAATGTGTCTCTTCATACCCATAATTATATGTCTTATCCCTTAGTGTTAAGTGTACGCTTTCAAAACAGTCCAAATGTTTATATATTTTAATCTTTTTTTTTTCTTAAAGGGGGAAAAACGTTTTTGGCAGGTGGCCAATGTGTTTGAAGTGAGCTTGGTGAATAGGGGTGGACCCACGTTGGACGCCATCCAGAAAGGGCGAAACACTTAATTCCAGTGTGCGTAGGTGTACATGTGTTTGTCTATATGTGCGTGAGTGTGTCTGTGTTGCAAAACAGTGTTAACGTAAACTGAACTTGTTTGCCTATTTGAGGTGAATATATATAAGGAAATTCTTGATGTATGACAAATTCACTTAAATGTGAAGTTATTTCTACACCATTTGTGTCATCAATGAAATTGCAAAAATAATAAATTTTCAAACATGGGCTAACTCACAGATAACCCACAGATAAGCCACAGAACCCCCGCCCCAAACTCATGCCATTGGTTGAACCAATGTTGGCGGGCTGGTCAGAATGCTGCAGAACCTGATTTCACCAGGTGCAACATGTTCCTGGATTATCATCTTTGTTGATCCTGGAACAACATTTCAACCAGTCAGATTTTAGGGACAAGTTTACAGTTTACCCTTAAACGCATACCTGGTGACCCAGGACGTCATCCACTACCCTCCTCCTCATTCATTTTTTAAAGTCAGACATCAACCTTCTTAGTATTCCTCAATCAATTCATTATAAACAATATAACAAGAACAAAACTATGAAATTATAAAAGAATGCATGTTTTCCCATTCATTTTTTTTGTAAAAAAAATGATATAGTGTCGCTAACGACCCGAGGTGTGTAAAAGTGTAAGTATATTTTTTCTGCACAACAATAATTAAATCTTTGATGACTGAATAAGTGCAGTTCACCTTTATTCCACAAGGTGGCAATGTCTGACACACAATGATGAAGTGACGTTTCACTCATAGTTACCGCAGGCAGAAAACAAAAGAATAGGAAGAATCATCAGCAAAACTTGAAATGTCTCAGTGATTTACTGCAGAGCAAGAACTGAACGCAGTCAAATATTACTGTCACTGTCACTGATGGTGGATCTGGTGAAGAAGCTGTCAGAGATCAAAATATTACTTTGAAGATGTTAGTTTTGAGGATATGTTTGAGATGGTGAATATGAGGCAGATGCTGAATGTACTGGGAAATGAGCTCTGATGAGGGCAGTGATGATGGTATAAAACATCTGCTCAAACTGAACCCTTCCAAGTGTCACGATTCACCAGTGAGAGTGCCCCTGATTACCACCAGAGGGCACTCCACCCCGGACTGTCATTCCATCAAAGACTACATTACCCATAACCCTTTCCCCGGACCTATCAGCACTCATTGTTTACACCTGTGTCTCATTTACCTCATTACTTCAGCCTATATAAACCATGTTCACTCTGTCATTCATTCTGTCACATACAAAGTCTTGTTTAGTGTTTCACTGCAATTCTGAGTGTTCTCCCCAGTTTCATGTCTTTTGGGTTTCTGGATTACTCTCTTGCCCGTGTTCCCTCCCTTGTTGTGTTTGTTTGTTTGGACTGCCTGCCTGTGTTTTGACCTTGCCTGTACTTTTGATTATGATTGTGGATTACCCTTTAATAAAGCTGCGTTTGGATCCTCAGCCCTCGCGTCTCAGAGCAGTATGTAACACCAAGCTCCAAACGATAACAAAATATGCTTTATTTTATTCTTCTGTAATTGTTACTCTAATATCAGGATAATATTATATTATCGCGACAGGTAGAGCTAGATCCATCCATGCTAGATATAGATCCGATGTAATAATGATTGGCGAAACATTCAACCAGGGTTAGGTGCTCCTACATCAGAGTTAATAACCTATAATTTCCCTCTGATTTTAGGGATAACTTATGGTTAGGGTTAGGTTTGGATATGGTTAGGATTACATTTTTTAGCAGGAATGTTGTTCTAGGAGCAACTAAATATGCTGACCCAGGAACACGTCTAACTCTGCAAAATCAGGACGTGTCAGGATGCTCAAACAAACAGCAATGTTTTGGTAGTACCACAGAGCCACAGTGTCAAACACTTTTCAGTGTTAATGGCTTACTTGTAGATGACTACAGGATAGTTTGGGCAAAAATCGAACAAATATATTAAACGAGAATCAAATGGATTGCATAACCAGTTGTATGAGCAATTTAGATTTATATGAATGTAAATCAAAGTCTTTTTATTCATTAGCTCTCTCACTTCTAGTGAGTCATGTAAATGTTTAAGTAATTTTCTTCAAACATTGCATGAAAATTCACTCGCACTTGCGGCCTATAAAATGGGCTGCATATGGAGAGACTGGGAACACAGTACTGTGGGTGAGCCATGCCATGTGGCTCTGCCATGTCTACATCCTGGTTTTGTTTAGAACATCCGTCAGTCTTGTTTGGAGACATTACTTTGATATGGCAGTGAAGAGGAATGCCTTTCATTTCCTGGGAAGACCTCATTGTTTAGAACGGGAGCTGTCAGTTACCTTGATTTACAATTCATCAAACCACGCAGAAGTCTGTTTGAAAGCCAAATCATCAGGCATCATAACAAAACAACATGGGGGTGGCCACTAAGTCTGATGATTATGAATGCGTTTTCGGAGATAATTATAGTGATGGGAATTACAGCAGCATCAATAAAAAGATGCACGTTATCCCACGAAAAGATCCTTTAAAGAAGGCTAATATGTTTCCCTCCGTTGTTTCAGGAAGCTCAGCACTTCCCAAACACACATGTGCAACTGAACGGAGACAGCTGGCATGATTTCTTCCAGTGTGTCATGTTACATGTAAGAATATTTGCCCCAGGAAGATTAGTTTCTTGCTTAGCCATCATTATAGCGGTGATTACAATGTCATTCAATATACAATATACATGACTACATATTACGGATCCTGGGACTTTTTTTTTTTAACCTCTGTGACATTTTAATTGTAATGCATACAAGTTTAATACTTTATCCACTACAGAAGCATTCCAAACTGTATCGTTTTTGTCATTTTCAAGTGCTTAAATCTAGTGCAATAAATATCTTCTCCTTGAATCAAATCTCCTTCCAAAAGCCAAATTTATCAAGCCACAGAATTTTCACGGGAGAGTTTCAGCACATGGTTCCTCTGTGATTGCTCTCAAATGAAGTGTTCAGTTCAGTGTGTGCAATTCTCAAGGCTGAAATCTTCTCGTAAAGAGGAAAACGTCATCTTTAGCACTTCAGCAGGCTGTTAAAAAGCAGGTGTGAACCTCTCGGTATCCTGGAGACCACCATGACTTCAGCATATGCTTATTCCTTTAAAGCCAAACTTTCATAGCATGGTCTATGTAATGTCTTTCATACATTACATTACAAATATGTGTTGGCTTTGGTTCATTGGCCCCTTTCAACATTTCTCATGTATTTATTGGGCCTATTTAACATTTGATTTTAATCTACCATGTTTGGTAATGTATAATAAGTTATATAGCATGAGTCTGGCAGAGAATGTCTGTTATTGTCCAGCTGTGATTATGAAAATTGTAGCCATAAAATTGTTTCTTTATCTATATTTTTTACTTGTTTATAAATGTATACATATATTTATATAAATGTTATTATGTTTATAAAAAAAGGCCGTCAATAAAAAGGATTAGTTCACTTCAAAATGAAAATTTCCTGATAATTAACTCACCCCTATGTCATCCAAGATGTTCATGTCTTTCTTTCTTAGTCGAAAAGAGATTACGTTTTTTTGAGGAAAACATCCATGATTTTTCTCCATATAATGGACTTCAATTGCAACCAACGGGTTGAAGGTCCAATCAATGCAGTTTCAATGCAGCTTCAAAGGGCTCTACACGATCCCAGACGAGGAATAGGGTCTTATCTAGCGAAACGATCTGTCATTTTCTAAAAAAAAAATACAAATGTATATACGTTTTAACCGCAATTGCTCGTCTTGCGCTGCTTTGCCATGCGCTAAGCATTACATAATCACGTTGGAAAGGTCACGATAGACGTAGGCGGAAGTACCGCCCCGGTGTTTACAAAGCAAAAATGCGAAAAAGACTAATACAAATGCCCTTTACCAAAAAAAACTCCTATTCCTACCTATTCCTCAGCTGGGATCGTGCAGAGCCCTTTGAAACTGCATTGATTTGGACCTTCAACCCGTTGGTTGCAATTGAAGTCCATTATATGGAGAAAAATCCTGGTATCCTGGTTCGACTGAAGAAAGAAAGACATGGGTAAATTTTTTTATTAAATTTTAATTTTGAAGTGAACTAATCCTTCAAAACTGAATCTAGTGTAATATAATTACAACCACCTGAAACATGGGTCATGCTATTGACATTGCCTGAATTGTCCAATATGAATGCACACGAGTGTAGTCATAGAACACACAAGTATTCAGACAAGAATCTTTTTTCTTCAAATCCACATTATAAATGGAATTATTTTCCATGACATTTCCCACTCATTTCAATGACCGTGTTTGCTGAATATATGAAGGCAAAGAGGCAAAAGAAAGCACAAAATAAAGCACAAAAAATATTTGTAGCCTGTAATAACAACATCAGCCACTAGGGACATCAGCCTCAAAACCACAACCCCAAGGTGCCTCCTGTGTTAAGTTTGCACACTGCTTACATGTATGAGTACTTTCGTATAGAACACTAAAAACATCATCCAACACTGAAGTCATTGTCAGTCATTGGAATTATTGTTGCTTCTATCACAGAAATTGAAAGCCTGCCATAAATTCTTAGATTTTAATGAGAGGTGAGAGTGTTTCTTAAAAACAAGGTACTGCAATTAACATGTTCATATCTCAACAGCACAAGTATTGTGTAAAGAATGATTTGTTTATAGTTCATACAAAGCTGAACTACTGAACATGAGTAGAGTCAGGCTAGTTTGCTAGTCATTTTGATTCATATTTATAGCTACAGCCTCTTCCATAATGATATCACGAGGATGCCAAAATCAAATAACAGATCAGGGTCTGTTTGCATTAAAAACAGGAAATGCTTTCATGTTTTTAATCTTTTATGAAGGGACGATCTTACTTACAGAGTCTCGAGGCTGTGCAGTCCCTCAAAGCAGTTCTGTCCAAGAGTCCGGATCATGTTGTTATGAAGATGCCTAAACATTAAAACATTCATTAGCGATATAGTAAACATCAAAACAAACCTCAGGAATGACACCTGTTAGGCTGTGCACATTGCTTCAAATAAATGTAAACGTGGCGGATGAGATATAAACCTGATCCACACTATCATTTCACTGCTTTGTAATTGAAAGAGTTTAGGATTCTTGTGGTGTCCTATCAAACCAAGGCACGTGTTCGAACTTCCTCTTCTTTCATGGTTTCCATTCCTCACACTGATACATGCACAATTGTTAGTGTGATGTACTCAGGATCAAGGGTATTTCTAATCTATGTTAACATTTAACATTTTTCTTTGATTGTAGGGATTGGATATGTTGGGGTAAGATACTAAGCATGCTGATCCAGATATACATCCAACTTGGTTAAAATATTTTGTGTGGAAGTAGATACGTACAGGACAACCAGGTTGGAGAGGTTCCTGAAGGCATAGTCTGGGATGTGGGTGATGCGGTTTAGGGCAAGGGTCATAGCCTGGAGTGAGGAGAGGTCATTGAGGGCGCTTACTGGGATCTCTGTCAGGGCATTGTCATCAAGCCACAAGTGCCGCAGGGACCGCATACCCAAGAGGGTCCTTGCTGGCACCTCCATAATCAGGTTGGCATCCAGACGCCTGTTTTTATTTGAATGAACAGAAGCAGATGTTTATTCCTGTACACAGGTTATGGAGGGTGCAGAAATGATAATGCAGTCAGTCATGTTTAATAGTCACTAGTTGGTTAAACTTTCACCTCAAGTATGTGCACTTATTTCATGTCAAATCAACAGCAGACATTTGCAATCATTTGTTAAAATGAGCAATTACTAATGGCAAGAATTAAGAGACTTGTGTAATATGCCTTTCCCTACAAATGAATCACTGAAGGAAGTTTCTGAACCTGTGTTAGCAAGACATTATGCACTACCCACACTCTATAAAAATATACTTAACGTCTTCCACTAACTTTTGACTTTTTTGATATTGAGGCCTGCCTTGGCATGAATCCAGCCCCAAAGTATTTGTGACCCAGTCAGCGGTAACACTCCTTGTCCGTGCAGTGTCCTGTCATGGAATCTACCTCTTTCATTCCATTCATTAAACTGCCACGCCTTGCAGAGGTATATCAAAACAGATGAACAAAGGAGCCACCAATTGTGGGTAAATGGAAAGAGATACCGTGCTGTGGTCTGCGGTCACAACATTTCTGCTTTGACAATATCATAATTAAAGGATCATTTTGTTGCCTCTTTGTTTCTATCTTTTTTTCTTCTGGTGTAAGGATTGGCACCACTACCTGAGTGCTCTATCCCCCCCCCCCCCAAGTGATTTATATGCAAGTGTTTTATGAAGCTATCTTTAGTTGCTCCAGCATGGACTTGTTTAATGAGAGTTTTGGCACGGTTGCTGCTCCTTGCGTTTGAGAAAGAAGCACCGGTAGCCCACAGGTGGAGTGCTCTGCTTTGTGGATTTTCACGTTTTTGAATTTAAAGCTTTTGAAGGAAGAAAGGGTGCTAAATCACAGCAAGTGGGTTTCAGAGGATACAAAGAAAAGTTGTGCAATCACAAGCCAGGCGTACAAGGGCTGCCGAGGCAAAGATCTCGATCCAACCACATGAAGGCATTTTGAAAATTGGCCATTCCTCTTTCATTTCGCTTGCGCTCATATGGTGTAATAAAGCACCAATTGATAATTTGATGGCTTTGTGGCATGCTGAGCTGATTTGGTTAAAGCCACTAAGCAATTGTTGCTCCATACTGACTGGAAGGCTTTAAGACACTATTGAATCAACAGTTTTTCTCTCTGATTTTTGGAAATTAAACAAAGAAACTGAGCTAAAGATAAAAGCTGTGAAAAAAAAATCTGATTTTGCTGGAATTAATTGAAAGTGCAGACGTTGGGATTCTCTCACAAATCGAAGAACTGAGTGAAACACCCCCCACCCCCCCATTTCTTTGCAAGGCTGTTGTTCACAAACCTTGACATCTCCACAACCAAGATGAATGTCCTTCCTATGTCAACAAGTTAAGCCTTTGATCTAATGAATGTTGCCCCCTGGATTCAGTGGATGGGGGTGTGTGTTGAACCTCAGCGATCAGCAAGTCGTGATGTATGATAGCAGCAGAGCACGTGGAGTTAGCCGCAAGCACTTCCTCTGCATTTTTTCCCCATGACCTTTCACACACATTCATTTACACTGGCCTCTCCTCACCTCCCCTCTGGCATCCTCAACCCACGAGTCCTTCAGCTCAGGGTAATGCACGATGAGCATCAATAGTAGAGGTACTTGAACCCAAAGTACAATGCTATTTGGCTTGAAGAACTCTCCGTATTCTCGGACTACGTTCTCCATGCTGTGCAAAACAGCTAGGAAGCAGTGATTCAAACTAAACACCAATATCTTGCTGATGACATCTGAATCATCTGGTTTGATAGGCTTAAGACTTGAAATTACATGTGTAAACATCGCTTTAGTCATCTCATTTGTGTGGAATCTCATTGGTAACCAACATGTGATCAAGAGGTGTTGTTTTGCATCTGATTTAAGGAAGATGAGTATTATTGTTGCTCAGCTTTGACTGCACCTTTATCAGATCTCTCTTTCATAGACTAAATCCTGGAAGGATGGTCTTGACATCAAAGGATGCTCTGTGCTGAGTGTAGCAAGTATAGACTCTAGTAAAGAAACAAAGATGAGTTTCATCACCAATCCTGTGTCCTGCCCCAACTCATCTTCCCTCTGTCTACATCGGGCGCCAGTGGACTTCAAACCTTATAGCCCCCCCAGTGGTTAACCGATCCCCATCTTATCATTACCCTAAATTACATGTTTGTTGAGAACTAAATGCCTTTCTACTCTTGTGGGAACTCAGGATAGAGCACCTAGCTGAATCACTGCATATTCTTTGTTATGGGGGATTGAAAGTGAGCGTAAGTTGGCTGGACGAATGCCAGAGCTCTGTCTCACTACAGGGAGGGCCTGGACACAGTCTATGCACGTCTGGAGCCTCTTCTGGAACCAGGCACGTCTTCCATGCGGAAAAAAACTCTGTTGGTGGCAAAGGAATTAAATTTGTACGCCATGACTCTAATGAAAACATCCTTGCAAAGGTAGAAGGAAATGAGCACATGGATATTTACATGGAATTATTCATTTGGAAAAAGTGGGTGTGCGGCTCCGCTCCGGGATGCTGACTGGCATCGGGAAACTGGAATAATTGAAAGGAGTTGAGGGGTGGATGTGAGTCGAGCAGATGGACAAGGCCAGACAAAATCCCAGACAATATTTAGATTCTGACCTTTTCATGGGGAACCAGTTAGGAATAGGGGGCGTGATTCCGATTAGGAGGGAAACGCTGGACCTAAGGGAAGAGTAACTGATGGAAAATTGGGCTCTTCACAGCTCATTGAGTCTCTCAGTGTTCGCTCAGGAGCCAGTGTGCAGTGTCTGGCGGTTTCCTCATGGGTTCCAGATGCGCCAACAGCCCTGTAAAGGTTCCTCCTTTTCACCGTTCTGATATTAAATGTGACATAGTCACGTTTTGTCTTCCTCAAAAAGACTGACCTCTGGAATATCATATTTGTCTCTGTTGTGAGTTAGCATTAAGCTAATAGCTCTTATAGAAAAAGTACAAACCCAGATCCACTCAATTCATTTTCAAATTGTATTCATTTTAAATACCGAATTATACAGACCACACAAGAACTACTATGATTTTTTGTTACTCTTTCTCGATTCCTTATTTGTTGTTCCTCTGCGAAGAACTGCATGGCATTGTTTGCAATTGAAAATCCAAAATAGAAGTAAATCTATGACCAAAAAATCTATGCGTCTCACTATTATACAGCCAAAGAACACCTGTTTTACCACTGCCATGTGCGTCCTAAATTGCAAACTTGATCCTCCCTGGTGGGGAGTTCTTTAATGAATGGCCTAATGGTCCTAATAGGCATATAAATAACTGGGCTTTCCTGCATCAACTCTATTAGAGAGAAATGCCAAGAGTTACCTCATGGCTAGATTAGATAGAGGGGTGCTAAATCATTTATTTTGTTACTCATGCTGTGTTTGTGATGTAATATTCGATACATAATTCTTCATCATGCTTTTTGGATGAACAGCTCCATTTCCACTTAGACTTCCTTTGTTATATGACGGGGAGCATCTTCTAAGAAAAATAACATTTCACATGAGACCAATCTTAGAATCAAGTGAATCTGTTTTATTTTAGCTGGTAAGCTTTAAGCTGTGGTCCCATCCAGGAGGTCTACACTTGGCATGTGGACCTATCCAATGTTGCTTTAATATACACCATTGTTCCATGTAAATCTCTAACAGGCCAAGTTTGCTTTTGATCACTTGAAGTATGTGATACTTACAGAGAAAGCAAATTGGGTAATTCCCATGGGTCTTCACTGGGCAATCTCTCTAGCTGGTTATTCTGCAACATCCTGCAAAGATACCGTAAAAGAACATTAGAAAGATAATTCATTCTGCTCTGTATAATATTTTAAAACACTATCCCCTGGTTTCACAGACAAGGCTTAAATTAAGTCAGTGCCATTGTTTTGTCTCAAGATGCACACCAGTAATGTTTTTTTTTTTTTTTTTTTTTTTTTCTAGGGCATGTTTATAAATGTTACTTAAATGTCTTAATTGAATTTAGGTCTAATCCTGGCTTAAGCTAAGCCCTGTCTGTGGAACCGGGCCTAAATGTGATTTATAATACATTTACAAATGAAAACTAGTATTATCTCAGTGGCAATGGGTGGCCTTCTATTTGTATTAAGGAAATATAAAAAAGTCACCACTAGTATATTTAAAAGTTAACGCTGAGGCCATTTTCAAATTGAGAATGACAGTGTGGCTCCTGGGCACAAGAGTTGTCCAGCTTACTGCTGATGAGGTTACCTGTCGCTGACATCAATCAGTCAAGAGATATGATTTCAGGTACTGTGTGGTGCACTTTTCAATGGACAAAACCAGAACATGGGAGGGGCAGAGAGACTGAACAAGACGAAACAGAACAAGGGGGAGAAACTGCCTGGGTGGGCCACTGAGGTCATGCTCACAGGACTCGTCGAATAAAAGAACGAAAGAAACAGGAAGTGGTAGAACAATGACACTGAGCTCTTTGAACAAAGCAAATTATTCCAACGTGAGAGCATGAGGCCACAGACGTTGAGCTTTAATTACAAGGCAGACAGCTTTATCATGTCCAATCAAATGAAATTCCTGACATTTGACCACACAGCAGAGAATTGCCAGTGTTTGAAGGAATAAATACTCCTTTGTGGACAGGATGCCCTTATCAAGGAAATCATGGTGCCACCATAGCCATTGTGAATCTAGACTTAAAATGTCCAGTAGTCTTGATATGACATTGTGAACAAGCCTCTATTATTTAGTCATTCAAATGCCACAAAGTTTGTATTCATCCCCCCGCACTTTCAGTTTTGTGTGTCATTGTCATATTTTCACCAATTGTTCTTCCTTTTTTGCCATGTTTTTCTTGTAGTTTTGGTTAATATATTTTCAAATTTACATTTGAAACATTGATTCTGACTAGCTTATTGAAAGCTGAACATTAGTTCAAAAACATCAGGAGGTCAGGTGCTCGTGCCTCAGACAAGTTAGGTTGTTGAACAGGATAGTACGAAGCACAATAGAGCACAGAAAGCAAACAGAGAAAGATTTGTAACTATTGTAATACCCAACCCAATCCCTTTATGTCTACACTGACCACAGAAATAAGATCTCTGACGATGACAGACATTATCTTGTTTTCGAAACAGGAGAAAGGATGTTAAAATATTAAACTGAACTAATTTTCTCATGAACCTACTAAAATGTAACTCTAGTAACGGTTAAAGAAAACATTTTTAATTAGGTACAATTACTGAAACGGTATTGGCACATGATGAAGACAAACCTTTTTACTTTATGGGGCAATAAAAGGATTTGATGTGACAGGGCAATTTTCTTCAGTTGTGCAATCAAAAAAATCAGTGTCAGTGGATTGTTGAATGACAATACAGGGCAAATTTACTGAAGCTTCCAGGACAGCACGGAAAGGTGCATGGAATCCTGTGTGGAAATTTTGAGATGTATGTTGGCGTGAATGTGTTTCATGCCTGGCCTTTGTCTGTCCTTTTCCACTCCATCAACTGGTTAAGTCAGTCAATAAAATTACAATCTGTCAATAAAACATCAACAAACACTCAGGCATAAAGAACAGCTCACTGACCATTCACCACAGAGCAAAACCTGAATCATCACCTGTCAGCGGTTCTGTTTCTAATTTTGCAGTGAATGAAAGTCTTTTTCGGAATGAATCAGCCTGAATGTTATTTTCCATAGAAGCATTAACTGAAACAAAAACGCTCTCACTCTTTCTGTCTTTTGTTACTTACAGGACTTTGAGGTTGTAGAGGCCTTGGAGCACAGGGCCAGGGATGTGTCTCAGGTGGTTGCCCGAGAGTCTCCTGTGGAAGGACAAAAGAAAGTGCTCTGGTTCATTTGCAGTCCAACACATTGATGACTTTAGCAGAGAGATGAGAATCTGGTGAATTCATAAAGGCGAGTGTGCATGTGTGTGCGTTCAGGAGCTCACGGTGAAAACAAAAGTGAGAGATCTTCTTGGACACGAGAACCACAGCAGCTGGGGTTCAGATCTCTCTGGCCGCTGGTCTTTACCGCTCACATACAGAATCTCTCTTTTGTATGGACTCCAAACACGTCAACACATTTTGAAAGGAGCCAAGATATGAATGCGCTCTAAGCTCCTTTTGCCTCCTGTGGCAACAAACACGTCATAGTACGGCTGAATGTATATACAATGGCCAAAGATAAAATGGATAGAATTGCTATTGAGGTGGAAAATGCACTCTACACTCTGTTGTTAGACCTTGCTATTGTTTAAGGGCCTCACGCTACAGTCAGGGTGCAAATTATGGAAGTTTGGAGATATACTCAAACAAGAAAATAATGTAGTCAGATAGACCTGATAGACAATCTTAAGCCTTTCATGCATTATATTGTATTGCTATTAGGGCATGAAAAACAAGATTTGAACTTGTGTTCTATTTTTAAACATTTTTCAAAGAGATTTTCAGATGTCCACTTTAGGGGACAGTATGCATTCTTATTTTTAACTAAGGATATACTGTATTAAACATAATACAGTCATAACACAGTAATACTGTGTGTATTTTACAAACCAATGAATAACATTATATAAAATATATAAACAAAATTATAATACAGCTTGAATTATTGCAAGCACAACTGAGTTTGTTCCTGTTCGACCAGCAGACGCAGAAGTACTTCAAACAAGTTGAATGTTGCATGCCTTTGATATCAGAACATGAGGACATGATTCCATCAAAGATCTGCTGAAGGTACACCTCTGTGGAAACCCAACTCAGACTATGTAGAAAAAGCTTATGCTCCTTCCAGTCTACCATAGTATGTTGATTTACTCTTGTTAGCTGATAATTCTAATCAAGTTCAGATTTCTAACATGAGCTCTCCTCTCTGAGAAAACCTCAGACTGAAATCTACATTAATCTACTGATGTTTTCAAACTGTGGAAAAACTAGTGATCAGGTGTTTTCAATTTCAACTGAAATGAACAGTGCTGGGAGTAATCGGATTACATTACGATGTAATAACGAGTAACAAATTACCAGAGTCTCCTAGGATTGAAGGAATGGATGGATATTTTGGAGCAACTTGGCATTTCTGACTGGCCATCAGCCATCTTTGTTTGGAGAAAAAAAATGTTCACAAACAACAGCTTGCCACTTGGTGGCAGTGTATAGGATGATGCACTAGTGTCCTCTGTAGTGGTTGATGTGCAACTATGCCATCAAAACCCATGCATACGCAAGAAAATGTCTTTTTGAATAGCTGTCCACTGTTGTGACCTCTATGCGTGAAAGTCACATTACGTCTAACGAAGTCATGTTCGAATCATAATCATAGCAACATTATGCATTTAGTGCCATAGTTGGGATATTGGTCCCAAAATCCAATTTTAGTTGTGCAGGACGAATTTCAACAAATCATCCCTTAAATGATCTATCAGAATTAAGCAGAACATCGTGGCTGATATTCCTGAAATTACTCGAGACATGGGAAAGATGTTCCCAGAGAGAGTCAGAGCAAATATCAACCAGCTGTAGGCTCACCCATCCGGACTAATCAATTTGTTTATCAAACAAATCACTTAATAAGCATTCGTGCCTGTTTTTTTCCTGGGTGGCAGAGTTTGAGGAAAGTCTGTCGAAGCCTCACAAGGAGTCATGACAGCCTAAACAGGACCACCCATACCTCCAAAATGCCTCAAAATCGCTCCATCCTGCCGGAGTAGCCTCAGTCTCCTCCTGTACACCAAATGGTTCTTTTTCTGTGACAAGATGAAATTTTTGAGAATTGCGGCCAATGTTTAGCATGTAAGTCAGCTTAGCTAATGTGATGGGTGCGACAGCTCTGGCAAAGCAACAACCATGTTGTATACAGGCACATTAAGGGCGACACAAGCCCAGAAAACAGAAAGACAAAACCCAGAACTGTGTCCATGACAAGGTCTGACAGATCTTCACACACTCCCTTATGCACTCATACACACACACACACACACACACACTTGAGCCATGCCTCTGAGGTTTTTAATGGCTATCACTTCATGTTGTGCCAGACCACACTCCCATCCGTAGACTCTATTTCTGGTAAGACCATGTGCCGCCACTCTTTCACAAACATTTGTTTTGCGTAGGGCGAGAGACAGAGGGAAAGAAAAGAAAGGAATGGTGGGGCTGGTGGAAGGCAAAAATAAAAGTGTCAGATTTGGAGGCTGTGAAGCTTAGCGGTTCACCCCGTGTAAATAGGCCAGTGATGGTTTCACATGCGTGTCGGATGAGGTTTCAGGCATGTACCACAGCGAGCTGTTCTGCTGAAAGCTTGTGCCAGCTCTGCGGTCAACTTTTATCCCTCGTTATAATTCAGTGATGTATCTAAACACTGGAGCTCTCTGCTTTATGTATTCTCTCACATTACAGACAAACACGGCTCTAATGCTAATTTTCCTAAGTCACATGTGTCAACTTGTTTTATATTCTTCTGAGAAATATCTGGAATGATTAGTGTATCATTATGAATATTAAGAATGTTTGTAAAATCTTGTTCAAAATTTTATTTGGCCATAGGAACGTACATTACAAATCAGACAAAAGCCAGTAGCATTTCATCACTCAGTAGAAGGTGTGTGAATGAAGTACTGACTTTACATTTAAGTTGATAAAATGCAACTGGCTTTTGTCTTTCTGCCTATGAAATGCATTAAGGTGTAACTACATTTTGTCATGAAATACTGTATTTCGTGCCATGTAATTCTTTTTTTCCTTATTCAACAACATTAGTTAGGTCACTGGCCCAACCCTGGTCCTGGAAGTAAACCCTGGCACATTTTGTATGTCTCCCTAATCAAACACATCTGATGTAACTCATCAGCTCATTAGTAAAGACTTCAAGACCTGAAAGGGTTGTGTCAGATTAGAGAGACATACAAAATGTGTACTGTTGGGGATACTCAAGGACCAGGGTTAGGAACCACTGAGTTAGGTTACACTTGGCACACTTTTTTCACCAGAGCAGGGGTGTCCGATCCTGCTCCTGGAGATGGGTCAACACAAAATAAACGAATCGCTCTCTGAGACAACTCGTTGTTCCCGAGTCATATTTAAGATTAGTTCAAAAAGAACGAATCGTTCATAAACGACACATCACTAACGCATAGTTGTTAACAGATCAACTGCACACACGCTGGAAGAAGAAGAAGATGAGTGTAAACGATCTTTGCCGGTGTTGTAAAAATAATTTAAGGATACACAGAGTATTTACCAACATGATCATCATTTTTGAGAGAATTAGTAAAGGTGAATGCATATACGAACAAGTTCTCCATTTAGTAAAAGAATTCAACCCAAGCGCTCTTTGGTGACGTGAATGCTTACGTTACTGTTTATCATCTGTCCATCATCGTATAAACAATTTGATTGGTCCGAACAGCTTCTGTTCGGGCATAGTTGCTCCACAACGGATCAAGTCCAGACCGAACTGCCCGACCTCAAATGTTGTGGGCGGGGCTAAGTTCGGCTGGCATCCAGGCTAATTGTTTGCAGCTGATACAAACATAATCTTTGCTAAATACGACTGTGAACCTCTATTGATAAAATAAAATTTGCATTGCCGCATGCTCCTAGTCACATTTTTAATAGTAGAATGAATTTATTTTTGCTGTTTGTCTTCGAATAAGCCTTTGGAGAAAGAAGTAGTGAAGCTGGCATCTTCTTGTCCAGCTGATGGTGCTCAAGGTGGTACTCACATTGACAATTTAGAAAAAAATGCCGGAGGTCTAATACTACACATACTACAACAATTCAAACCCAAAAGTACAGTGTGAAAAGAGACTAGTGGAAGCAGAAGTAGGAGAATGGAATCAAACTCAGGTTCCGACCAAGCAATCAAACCGAGTGTGAAAACAGCCTAAGAGACAACGTATTAAACAGAACCTCTTTGAACTCTTCCCTAATAACCCATGCCAGCCTACTAGTCTTTGCTCTCAGTCCAACATTTTCCAAACTGCCCTCAACACTCCACTCCCCTACAAAGAATCTTTGAATGGTGAGATTAAGGAAGGCGTGAATGAGAAAAATATGCTATTGGTGGCAACCATTTCAAAAGCTTTGTACATTTGGGTTTCAGCTCTAAACTGATCCTCAGACCAAATGGTGTAAAACTCAAAAACAAAGAAATGAATGCATTTTGTTGGATGCAAGTTACACAAAGCGTATTTATTTGCTGTAGTGTGTGTAGTGTGAGATCGCCAGCATCTGTCCAAATCAGACCTAACAATAAAAGCCTCCATCAGATGAAGTGTGAGCTGAGCCTTTTCATACTGCAACTTTTACCACAGATGTTTGTTGAAATTAAGTGTGAGGACACATTTGGATGTCGAAAAGCGTAATCACAACCTACTAACAGCTCCATTGTTGCAGTTCCAGTCTGTTTTTAGCATCAATTGCGACCTCATAAAGTGGCAACCACATGTTTATTGGGAGTAGTTTACGAGAATCGGCTGCGTCGCAGATAGTGTGTGTAAAAAGGTGGAGGCTGGCCGTTGTCATTAGACCACTGAAAGCTGTGTTGACAACAAGCAGCACAAGTCAGAGGCAAAGAACTCTGGGATGACTGGTTATTGTTAGGCCCCCTGCAGCACATCTGTCTTCTGTTAGATGCCTCATTGGGGGCCAAAATACCATAAAACTTTAATTATACTTGTCTTTTTTTTACATTTTGGTTTGTTCGCGGAGAGGTAATTTCAGTTGAGTTTCAGAGAAGAATTGTTACGGAAAGAACAAATAAAGACTTGATGGGACACATTGGTGGAACTCTCTATTCTCCTTTGGATGAATCAGTGAGTAAATTGAATTGTGAAATGTTTTCCACATCCACATAGAATCTACACCTGCAGGTACAAAGCTTTTCAGATTTCAGTAAAATTGTCATTTACGAAAATGTAAATCCCATGCATAGTCGTTTATTAGCAGAAGTTATTATTTTTTTCAATGCTAGCGACACAAAACAGAATTAAAGGAATAGTTCACCCAAAAATTAAAATTACCCCATGATTTACTCACCCTCAAGTCATCCTATGTGTATATGACATTTTACTTTCAGACGAATACAATGAGAGTTATATTTTACTTTATAAAGTTTGAAATATGGATAATTTTCTTACACAAACCTATTGATTTGCTTCAGAAGGCCTTTATTAACCCCCCAGAGCCATATTGATTACTTTTTTATAATGGATGGATGCACTTTTTTGGGCTTCAAAATTTGGGCTGCCATTATAAAGCTTGGAAGAGCCAGGACACTTTTTAATATAACTCTGATTGTATTCGTCTCAAAAAGAAGAATGTCATATACATCTAGGATGGATTGAGGGTGAGTAATTCATCGGGTAATTTTCATTTTTGGATGAACTATCCCTTTAATGATTGTTTTCAAACAGTTTTCCAGAACACTCCCCCTGCCTGCCATTGGTTGGAAAGACTAATAGCCCTACCCCAAAACACTAGCCACGGATAGAAACAATATTTCTATATTGGGGTCAGAATGCTTAAGTTATGAATGGCTTGCTTATAGTATTTTAACACACACAAAAAAAATACACTTTAGCTTTAAACGTTTTGGCGAATGTGTTCGGTGCATCATTCTGTGTATAATAACGTCCATTCCTTCTGTCCCTACTCATCCATAATAAAACAGGACAATATTTATTGACACATTGCATTACACCTTCCAAACAGTAAACCCATTTTTTTTGTCCTTTTCTGGAAATGAGGCCTACATGATAAATTACTTCCATAGAGATACATGCATGCCATGTTTTAAAAGAGCTCAATTTCATTGTCTGCCTATTAAATTATTTATTTTTGCAATTACCGCAAGCATGCTGCAAGACAATGGAAAAAATAAACCTGGACAAATAGTGATTACTTAAACAAATTACTCAAACCACATATGTATTGCATTATTGAAAAACTAAATCTGAAGAATTTTCTGACTGGTGAAAATATCACTGGTTTTAAAACCCTAAGAACCGGGTCATATTATTTGCAATGCAGTTTCCTATGATATCAGTTTCATAGCACAATGGAAAACGTTTCTATAGCTAAATCATTTTCGATTGGATCCTGGCCTGAGGAGGATCTGCAACTGGAAAAATGTACACGTTGTGACTGTACTTCCTCTGGCTTTGAAATTCGAAGTCTCGCCAGCTCCCTGAAAGTGACCTTGTCTCCTCGAATATGTATTCATCATCACTATAAACTCTGACCTGTGCAGAAATAGGCTGCGCACGGCCCCTTTAGATTCTCTCGTAAAAAATTGGATTGGCATTTACACAGATCTTTATCACAGGGCTCTTGCTCTGTCCCATGTGGGAAGGAAGATAACAGAAAAATCCTGTGATATGTCTATGCTATCATACATAGAGTAACCAAAATTTAACATTTCAAGAAAACAGATACGGGTTAAGACCGATTCCCCATACCAAATTTCCTAACTTTGATTTCACAAGCCAGTGTTGTGGAAGCTATTCTGAAACTGACTGTCTGTTTAATATCAGCTATCACTTTATTTTGATGCTCCCCAATAGATATAAGTAACTTTGCACCTACATGTCAACTTATTCTACTAACCCAAACCTTAACACCTAACCATAACCTAACATCTACTAACAGTCTACTAATACTCTAATGAAAGTGAGTAGACATGTAGTTGACAAGTTAACTTATAGTTAGTAGAAAGTTTGGTCACACTTTAGTTTAGGTTCCAATTCTCACTATTAACTACGATACCATCAAAATAAAGTGTAACCGGTGTGTCCAAGCATTTTGACTAGTGGTGGAACACACACACACACACACACACACACACACACACACACACACACATACATATATATATATATATATATATATATATATATATATATATATATATATATATATATATATTAGTTCCTTCTATATATAACAAGGGCCAAATTGTGATGGCTAGACGAATGAGTCAGAGCATCTCCAAAACTGCAGCTCTTGTGGGGTGTTCCCAGTCTGCAGTGGTCAGTATCTATCAAAAGGGGTCCAAGGAAGGAACAGTGGTGAACCGGCGACAGGGTCATGGGCGGCCAAGGCTCATTGATGCACGTGGGGAGCGAAGGCTGGCCCATGTGGTCCGATCAAACAAACGAGCTACTGTAGCTCAAATTGCTCAAGACGTTAATGCTGGTTCTGATAGAAAGGTGTGAGAATACACAGGGCATCACAGTTTGTTGCGTATGGGGCGGCATAGACACAGACCAGTCAGGGTGCCCATGCTGATCCCTGTCCACCGGATATACATATACACTTACCTAAAGGATTATTAGGAACACCATACTAATACTGTGTTTGACTCCCTTTCGCCTTCAGAACTGCCTTAATTCTACGTGGCACTGATTCAACAAGGTGCTGAAGGCATTCTTTAGAAATGTTGGCCCATATTGATAGGATAGCATCTTGCAGTTGATGGAGATTTGTGGGATGCACATCCAGGGCACGAAGCTCCCGTTCCACCACATCCCAAAGATGCTCTATTGGGTTGAGATCTGGTGACTGTGGGGGCCATTTTAGTACAGTGAACTCATTGTCATGTTCAAGAAACCAATTTGAAATGATTCGAGCTTTGTGACATGGTGCATTATCCTGCTGGAAGTAGCCATCAGAGGATGGGTACATGGTGGTCATAAAGGGATGGACATGGTCAGAAACAATGCTCAGGTAGGCCGTGGCATTTAAACGATGCCCAATTGGCACTAAGGGGCCTAAAGTGTGCCAAGAAAACATCCCCCACACCATTACACCACCACCACCAGCCTGCACAGTGGTAACAAGGCATGATGGATCCATGTTCAAATTCTGACTCTACCATCTGAATGTCTCAACAGAAATCGAGACTCATCAGACCAGGCAAAATGTATCCAGTCTTCAACCGTCCAATTTTGGTGAGCTCGTGCAAATTGTAGCCTCTTTTTCCTATTTGTAGTGGAGATGAGTGGTACCCCGTGGGGTCTTCTGCTGTTGTAGCCCATCCGCCTCAAGGTTGTGCGTGTTGTGGCTTCACAAATGCTTTGCTGCATACCTCGGTTGTAACGAGTGGTTATTTCAGTCAAAGTTGCTCTTCTATCAGCTTGAATCAGTTGGCCCATTCTCCTCTGACCTCTAGCATCAACAAGGCATTTTCGCCCACAGGACTGCCGCATACTGGATGTTTTTCCCTTTTCACACCATTCTTTGTAAACTCTAGAAATGGTTGTGCGTGAAAATCCCAGTAATTGAGCAGATTGTGAAATACTCAGACCGGCCCGTCTGGCACCAACAACCATGCCACGCTCAAAATTGCTTAAATCACCTTTCTTTCCCATTCTGACATTCAGTTTGGAGTTCAGGAGATTGTCTTGACCAGGACCACACCCCTAAATGCATTGAAGCAACTGCCATGTGATTGGTTGATTAGATAATTGCATTAATGAGAAATTGAACAGGTGTTCCTAATAATCCTTTAGGTGAGTGTATGTATATATATATATATATATATATATATATATATATATATATATATATATATAATTATATTATAATATAAGAAATATTCACATATAAGCTTTATCTAATATTTAAAAGAATCCATGATGGGATCAAAAAACATTCCGACTAATCTGAAATAAAGTGTCAAAGATATCCAGACAGTTTGAGTCATAGTACAATGAAAATCAGCTCGGCTAAATGCAGTGCGATACCATGTTTTGGTTACTAAAGAGAATCAAAATGAGGGTAGCTGAGGTGAGGTGAAAAATGTAGTGGCCGCATGTGAAAGGCATTTTGATAGCTAATCTTTCCAGGTGGCATTATCTTTGATGAAGAAAAGATGAGAGAAAAGAAAAGAAAGGAGAAGAGGTTATCTGCAAACACATGGGCAGGGTGGGGGTTTTACGTAGGTGCTAATCTAAGTGTGTTTATCTGTGTCTGACATTGTGACTGTAATAGAAAATCGCTGTCTGATGAAAGACATCTTCACAGAGCTCTCGATTCGCCGATAATTTGTTCTGACAATATCTATGGAAGAAAGTTGATTATATCTACAGTAAAATACAGATGAAAATGGTTGCCTTAGGGCCATTCCTTTCAAGAGGCCATCACATTTTTCTTTTCTTTTATTCACATTTTTCATTATTATATATTTTTTTAAATAATTAAGCTTGATTTTTTTTTACCACGTTTTTTGTGTGTCAAAAAAGTGTATATTAGTAAAGTACCTTTAAGACAAGTCATTTCACTCGGCGGCCATCTTTGAAACGCCTCTCGGGCATGCAATTGCAGATCCTACCTCTTTGAATGGGGAAACATCAAATTCTCAAAACTGTTTGCCAAAATTACGATTAAATTTCATATTTGACATTGATACATTACATTGATATCTGACATCAACTGTCTCATAAATTTTGTTTCTAAATGCTCAAATCATGACAAAAACATGCATTTTTCAACCTGGACGAAGCTAATGCGCAATCCTAAACAAACACTGCCTGTTTCTATAGCAACTGGATCGGCAACTGCAGTGACGCGATGACTTTACTAATCAACGATTGGCTCTTTCATTTAGAAGGTGGGGCTTCATGCCAGAAGTGAGGCTGTCTTTGACCCTTGGGCTACACAGACAATTTTAAATATCTTGATTAAAATATCACTTTAACTTTTTGTTTGTCTAATGGATCAGTCTAACACATATCTTTCCTATTATTCTGTAGAATTCATTACTCATTTTTAGATCCTTATCCGTGCCTTTCTGAATAAGGTATTTGTTTTCAGGCACATCCCTAATCATTAGTTCTTCTGTTGTTGAAAAACTTTCTCCCTACTTTTCCCTAACCATGACTGCATGTCTTATATTTCTGATCATCCAATAGGCATAACTGATGTGTAAATGTGGATGGTCAAGTCATGTGTTGAGCATCTGACATCATAGACATTTGGAGTATGTTTTCGTAGTACAAGCACTTTTATCTCAAAAGATCAAGGAAAATGTGATTGCTCATGATACGACCCCTTTAAGGTTGACGGCGTGTTACTTCAGAGGCACGCGTTGCAAACAGTGCATGACTTAAAACTACCATTGGCTTGCAGCTAGACCATGGAAATGAAAGTAAGATTTTTATCTCGCAACAAGCCAGATTTCCATACTCTTTCCCAGCGATCACAAATTAAAGCATGACAAACTCAAGCATGTGCCCTTTTGATCTCCCTGCTCAACTAAAACTCTTTAAAATGTTTTTGCACATACATTTTCAGATAGAGATGTAGGGCCAGATTTACTAACAGCTTGTGCCAGCACAAACCCTCTTTTGGCGTAAAAACCCCCCACTACTGTCAGGATTTACTAAAGACACACAGAGAAAAATGAATGCTGAAAATGCGTGGACAGGGTTATTTTTGCAGCCGACCTTATTGCATATGCATTTGTTGGAGTTTCCCTTTTAGACTCAAAATTTATGGGGGAGATGTAACCTTCATCCTTCCCTCGGGTCATTTTGACCTGAAACTAATAAAAAAAAAAGAATAATAAATTGAGTGTTCATCGTAGTGGTCCTAGACCTCAGGACTTTTGTCGCATTTGAATCACGAATACACAAAATTTGACTAGATTCGAGGAGTTTGTGTGGTTGAAATTTAAAAAAGTAACAAATCCTTCCCTCCCGGGTGATTTTGACCCCCTTAGGATTGAATGGAGTGCTTCATTATACATAGAAAAACCTAACAAATGCTCCAAATGAAAACTGAAAATGCTAAAAAACCAACAAATTATTTTACAATGTCTACATTTGTATCTGAATGCATTCTGAAGATATAAACTCGAGAACTGACTTTAGGACCCAGCGGAACAGCTCATTTGCTCCATATAGAAATATCATGTTATATAATTTTTTTTTCCCCCACAAGAGATCGGCAGAGACACTCAAATTGACCCAATGTGAGATATTTTGAACTGATTTGAGCTGGTTATGCATGTATTGGAGAGTTATTTTTAATTTAAGTTGAAAAAATTTGAAGAATGTGCTTAACATATATTATTTATTGATCAAATCTAGTAATTTAAAGGTAAATAAAATAAAAAATAATGCAAAAATCTCCCAAAAATTGCATTTTGACCTGTGAGGGAAGGATTTGTTACAGGACGGAAGGGGAGGGGGTGATATGTGCTAGTCAATTTACAGGTATTTGCGCTATTATTTACCGCCCCAGACACTAAATTGCGCTGCTCTTGGTAGATCATGTTGGTCATTATGGACATGATCCGGCTGCGTCTGTGCTCTTTAATTTGCACGTCGTCAGTAGATCACGCGCTGACCTTTCCACTCCCATCAGCGCTTTTTCTATAATTGCGCTTTCACGCTAATTTGCCCTGTCTAGTAAATCTGGCCCTTAAAGTCATTGTAATATGTGTAATGAAAACGAGGTCACATCATGGCAGTGTTGTGGAAAGGCGCCAGATAGAGCACAGTCTGATATTAAGCTCAGTTATTAAAGCAGATGTGCTATAAAACTGATGTGAATGCTTTTGTTTTGATATAAGTTTCTCTGTCCTCCGGTCTGCACTTACGCCAATTATCCTTCATTAATTACAGGATATAAGACAAACCCAGAACTCTAAAGATGGTTTAATCACACTTCACTCACAAGTGTTAAACGAATGCTTAATGACAGGGATTAAAGATCAATGAGAGATTGAAAAGAAGGGCATTAAAAGAGAGGAGAGGGGAGTGGTGCGCCCCAGGAGATCATCTGCAAAAGCAGGTGGGTGGCAACCTCCAGTCTAGTTATTTATTTAGCTTGAACTGCACAGTGACCATAGAGATGTGTTTAAACACTCCTCAATAAGGTTAGTAAATATCTTATTAAAGATAATGTGCCATTACTGCGTCAGAGACATAACAATGATAATAAAGGTGTGTCGAAATGTCTGATTCTGTATATTTCACCAGGTAACAGTAGCTCAAATATTAGAGAAAGACGCTAGCAATACCAATTTTGTGGTTTTAAATAAACAGGAGTGCATGAATTGATAAAATATCAATCTAGGCTCATTAGAAAAACATTGTAGACTTGTAGGAGCAAGCTAAAATGGCATGGTTGCTTGAGCAAATGCGTTTTTATTTCACATTTGCTTTTGTTAACACTATCGGTTATGTTTAGGGTAGGGTCCAGTGTTATTTTCAAATGTAATATTAACCTTTCGGTAACACTTACATTTTGATGTTCCCTTTTGAACATTTTACTGACTATAAGTAACTTCATGCAACTACATGTTATATACTTTATATACTTTACATTATATAATCACGCTTTTAAATGCTTTTAAACCATTCAAGCGTTACAAGTCAAAAGAGAATGCGTAGAACGCATGAACGAACAATAACACACATACACTGTAAAAAATAAATCCATAAAATAACGGGAAAAGTACTGGCAGCTCATTACCTGGACATTGTCCAGTAATTTTACGGACATTTCCGTTAACCCTAACATAGAATGCAATGAAGTAAAAAATTCGAAATACAGGAAAAACACCTGTAAAAAATAAATACGGAAAATTCCGTTAAATTAATACATTACATTGTGCCCTATTTTTACGGATTTTTTTTGTGTGTAATTATGCAAAAATGTCCGATTTGTCGAGTATTCTCATAAGAGCAGTCTTAAATTAGTTAAATAAAGTCTTAAATGAACTTAAATGAAACATGCGTGTGACAGCGCATCAGATCCGCATTGTGTTCGGCAGCGGCAGATCTTCCGTATTTATTTTTTACAGGTGTTTTTCCTGTATTTCGAATTTTTTACTTCATTGCATTCTATGTTAGGGTTAACGGAAATGTCCGTAAAATTACTGGACAATGTCCAGGTAATGAGCTGCCAGTACTTTTTCCGTTATTTTATGGACAGCAGCCTAATAAACTACTGTGACGTCTGTCATTAATGTCAATGTAACAGAGAACATTGTAGCTTTAATAAGGATTCATCTATATTTAATTTATTATTTATGCAGTGCAGACTGTTTGATAACTTTATTCAATTTCTGTATATTTCCTTCCTGTTAGACAGGTAAGGCCACAGGTAAATATGACATTTATTATAATGGGTTTATGTGAAGATTGTTTAAGTTCACTTAAATTAAGTAATTTTTTTAAAGCCTAATAAATGTTGAAATTGATGTAGCTTTCAATTATACTGTAATGTTGAATGTCTATCATTAATGTTTTCATAGAGACATCAGTAGCAGTGTTAGTATCAGTGATACTGGCCTTCATTCATAAAAAGATGCCATTACAACAAATATTTAAAATATACAGTCTTTAAGTTGTTTCTACATTAATTTGGAGAGTAACTGTACAATTATTACAGTATAAAGTATTAAAAACTCTTTAATTAATTAATCGCGATTAATTACAGAAAAAAATTTCTTTGAAAAAGTAAAAAAAATAACATTTTATCGACTGAGAGCACTAAATAAAACATTGGCAGTTTAAAGTACATCTACTGGGATACAACTGAACTGCACTATCATTTTACTGAGTGTCGCAAAATGTGCAAGAAACAACATAATAACATTTTGCAAATGCCACAGGCATGTTTTTCCATTTGAGCCTGATATAGACAGGTGTAAATGCAATAAGTTGGCTTCCTTGCACCTTTCTATGGAGCCATTATATGAAATTTGAGGAAACGTGTACCACCTGCTCTAGTTAGGTGGCCATAAACAATAATTCTTCATAAATAGATTTAAAAAGAAGAAAAAGGTTTCAAAGGGAACAAGTGAAATACTGGAAATCTTGGCTGTTAGGTATCTAAATACAGTAGTGGCATTTCTGGCCCTGCGCCGAGCTCTGCCACAACATGTTTCGTTCTGTGTGTCTGCTAGGTGTGTTTTAAAGGACCTATTTATATTCACAAGAAGTTTTCCTTTGATGTGTGTAAGGAGATCCACCATTCACTTTAAAAGATTCCCGAAGTTATACTTTCTAGCTAATAGCAGGACTTTGATTTATATTGTGGCAGCTTGCTGTTTATCTTACGGCTGTGTAAAGCAGACACTGTGTCATGTTCATTTTTTGCGTTTTGTCGTCGGCCTTCATGCTGAATATATATATGATCAAGCGTCTGTATTTGCTCATCTGCTCGGCAGAAGCTTCCTCTGATGTGAAGACAGCAGCTTATTTCACTGTGTGTGGTTCTGTCTTCATAAGTGTGCGTGTCTGTGAGGAGTATACAGCTCATCTCTATGATCATTTCACATTGATCTGACGACCATCACATTGAACAAGACATGTTACAAATTACTACACTGAGTCCACCCATGTGTTTATGTGTGTGTGTGTGTGTTGGGGGTTGTGTTTGATTGATATAGCAACACGGGCTATGTAATTTGCTCCATATGAGTTGGGCTGCCGGTTGGGTTCTGGTTTATTATGGCAGGACAGAGTGGGAAATGCATCCAGCACTCTGCGGTAGGTGACTCCAGTGCTGTCACCTGCACTGACAGGCGTCAATCAAAATGATTCACTACCACCTCCTTCAGGTCATGTGACTGCAAGAGACGGGAGTGATTTTATTCTCCCACAAAGCCAATTTGTAAAAATGTGTAATGTAAACAGCTTTTATGAAGATTACCATTTTGGTTTGTAGGTTTTGACAGTTTTATAGCTTTATGATTTTTATAACAAAGCTGTATTTGGAATTATGGGTTTCACTTTATTTGGATGGTCCCTTTAACACATTGTGTTGACTATAAGTAACGTTGCACCTACATGTTTACTAACTCTCATTAGAGTGTTAGTAGAGTATTAGACTGGTAGGGTTAGGGTTAGAATAAGTTGACATGTAGCTGCAAAGTTACTTAGAGTCAGTAAAATGTCTTTTTGGGGAGCATCACAATAAAGAGTTAGCAGATATTGAGCAGACAGACTAATACTCTAATAATGAGAATTACATAGTTGCAAAGTAACAAAGAAAATACTTTATATAAAGGAAGACAGTGCACTCTGATTACTTATGAATGGGTGAAAGTGCAACATCCAATATGGCGAATAAGCCCCGCCTTCTAAATGAAAGAGCCAATCGTTGATTAGTAAAGTCATCGCCTCACTGCAGCTGCCGTTAGAAGCTCCGTTTGCTATAGAAACAGGCAGTGCGCATTCAGGACTGCGCATGCGCTTTGTCAAGGCTGAAATGTATTTATTTTTTGTCATTATTCGAGCATTTAGAAACAAAATTTATGAGACAGTTGATGTCAGATTTCATTGGTGATTTCAAAAATTTAATTGTAAGCTTGGCGAACAGTTTTGCAGAATTTGATGTTTCCCCATTCAAAGAGATAGGATCTGCACTTGCATGCCCGAGAGGCGTTTCAAAGGTGGCCGCCGAGTGAAATGACTCGTCTTAAAGGGACTTTGCGTTTAGTCAACAGAATGTTCAAAAAGGACCATCAAAATAAAAATGTTAGGGAATTATTTTGCAAATGTAGATTAAAGCGTAGCATGGAAATACAATATATTGCCAAAAGTATTGGGACACCCCACTAAATAATTAAATTCAGTTGTTCCAATCACTTGCATGGCCACAGGTGTATAAAATCAAGCACCTAGGCATTAAGACGCTTCTACAAACATTTGTGAAAGAATGGGTCACTCTCAGGAGCTCAGTGAATTCAAGCGTGGTACCGTGATAGGTTGTCACCTGTGCAATAAGTCCATTCGTGAAATTTCCTCACTACTAAATATCCCACGGTCAACTGTTAGTGGTATTATAACAAAGTGGAAGCAATTGGGAACAACAGCAACTCAGCCACAAAGTGGTAGGCCACGTAAAATCACAGAGAGGGGTCAGCGCATGCTGAGGCGCACAGTGTGCAGAAGTTGCCAACTTTCTGCAGAGTCAATAGCTACAGACCTCCAAACTTTGTGTGGCCTTCAGATTAGCTCAAGAACAGTGCGTAGAGAGCTTCATGGAATGGGTTTTCATGGCCAAGCAGCTGCATCCAAGCCTTACATCACCAAGTGCAATGCAAAGCATCGGATGCAGTGAAGTAAAGCACGCCGCCACTGGACTCTAGAGCAGTGGAGACGTGTTCTCTGGAGTGAGGCCTTCTCGTCCAACATCAGTGCCTGACCTCACAAATGTGCTTCTAGAAGAATGGTCAAAAGTTCCCATAAACACACTCCTAAACCTTGTGGAAAGCCTTCCCAGAAGAGTTGAAGCTGTTATAGCTGCAAAGAATGGGCCAACTCCATAACAAACCCTACGGATCAAGAATGGGATGTCATTAAAGTTCATGTGCATGTAAAGGCAGTCCCAAAACTTTTGGCAATATAGTGTATATATATATAGAGCTTGGAAATAATATTTAAAAATCAAACTTTGTTTTTTTCTCTTCGTTTCAAACCTGTATGCCCTTATTTCTTCCGTGGAACCCAAAAGAAGATGTTTTGAAGAATGTTGGTAACCAAACAGTTTTGGTGGCCATTGACTTCCACAGAAGGAAAAAAGTCACACAGGTTTTAGTGATGACAGATGATGACAGAATTTTATTTTTTTTGTATGAACTATCCCTTTAAAATCAAATCTACCGTCCTCTCCACACATTCCACAGTTCTGAAAAAGATTTATCCGTCTCAAACTGTTTCTCGTTACCTAGATTTTCACTGCGGCTGAAATGTAAACACAATTTTTTGTGTGAAAATACACAAATTACATGTATAAACATACACCAAACAGATGTGAATTCCAAACATTGTCAAGACGTGATTTGTGTGTTTTTGCTGTGGTTTGTGTTTAGTAAATTTGCTGAGGACCCCTCTGTATTTCTTGGACAATTACACTACACTGTCATTTACCTCCCCTTGTATCGTAAACTATGATGTACCAATGATTTCTCCACTTGAATCACAGTTGCACTACTGTTTGTGTCCTCACGAAGGTTGTTCAGACATTTATGAAGCCAAGTTTAGGCCTTTGTGTTTATTGCTGTTACACATGAAAACCATCAAAATACATAATAAAACACTGCAGATTAATTGTTCTATCTATCTATCTATCTATCTATGTATCTATCTATCTATCTATCTATCTATCTATTTCTTGGTCTATCTCTGTTTGTTTCTATCTATCTATCTATCTATCTATCTATCTATCTATCTATCTGTCTGTCTGTCTGTCTGTCTGTCTGTCTGTCTGTCTGTCTATCTATCTATCTATCTATCTATCTTATTTCTTGGTCTATCTATCTATCTATCTATCTATCTATCTATCTATCTATCTATCTATCTATCTATCTATCTATCTATCTTATTTCTTGGTCTATCTCTGTTTGTTTGTTTGTATCTATCTATCTATCTATCTATCTATCTATCTATCTATCTATCTATCTATCTATCTATCTATCTATCTTATTTCTTGGTCTATCTCTGTTTGTTTCTATCTATCTATCTATCTATCTATCTATCTATCTTATTTATTGGTCTAACTCTGTTTGTTTGTATCTATCTATCTATCTATCTATCTATCTATCTATCTATCTATCTATCTATCTGTCTGTCTGTCTGTCTGTCTGTCTGTCTGTCTATCTTATTTCTTGGTATATCTCTGTTTGTTTGTATCTATCTATCTATCTATCTATCTATCTTATTTCTTGGTCTATCTCTGTTTGTTTCTATCTATCTATCTATCTATCTATCTATCTATCTTATTTATTGGTCTAACTCTGTTTGTTTCTATCTATCTATCTATCTATCTATCTATCTATCTATCTATCTATCTATCTATCTGTCTGTCTGTCTGTCTGTCTGTCTGTCTGTCTGTCTATCTTATTTCTTGGTATATCTCTGTTTGTTTGTATCTATCTATCTATCTATCTATCTATCTATCTATATATATATCTATCTATCTATCTATCTGTCTGTCTGTCTATCTGTCTGTCTGTCTATCTATCTATCTATCTATCTATCTATCTATCTATCTATCTATCTATCTATCTATCTATCTATCTATCTATCTATCTGTCTATCTGTCTGTCTGTCTGTCTGTCTGTGTCCATGTGTTAGTGTTTTCATTCATGCTTCATTGTTTTTCTGTCCTCAAAAGGGTCAAAACACTATTAAAATCCTCTCCATAGCAGTCATGTCCTCACTGGAAGCAACACAAAGCAACAAGTATGTCTCATAAAATGTTACGACATGAAAGTGGACAAAGGAGACCAACAAAACCTTTTGCACTCCTCCAAGGCTGAAGTCTGCCAGAGACATGAGCTCTATATTTTGTTTTTTTGGCTTCTTGTCATAAAACTGGAGATGGGGACCAAAGCAGGGTTACGTCTATTGAGGGGGTTACATTAAAATAGCAGCTGGCCTTTTTCCTCATATGATACCTTTCAAGGCTTTCATCTCCAAATTTGGCCCCAGAGAACAGAGGAGAGGCAGAGAGAAAGAGCGGTATTCATCACATTTTCATTGATTTGCACAAGCATTTGCAAAGAAAACATCAGATGCTGAGGCTTAGTTGGATACACGTTCAGAGTGGGCCTGCAAGAGAGGGGCTTAAGGGTCATCACAGCCTGGTGCACTCCAGCGTCATTTTATAATGCAAGTCCTATGCTGGATTAGGCTCTAGCCAGGCCTTCAGACTGACGGCAGAAGGTCTGGACTTTTTCGCAGCTTTCACTGGTCAAGGCCAAGAGGACGTTTCACTGACATGTAACGCAACCAATCACAGTTTGTTTCGTTCCGTGCCATGTTTAGGGGTGTGGAAATGTAATGTCGATGTCCCTGCAATAACAGACCGGCGTGCGTCTATAAATTATTCATTCAAGAAAGCTGTGCAGGTTTACTGCAACAATGGAGCCGTGAACTTCACAACTTTGTGAAAATCCAGTGTTTAGTTTATCCTGGTAAGCGCTCATTGTCACAGTTGTAAACACAACAGCGTTCTTCTTCAACGAGGGAGTTTGAAGTCGCGGCATTTGTCCAGGAAGACCGTTAAAGAACGCAACACACACGTCTCAGGGATATCCTGTAGAATTCAATCAGATGACGACTTTGTAACTGAAGTGTTTCCAGTTAAGTGTGCTATATGCATCAGACGTTCAGCCAACACTCCGTGGGCGTGACGTCTGAGGCTAAGACTACCAGGGTGCCACTCAGGGTCAGGATTTCAATTTTAAGGCCCTGATATACTTCAAGCGAAAAACGAACAAAATTAAAGACGTAATTTCGAACAAAATCAGACCAAAACAAAGTTATTTTCAGGAGTTCGAAAGAGCTCCCCAAAGCGAACTTTCTAAAAAAGTTTGCTTCGGCTGTTAAGCACCTTCAAACTACCATTGGTCTGTGGCGATTACACCATAGGTAGGTGTGCACCGAGGCTCCGCATTCTTTGACAAGGAAATCTTCTATGGTTTATTTCTTCTGTTCAGTCCATCATGTCAAATGTGGGGGAAAAAACATGAATACACGAGAGAGCCGCTATATAGAAAATGAACTTGTAATTCTAAGTGAAAGCAACACTGACACTTTTTTTCATGTTTAATAAAGCTGTAAATATTTTACAATGTGCTAAAAAAAAATACACGTGACGAATTGCAGAGCTGGTGTAAACATATCCACATTGCTATGATCGGATGCTTTCTTAACTGCTGTTTTCTCACCAATGTCATTTTAATTGTGTGATTATTTTGTTAAGCATGAAGCACATATTTACATATTCATCTAAATGCCACTCTCTGAAGTGTGGATGTTCGCTAACAGTACATTAAACATATTTCAAACTTCTTTTTAGCCCAAAGCAAAGAAATAAAATAACCTTCACCGTGAGTATATCGGGGACTGTAGATTACACTATAAACCCTAATGCTCAAAATAATTAATTGGTTTGAGTAGAGCCAACTTAAATTAAATAAATTAGTTCAATTAAATAAACTTATGAGTATTTAGAACAAAACTGACACATTTTAAGTAATCTGAATTGTTTTATTGTTTTGAGTTTTATCTTTTAATTTAGACAAACTTAAATTTAACTGAAACTGGGCTGGGATTTCTATTTCCCAGCATGCTTTGCCATGACACTCAAAGGGGAGAGTAAATGCTAAAATTAAGTATTATATAATGTTTGTTTTTTTGTGCTAAATTAATGTTAAGTGGGAGATTTAGTAATGTTTTGCAAAGCTAATTTAGAAGAGTTTCTGTTATGTGGGGTTTTTCGGGGGTTATCATAGTGTGATGAGTGGAGCATGAGCTTGGTTTGAGAACAGATATATGTTAAATATATATGCTGATGCTAACAAAGCATTGTATTAGAAATGTAGCATTTCTTGTATTAGCTTGTTAAAGCTAGCCAAGTTTCCACTACTACAAATATTTAAGTTGAGATTACATGATAATTTAAAGTTAAATGTATGAATGAGCCTATTTCAAGTTAAGAGCAATTAAAATTGAGTACAAAATAAAAATCTGCAAGCTTACTTAAAATTTGAATTTCTTAACTTATAAATTTGATGTAATTCGTGTACCAGTCGAAAGTCTGAACACACTTGAGTAAATGAAAGAACTGTAGGCTGATTCTTGTTAATTTTCAAGATTTACTGAATTGCTGAAGGTTTTAAATCAATTCTAATAATCCAGTTCCCTTAGCTTTCCCATTCCTCCTCTTTAACCTACCAGGAAACAGTTCTCATGCATTTCCTGACAGAGTGTCCAGTTAACCTTCACTCGAGAGAACGTGAGAGCTTCCCGCTCGCTACAAATCGCAATTAGTAAAGCAAACACCAGCAGTATTTCCAGCCAGCCGTAATGCCTTCAGAGCAGCTGATTAATGGCCTTCACATAAGGGATTAACCGTTTTCAAATGGGGCAACAATGCACCCATTAAACCCCATCAGCAGTGTCCTGTGGACTGCAGTGAGATGGAGATACCTTTAGCCCTCTAATGGCTCAGCGTCAGCTTGCAATAATAAAGCAACAGAGCAATCTGGCCAGGGTTTGTTTGGTTGATGATGAAGGAGCCATGAACTGTGATTTCAGCTGAGAGCCATTACAGACACAGAACGAAAGGTGGGAGAGGGGAGCTGGCCGTGGCCTTGTCTCTCACACAGGATGAAGAAGATTAGAAGACTTAAGAAAACAGGAGGATGGGTGTGAGACAGGAGTTCCAGGTCTTTAGCATCTGAGTGCCCCCTTCTTAACAGGGCTGACAGTCAGTTACTGCTGAAGCCTGAGAAAGAAGCTTGGTCTTCAAACTGGTAATGCTGGTCTGTTTGGTTTGTTTTAAAGGGGGTTTGGACACTTGTCAGGTTGGGAAACCAGCTGAACAACTAGCTAGATCATGCTAGATCATGCCAGCTAAACCACTTTAGGCTGGTTTAAATTGCACTTTTGTCAGCAGGGCAAATCATGGTTAAGTTTATGAAATAGCTAGGAGGTATTTTTTTTTAATCAATGTTATACTTCTTAATAAAAAAGATACACCACAAATACTAAAGGGCTGGAATTCCTGTCTCACACCCATCCTCCTTTTCTTAAGCTTTCTAATCTTTGTGCTACTTTATACAAAGTTTAAACAATTTAAACTTTTCTTTGGTCTTTTCTGGAAATCTAGTGAGCTCCCTTGTTAAAAAGAAGTGCACTTAATTGCACTTTACAAATAATATATTTTTTAAAAATATTCTTGCTGATGATATAATATTCATGAAATAAAAATCCACTTAAGTTTAAAACATTTAGGTGTACTTTGCACTTTCTAATAATTAAAGGTTAAATTAAAAGTTTTACTTTAAAGTAAATAAAGTAATAATCGTTTGTCCTGCTTTAAAGAAGTACACTTATTTTGATGTGTTGACTAACATAGTAAAATACAATAAAATACTTGATTCTAATTTTAACTGTAGTGTGTTATTTGATATTACATTTCAAGTTAATATATTTTAAATGATCTAAATGGCAGATTCATCATTACAACTGTGTAACTACAAATATATTTAAATACATGTCGCACAAGTTTCAATAGAAATAATATTAAATTATATTTTAGTTTATCATAAATGCTTGTCAGTACTTTTAGCAATACACTTTTAAAAAACAATAGAAGTAATTATGAAATTACATATAAAGTATAATATCTTTTTATATGAAATTAACAAGCAACTATGGGCCAGATTTACTAAACTGGCCCTATGTGTCCAAAACATTACACTCTAAAAATGCTGGGTTGTTTCAACCCATGATTGGGTCAAATATGGACAAACCAAACCATTGGTTTACATTTTTTAATACAATTTTTAATCCCAACAGTTAGGTTTGTCCATGTTTGACCATGGGTTGAAACAACCCAGCATTTTTTAGAGTGTATATTCAGTTTGTACTTCAAAGTATATTCTTTATATAAAGTACGCTAAAGTGTACTTCTTTTTCTGCTGCCTACAACAGTATTTTATGACATAAGTGTGTTCTAAAGAAAATTATGTCAATTGCGATACCTCATTTTGGGAAAAGTTACTGATGCAGCACTGCATGCACATATACCTCAGGGATAAGGCAATCCCAGAATGCTCTGCGACAAGCTTCATAAGTATTTATCCTAGATAAGGCGAGAGACGTGCCAAACATAAATATATTTCACTTACTACTGAAAAGTATTGATGAAAAAAGTTGTCTAATCTAAAAAATCTATAGATAAATGAATATGGTGACCTTCTGGTTATTGATTTTCCACGGAACAAAGATAAATTTGCTACTATTAGGCCGCGTGTCTACCAAAGCATTTTTATCCATCTGAAAATGCTAGACGCTCTGCCTCACTGTGAGCACTTGAGAGCGTTTTGGCAGCGCAGCAGGAATATCCGCGGAAGTGTTACTAGTATCTCATTTCACAGATTTTTTGTTTCTGTATTGATTCTATAAAAATGTTTCGATACAATGTAAAGTATTTGCTATGGCTTTTTTAAAATTATTTTGTTCCTTTATTATGCTTGTTGTTGTTGTCGTCTGTTGACGTTGTACAAGCAAAATGTGGCGGTTGGTCTGTGTTGTATTTGTCCCGCCCCTCCTCCACTGTGATTGGATGGCTGGGTGAAAAGTGACAGTGATGAGCGCTGCGTTTTACTCAAAGTTGGACATTCTTCAACTCTCGGCGACCAGTAAAAAAACGCTGAACGTTTCAGAGTGTGAAATACTCGCTCAGTGCCTCGTTACGCTCATGGCGTTCTAAAAACACGACGCTCCCATTGAAAACAATTGAATACGCCAGCCAGCCAGCCGCGTGAAAAAACGCTTTGGTGGACACACAGCCTTACACTACACAGCCCGGCCAAGTCCCTGTTTGGATTTAAATAGGCAAATGCTTAAGCTTCTATGATTGGATCATTATTGCAGTGATTATTATGTTTCTAGCATGTTATATGTTTGGCATCAGTTCTTCTAACTTTAATTGATGGAGTGTGTAGCTTTTCATTTCTTAAACAACCATGTATGAAGACACATCATGGCCATATTCCAGGATGACAATGTCAAGATTCATCAGCTCAAACTGTGAAAGAATGAAGAATCATTTTCACACATGAATTGGCTCCTCTGAGTCCAGACCTTAAATTCATTGGGAGTCTTTGGGATGTGCTGGAGGAGACTTTACAGAGTGCTGGACTCTTGCATTGTCAATACAAGATCTTGACCAAACATTAATGCTCCTCTTGATGGAAATAACATCACAACATTTATTTCCATCAAGAGTTGCGTACATTTTTGGCCAAGCTCTTGTATTTAGATTAGATTTGCAACAGCATGATCTTGTATTTAGATTAGATTTGCTACAGCATGTAGACAGTATACAAAACTCACTAGCTTTTGGAACAGCACTCAGAAAATCATCAACTCTAAAGAAGGCGAGGTAGAGCAGAAGTCAAAAGGTGGGGTTCAGGAAGTAGAAGGACATGCTTGGCTCAGATTGCATTTCATCTGTCCCAAAGGCGCACAACAAGACTTCCTCTTCCCCCTTTCCACACTCACAGATGACCTTGGAGTTGATAGGACAGCAGCCAGAATCTGACAGCCACAGGTCATGGGAGAAGTTTATGTAATGCTGAGGGACTTTGGTGGGTTATAGTGTTACAAAAGTGAACAAGTAGATATTGATGGCTCAGTCTGAGTTCTGATTGAAGTAGACACGCATCGCATAACTCAAACACAGGATGTGGAGGGATAGCGTTTGGGTCGGGTCAGATCCGCCTCTCTGGACGATAAACATAAAGACTTAAAGTCTGTATTCTCTCATCATATACATTTTATCACATATGATCGTTCCAATTAATCATTCGATTTTTTTGTGGGCAGCTTAAGGTGTAACAGAGACTAAAAGAAAAAGAGAAAACTCCCAAAGAGCCCGCCGTCATCCCTAGGGCATACAGAACTTTACAGATGATCCTCAAAATTGTAATTTAGACTCGTGAAATTACTCTGCAAACTGTGGTGCCTAGGGGTGTAAATGAGTACCAGAAAGGGTAAAAACACAGAAATTCATCATTCCCAGCAGCACATCAAAGAGAGCTAAGCTTGAAATTTATCTCCCACTAATACCACTGTAATGTGTTTTCAGTCAAACTGTCTCTGGGAGTTTCTTGCTGTTCATTATGCAGTTATTGAATAGGAACAAAAAAGTCTATTATATTCCTTAACAATAACTACAGTCAAAATTAAAATGATATGATTTTAATGAGGTGTACAATACGGTTTCAAGCAGCGCTTGGGGCGTTACAATCATATATCATTATATCCCAGGTCTTTTTCTCACAATATTGCATCAACACTTTAGATCTTGTTTTTTTTTATTATTATCATTTATTATGTGTAGGCATGTCTGCATTCGTTTTTTTATTCCTTGTTACTGGTTTGTTTGTTTATTGTGTGGCTTTTTTCTTCTTCTTTGTATTTGCATGTGAATTTTTTTTTTAATTCCCTGGTAAAAGAGATATTGTATCTCAATGGGACCTTCTATAAAACAATCATATCAATATATTGTGAATTTTTTCCCTCAGAATATTGCATCAGTAATTTAGATCCTTGTATTGTTTTTTGTTTTTTTAAATACATTACAATCAATGAATCATTATTTATTTATGTATTTGTTACTATCTGAATTATTATTATTATTATTATTTTCAATTTATAAATAAAATCCTTATATCCTAATATTTTGCATTACAATAAGACCCTTGTATTGATATTTTAAATGCATTATTTATTTATTAATTTGTTTGTTTGTTTGTTACTTACTGAAGTATTATTATTATTTTCTATTTATGAATAAAATCCTTATATCCTAATATATTGTTATATAATAATGTTATTGTATTGGTATTTTAAATACATTATTAGATTTTATTTTTTATATTTATAATTTTATTTTTAAAATCCTTATATCCTAAATACACTCACCTAAAGGATTATTAGGAACACCATACTAATACTTTCGCCTTCAGAACTGCCTTAATTCTACGTGGCATTGATTCAACAAGGTGCTGAAAGCATTCTTTAGAAATGTTGGCCCATATTGATAGGATAGCATCTTGCAGTTGATGGAGATTTGTGGGATGCACATCCAGGGCACAAAGCTCCCGTTCCACCACATCCCAAAGATGCTCTATTGGGTTGAGATCTGGTGACTGTGGGGGCCATTTTAGTACAGTGAACTCATTGTCATGTTCAAGAAACCAATTTGAAATGATTGGAGCTTTGTGACATGGTGCATTATCCTGCTGGAAGTAGCCATCAGAGGATGGGTACATGGTGGTCATAAAGGGATGGACATGGTCAGAAACAATGCTCAGGTAGGCCGTGGCATTTAAACGATGCCCAATTGGCACTAAGGGGCCTAAAGTGTGCCAAGAAAACATACCCCACACCATTACACCACCACCACCAGCCTGCACAGTGGTAACAAGGCATGATGGATCCATGTTCTCATTCTGTTTACGCCAAATTCTGACTCTACCATCTGAATGTCTCAACAGAAATCGAGACTCATCAGACCAGGCAACATTTTTCCAGTCTTCAACTGTCCAATTTTGGTGAGCTCGTGCAAATTGTAGCCTCTTTTTCCTATTTGTAGTGGAGATGAGTGGTACCCGGTGGGGTCTTCTGCTGTTGTAGCCCATCCGCCTCAAGGTTGTGTGTGTTGTGGCTTCACAAATGCTTTGCTGCATACCTCGGTTGTAACGAGTGGTTATTTCAGTCAAAGTTGCTCTTCTATCAGCTTGAATCAGTCGGCCCATTCTCCTCTGACCTCTAGCATCAACAAGGCATTTTCGCCCACAGGACTGCCGCATACTGGATGTTTTTCCTTTTTCACACCATTCTTTGTAAACTCTAGAAATGGTTGTGCGTGAAAATCCCAGTAACTGAGCAGATTGTGAAATACTCAGACCGGCCCGTCTGGCACCAACAACCATGCCACGCTCAAAATTGCTTAAATCACCTTTCTTTCCCATTCTGACATTCAGTTTGGAGTTCAGGAGATTGTCTTGACCAGGACCACACCCCTAAATGCATTGAAGCAACTGCCATGTGATTGGTTGATTAGATAATTGCATTAATGAGAAATTGAACAGGTGTTCCTAATAATCCTTTAGGTGAGTGTATATTGCATTACAATAAGATCATTGTATTGATATTTTAAATACATTATGAATTTTTTTATTTTGTTACTGAATTATTATTATTATTATTTTATTTTTATTTTTTTATTTATGAATAAAAACATTATATCCTAATATATTGTTTTATAATAAGATCCTTTTATTTATATTTTAAATGCATTATTAGATTTTATTGATTGATTGATTAATTCATTTATTTGTTTGTTTTTGTTACTTACTGAATTATTATTATTTTATATTTATTAATATAATCCTTATATCCTAATATATAATATGATCCCTGTATTGATATTTTAAATGCATTCTTTATTTAATTATTTTTTGTATTTTTTTGTAAATTATTATTATTGTTTTGTTTTTTTAATTGATTAATTCCATTTATGTGTGAATAGAATTTCCTGGAGTCCAATTAACACAGTATCAGGAAGTTGAGTTATAAACCCCTTCTTTGAGACACTGGTAAAAAAAAGTGAAGTGCAGTTTCAGTCGTGATACAATTATGATGTTGTGATGCATCTTGATGTATTGACTCATGATGAAATATTACGATGTGCATCGTGAGGTAACTGGCATTATTAGTGAGTTAGTTGAACAGAGGGGTTAAGACTCAACGCTTTCAGAGAGAATGACTTCAGGTTTGTTATTTTGTTGAAACTTCGACATCTTCCCCTACATCGACCTGTTTGTTTGAAATGTAGCAACAGCACGCCATTCCCAGGGAAGTAAGGACTAATTTAGTGAAGTGGAATGAGGAATTGCCCATTTGCTTTGACAGCCACGCCATAAATATTGACTCCTAGAAAAATGTTACATTTCCTGCAGGCCTCCTGCCGTCGGCATGTTCCCCAACACTTTCTGACAGCTCTGGGCATTCCCAATCCATCCTGTTTGTGTCAGTCAGGTGGCCCAGACTCCCAGCTGCTCCGCAGGCCTGCTTCTGCTGCCGCTGACGGCACCATGTGTGAGCTGCCACAGTGGCCAGGTGCTTTTCATTTCAATCTTAACGCTCTCCAGAGACTCTCAAAGGGGTTACGCTAGGTCTCACCTGAGCTAATTGGTCCTTCAGGGGGAAAAGTAGGAGCAGACATGCTATATTGGCTTTAGCCTTCAACTTATTTTGATTGATGGCTGACACGTAAAGGTCTAGACAGAGTATGTACATGCTAGATGTTATATAAAATATGTTTGATCTTTAATGTGGCTCTGATGAAGCTGCAGGAAGTACTGTAGCATCTTTGAGCTTTGAAGAGAGCATTTCTTGCTGACACATGCAGTGTTAAATGTGTCTGACATAGAAAACGATGAAAAAAATGGACATTTTTGCCAAAAAATACAAGGTTGGTGCGATAAAGACCAAATATAAATGGGTTGTCCTGCGGTGTAACATCCTATACTCCATTTAAAACTCTATTTTTTTTTCATCTTTAACTAGCTTATATTAGTTGAGACACTACAAGGAAATTTATACTTTAAAAAAAATCCATTTAAACTGCTAAAAAAATATATTTGTATAGCTTTTCTTATTTTTCGGTAAAATTAAATTAAAACTAAATAAGCAAAACAGCATAAAACGTATGAGTTTAACAAAACGTGGTGAGGTTTATGCTTCAAACAAAAAATAATAGGGCAAGATAAAAATTAAAGAAATATTTAAACAAGTTTAGCTGTTTTTATGTAAAACATTATATAAAATACTATAATATACTTATTAATATACTATACTATAAAAGATAGATAGATAGATAGATAGATAGATATTTTTTTTTGATATTTATACATCATCTGAAACCTGAATAAATAAAATAAGGAATCTGAGGGTGCAAAAAAATCTAAATATTGAGAAAATCGCCTTTAAAGTTGTCCAAATGAAGTCCTCAGCAATGCATATTAATACTAATACATTTTGGATATATTTACGGTAGGAAATTTACAAAATATCTTCATGGAACATGATCTTTACTTAATATTCTAATGATTTTGGCATAAAAGAAAAATGTATAATTTTGACCCAATATTGTTGCCTATTGACACAAATATACCCGTGCGATTTATGACTGGTTTTCTAGTCCAGGGTCCCAAGTTTTTTTTTTCAAGTATAAAATACTAATGAATTGAAATGATCCATCCCTTATATTCATTTTAATGTTGGTGTAAAAATAGGGTAATATATTAATGTGAAAAAAACGTTTAATAGAAAGAATTAATCAACATGTTATACGTCAGCTACCCAAATACACAATGCATGCTACGGTCATTATCACCCGATCTGATGATTTCATTTATTTATTTATTCATGGTTTTATGGTATCTAGGTCTTGTATAACACATCTGGAATTGCGTCATTCTCCAACTTAACCTTCACTGAAGAACTTCACATAAATAACCACTCATCAGCCGGATTTTTTGTGTACACCGTTTTGTCACACCATAGAGGTGAACTCAACTGAAATACGCTGCAGTCCAGGTTTAAATGCCATTCAAATGTACTTACAGTTCACTGAGGAAGTGCAGGTTGTGGAAAGCGTTGGGCTGAATCTCACTGATGTTGTTCATACTGAGATCCCTAAAATCCCCAAAAAATAAAAGAGAGAGAGAAATAGAGGGTCAATGGCAATGACAGTGATATCAGTTATGCAGTTGTCAGCATCATTACTCCAGTCTTCAGTGTCACATGATTCTTCAGAAATCACTCTAATATGATGATTTAATGATCAAGACACATTTCTGATTATTATTATCATGTTTTTGTAAAAACTGTGATACATTTTTTCAGTATTCTTTGATGACTAGAACGTTTAAAGCATTTATTGCATCAATTTAATGCATCCTTGCAGAGTATTAGTATTATTTTAGTAATAATAAAATAATTAATATCTTACTGACCAGAAACTTTTGAATGGTGTATATAGTGTATATCATAATAAAAGTATATAAAGCTTGTTTGTTGTTTTTTTGTTGTTTTTTTTTTAATAAAAAAATACTTTGAATGAAATTGTCTTCATAATCAAACATGAAACATATAAATATTATCAGGAACTGCATAGATCAATAGCAATATGTAACAAAATAGGAAAACTGTCAATTTTGTAAAAGCATAAACAACAGCAGAATTAATAATATAGCTGCAGGCAGCAATTATCGGGGCCAAGCACAACAGAATCAAACAAGGAAGCTAGCAGCAGACCAACTGTAAAAATGAGTAAAGACATTTGGAGACAATTTTAAGCAAAAAGGTTGAAAACCCATAAATACATTGAGTTGTATAGAGCCAATTTCATGTTTTGTTCAATTATAGGGCCACCAAGTGGTGCAGTCCCACCGTTTTTTTGTTGTTTTTTGGGGGGGGGATATCATTGGACATTGCACCACACCTGAAGTGATAATCATGGTGTAAATGTTATTTTTTAAATATATTTTCCGAAAATATGCATGCAATATAAAGGCAAATATTGTACAAACGTATCTTAAACCTATTCTATATACTCAGAAATAATATAAAATAAGAAAAATGCTAAATATTTCTTAGCCAAAAAGTAATAGCAATAAATAACACAAGTAATAGGCTATTATCAACAGCAAATGCTTTGTAAAAACAGAAAATAACAGCACCTTTCAGCCTGTCACCATCATGCAAACATGACAGTAGTAGTTCTACAGTAGTAGTTCTTTACAGGTTTTTGCATTCCATTGAGCTATTTTTTTCTATTGTTTTTATGTTTGGGTGACGTGTTTGGCTGTTGCACTCGTTTCTCGCGTCTTTAGCGGCGTCTTACCCATGAAACGGCATTCTAAAAACATTGCACACAAGTTAGAAGAAAGTTCAACTCGCGCCTAATATCTTTCAACGCAATATCGCATTCTGTGTGAACAGCCGCTTAGACGTGATGTTCTACGTTAATCTACGTCGGTTAATCATGTGGTCAGATCATTTTCTTCTCTTAACTGTTATCATTGCTGTATTTACAACATGTCTAAATGTAACATTTGCTAACATTTTTATTCAAAACCATGATTTCTCGTTTTAAAAATAATAAAATCGCGGCAAAACATTAAATTCGAATTAATCTGAAAAATCGCCCAGACCTAGTGTCAGAGATACAGCCTTGTGTCCAATTTTGTGTGCTCTTTATCAAATTTGTCTTTGCGTAATTCGAGAATAGTTTTGAGAAGAGGGTTTATCAAAAAGCTTTTGATAATTTTTTGCCAGCATGGTCTGTAGATGACCTGATTCGATTTTCATGAAAATCGAACTATCTAGGAGGAGTTCGAAAAAAGTAGTTTTTTTGGTGGGAAAATTTGGCGGGAAAATTGCTCTACTGACAATCGAATCACCTTGAGCGACGGAATCAGAAGAAAAAATAATTTAGTTTCTAGCCCTTACGGTTAAAAAATTATTAGCATAAACGTGAGTGCAACTTTGGACAGTTGGTAGCGCTAGAGGGATTGAGTAAGAGACTCCAAATTTGCTATGGTGACAGTTAAGACTGTCCTCTGTCTGTGTGCCAAATAATATAACTTTCCAGCAAGCGTCCAATGGGCTGCCATAGACTCCCATGGCGGAAAAATAATAAGAAGAAGAAGAACGCCAACGATTACAATAGGCCCCTAATTAGCCATATTATCAAGCCACATATGAATTTTGTGAATTCTAACTCCCTTTTTATAATAAGTATTATTACTAAACTATGATTATGTAGTTGGTTTTATTGTGTTATTTAAGTTTATCATTGTTTTTGCCTGCTGTATGTGGCTTATCCGAACAGAACTGTAACTCATTTCGGATCACAACCCTCTGGTTGAGAACTAATCATTTGTTTAATCTAGGTCTACGTGTTTCAGAGAAATACTGATATTTAGTTTATGAGTTTATGCTTGTTTAGTTTATGAGTTAATTAATTTAACATAGGCTCCACGACCGCATATTTTACTTTCTGGTCATAACCGGAGCTTTTGACAGACACGATCGTGATCATTGATCAACATCCTCATTTTCGTTCTTGCGATATTCATTAAGCTTTAAGTGCAATCAAGATGAAAAACTGCACAATATTGATTGTACTCCTTGAGTAATTATGAGTAATCCAACACAGTAGATCTCATGTTTCAAATGAAAATACCGCCTGCATCAGTTGGCTGGCTTCAAAAACAGACCAACAATACAACCCTTGATTACAACATGTGAAATCTGGCTTTGTTTTTTTTTTTTTATATCATTATTATTACAGATGCCTCTCTCAATTTCCTGTTCAATTAATTAATGGACTCCAGAGCCAGAGTTAGTGTGGTGATTATGTGCAAAGCCTGAACCCAATGAGAGCAGACAGATCTGATGTCTTTTATCAGCTGTGCCAATTCCATCAATCAATAGTGTTGATTATAGACCTTGCCTGATCTAGACAACACCTTTAGTCAGAGACCTGGACAATCTCTGGGTCAGTTGATGAGAGGCTCTGGCTTTGACAGTTTCTTCTGAAGGCAGCCAAGACCCTTCTGAATGAAACATTTGGACTCTCGTATCAAAGAAAACCCACACCTGCACATTTTACCATCCATCAGAGAGGAAGAGTGGAGAGAGAGAGAGAGAGAAAAAAAAACAATAAAAGAGGAAAAAACTTTCCACTCTGAATTATTGTTCAACGGATGTAATTTCCTCTCTGGTTTGCAGCAAGTGTGTGTGTGTGTGGTTGTGTTCCAGATGTTTTCTGCCTTCAACCCAATCAGACCATCCTAATCATCTTATTTTTTTTCTCTTTTAAATTTGACCTACTCCATCAAAAGACATTTCGGACTCAGGTATATATATTACCCTCATACTTTACCCATCACCCCTAGTGTGTTCTGAAGTCTTAAAGGAATAGTTCACCCAAAGTTAAAAATTATCCCATATTTCACTTAACCTCAAGCCATCATAGGTGTATGTGACTTTGTTCTTTCAGGCGAACACAATTGGAGTTATCCTGGCTCTTCCCAGCTTTGTACTCTCCGGCGTGGGAGGCGGGTGCGCTAACAAGGACACTAAAGGCCGCAGCCTCTAGCGTCAGTTACTAGCGTGCCTATTGAGGCCAGGGCAGTGAGGTTTACACGCACAGCTCTTACTGGCCTATGTCTGTTACACTCACCCCTCTAAACCTAACTCCCATCCGGGTCACGTCACCAATTGTCACTGTTCCTACTCGACCTGTCCGAGCGGGATTCGAACTGGAGACTCCGGCGTGGGAGGCGGATGTGCTAAAGACCGCAGCCTCTAGCATCAGTTGCTAGCGTGCCTCTTGAGATCAGGGGAGTGAGGTTTACACGCACAGCTCTTACTGGCCTACGTTACACTCACCCCACTAAACCTCACTCCCATCTGGGTCATGGCACCATGTCACCGGGACTCGAACCGGTGTGGGAGGCGGGCGCGCTAACAAGGACACTAAAGATAGCAGCCTCTAGCGTGCCTCTTGAGATCAGGGGAGTTAGATTTACACACATAGCTCTTACTGGCCTACGTCCGTTACACTCACCCCCCTAAACCTCACTCCAAATAGGGTCAATGGCAGCAAATGTCACTGTTCCTATTTAACCCGTCCGAGAAGGATTTGAACCGGGGACTCCGACATGGGAGGTGGGCGTGCTAAAGACCGCACCCTCTGGCATCAGTCGCTAGCGTGCCTCTTGAGATCAGAGAAGTGAGGTTTACACGCACAGCTCTTACTGGCCTACGTTACACTCACCCCCTTAAACCTCACTCCCATCCGGGACTCAATCCAGCGTCTCTGGCATTGGAGGCGGGTGGGCTAACAAGGACGCTAAAGACCGCAGCCTCTAATGTCAGTCGCCAATGCACCTCTTGAGGCCAGGGGAGTGAGGTTTACTCGCACAGCTCTTACTGGCCTACGTCCTTTACACATATTAATACCTTAATTCCAAATCTGATGATCTAGAACACATTCACATGAGCTTTAGACATAACCGAACAAATAAGGCTTATTTCTCAGTCGAAATGATCATAAGTTGAAGAAAATTAAACAATTGAAATGAATGAATTCATTCACTTCTTTTAACTGCTCTGCCAGATGCCATTTCTGTTCTTTCAACAAACCGCACACACAAGATTGACGGACACCATAGACAGGCAGCATATTTTCAGACACAGCCTGATGGATCTCAATGGTGTTACATAACCTACAGGTGTAATAAATTATTCAAACCGAGGGTTGAACCACTCCAGAAGTGTAACACTGCTGCAGTGTTGGTGTAGTGCTAAGAAGAATCGGGCATCAGATGAAGTGGTTTTACTGCAAAGACCTTGAACATCTGAGCTTGAACATTTTTAGCAAGGTTTTCATTTAGGCAACGCCGAGTCGACATTGATGCAACCAAACTGCAACATTACTTCATTTGTTGTCCCTGGAGGTCTGGAACAGCCAAAAGGGCAGCTTCTCATAACCGTAGACCACCAGGCTTGAGAAGATAAACTGAAAAGTCTGAAAATATTCATCACAGAGACTTTGATACTTTGTTATTTATTTGTTTTGTCAGTGTGTCAACCATGACAAGGTGAAAAGCTAATTTGCTGTAGATGGGGCCTGGAAAACTTCACTCAGGAAAAGAAACAGAATGAGTTGACCTGACCACCACTGTTTTCCACTGACATGGTGGCATGGAATGCAGTCAACACAAACCTGTTAAACTGGAGGGAATATTTGGGTTTTGAACTGCTCCCAATATCGCACACATGAGCTGGTATTTATGACTTAATGAGCGTTTGCCATCAAGGTGTTGAAGGCTAGTCTACAGCAGCTACACAGAACTAACCAGAATATTAATTCCATATCAGAAATAAAGGATTTATAGCTGTGTAAAACAGGTCTCACACCCAGCAAACCACATTCAAAAACCTCAGAACAACCTGTGCACTAAATCAGTAAGTCAAAACTAAGGATAATGGGATTTAACAACTTTTTGTAAGACAAGTTTATCAAGGATTTGCTCCTTTATTTTAATTTAGCAAATTTCCTCAGTGCTAATATGCTAAAGGCAAGATTCACTAATAGCTTGCTCCAGTGCAAACCCTCTTTTGGCATTAAAAACTACTGCCAGGATTTACTACAGTAAATAAAATAAGCAGTGAAAGGATTCATGGTTATTTTTGCATATGCATTTGTAGGAGTTTCCCTTTTAGACCAAAAATGTATGGGAGGAAAGTATTTAAATTAATCACACAAGATGATTTGCTAAGGTTTACGCTAGTCAGTTTACAGGTATTTGCACCACTATTTACTGCCCACCCCCCCAAAAGTGCATCTTAAACCAGACGCTATTATTGGCCAACCAATAATATTTGTGCTTTTGGTCACATGCCCAGAGCCGCTTCTGTTACATGAAACAGAAATTAACGGCAAATTTTACTATAGCGATAGTGAATGCCAATCTGGGACCGGCCCTCTTGTCTCGGTACTCATGTGGGTGTAACAGTACAAAAAAATGGCGGTTCGGTATGTACCATTTTTTTTAATTAAACAGTAGTTAATCATGTTTAAGATTTAGTTTGAAGCACTTAATATAAAGCACATCTCTTGTTTAAGACAACTTGTATCATGCACTTATCTGTCAGCAGCTCACTCTTTGTTCTCCGTTATTTGTTCAGATGTGTTCGTAACAGTATATCAATATAAGCAATATTGTCCCATCCTAGGGGGAAACTCAGAGTTTGAAATCACGTTCTACGCACAGAGAAGGCTTAAACATCACCGTATTCGTTCGGTACAAATGTGTAATTTGTAAAAAATGTGTAAATCAAAACAATTTAGGTATTATTACGTGTACTGTTACAACCCTAGTAAATACTGTTTGACTTCCTTTTATTTTCTGTGACAATGAAGTGTCAGAAACAGAAAGTTGTGCAGCACATTATGTCCTGGAATAACCAGGGTATTTCTGTTTTTCTCTAAACGCCATCTACTGTCAGAGAGTGAATTTGCATTTTTTACTCATACGCATTGGTCTGAATTTTTCGTACCAGGTGTGCCGCACATGTCATTAAAAGTGAAGCCAAAGCATTTTGAACGGCCCCCCGGTGGCTGGACACAGCATAGCTCATAAACCCTGCCCTCTCCATGTAAACAAATAGGACGTGAGCCAAATTAACCAATCAAATTACACTTCAAATAAATTTATTTCCAAAGATGTTTTCTCTCATTTCAGGCAGTCTTTATCATGCTGATGTAAGTTCAAGTGTTCATTTTTTTAAATAAGTTTGCTTTTATTTAGTTATTTGATGCTATAAAACGGGGGTGTGACATCATGATTGACAGCTGTGATTGACAGCTTCTCTGAGTGAAGTAGTCACGATACCAAAGGGCTTTACTCGGGATATGACTATGTGGTTAGTTTAACAAGCCTTCAGCTGTACTACAATCAGCAGAAATCAAAATTGGAGCAGTTCAGGCTACTCAAAAAAGTTCAGGGGTGTGTGCTTGCGATTGATTCTGCGGGAGTGTGGGCCGGACCTTAATACCGCAGCTCCACTTCATGCTCCCTAGATTCGGGCTCCGAACAACGTAATTAGTGCAAGATGTCACCATCATCTTGGGGCATTAGCTTTTCTACAGTGGAAGTGAGTAAAGGTGCGTCGTCCATCTTGTTTTGCAGTCTATGGTTCATACTCATGTTAACAGGTTTTAATAGATTTGTTTGGTCCAGGGTTTGTGTGAAAAAAACTACTTAGCAATAATGTATTAGAGACTAGCTAATTCCTACTGTTGTGTAGATTAACTTTAATCATCATTGGCAACCTTACTTGCATCACAGACTATATTGCCATCTGCAGGTGGGCTGTCTTCTAAATAGGTTAGACTGCAATCAGAATGACTATGGCTGCATTTTACAGGGTCAAGTGACCCAATTCCGATTTTTTCCTTCCATGTGACACAGATCTGATTTGACCCACGAATGTGTAAGCAGGAAAAAAGCACATTCCAATTCCGATATTCTCAGATCCGTTTCAGGCCTCATTCGTATGTGGAAATAAATCTGATATGAACGGATACATGCATTTGCGTCTGCCATGTAAGCGGACAGATCGGATATTCCTCTGAAAATGCGAGTCGTACGTCATTGAAAAAGCGACGGTGGCGAATAATGTCCCCAACCGCGATCGCATGACTCTTTTCAATGGTGCAATGGAAGACGAAGAGTCAACCCAATGTTTTGCTGACCTTTAAAGGTGAAGCAAATCAAAGCTTGTATTATTATTTTGTCTGCTTTCATTGCAAATCGTGCTGTTTTCAGCGTAAGCTTTTCTGTGTCAGTATGTCTACCTTTGGTTGTTTCACCAAGTATATAGTGTAAATGCAGATATCGGCTATGGGTCACTTTTAACCCTTGAACACATACCTTTAGACTTTAGTCATTCGTCATTCACTACTCTCCTCCTCATTATTTTTTAAAGTTAGACATCAACCTTAGTTGATCAACCTTCTTAGTATTTCTCAATCAATTTATTATAAACAATATAACAAGAAAAAAATTATACTATTATAAAGAATGCCTGTTTCCCATTCATTTTTTTGTCACTAACGACCCGAGGTGTGTAACAGTGTAAGTATATTTTTTCTGCACAACAATAATTGAATCTTTGATGACTGAATAAGTGCAGCTCACCTTTATTCCACAAGGTGGCAATGTCTGACACACAATGATGAAGTGACGTTTCACTCATAGTTACCGCAGGCAGGAAACAAAAGAATAGGAAGAATCATCAGCAAAACTTGAAATGGCTCAGCGATTTACTGCAGAGCAAGAACTGAACGCAATCAAATATTACTGTCACTGTCACTGATGGTGGATCTGGTGAAGAAGCTGTCAGCAATCAAAATATAGATTTTTGAAGAAAATTATAGTTTGAGAATATGTTTGAGATGGTGAATATGAGGCAGATGCTGAATGAACTGGGAAATGAGCTCTGACGAGGGCAGTGATGATGGTATAAAACATCTGCTCAAACTGAACCCTTACAAGCTCTAAAAGGTAACAAAATATACTTTATTTTATTCTTCTGTAATTGATACTCTAATATCAGGAGAGTTTTATATTATCACGACAGGTAGAGATCCATCCGTGTTAGATATAGATCCGTGTCGCTATGTAATAATGATTGGCGAAACATTCATGCATTTAAGGGTTAAAAGAAGATGTTAGCTGGTCATCCAAAAAAATAGATATAGTCAATAAATCGGAACTGGGCATCAAGACCTGCAGTGTAAATGCGGCCTGTGAAAAAGATTATTCATTTCGGCTATCATTTTATTTCAGTTTGTTGCTCTCAACCACTCTCTTTCATCTTATCTTTAGTTAATTTTGCTATTTTAACTTACAAAAAAAGTCAATAGCTTTCAGTTTTCCGTTTTAGTGTATAATAATAACCCTGCTGTTTTTCAATATAAAGCCGCTCCCTCATGTGGTAATCCTCAGTTCTTTCCACACTCAACTAACACATGCTGTTTTTTTACTGCAATAATTACAATTAATGAAAACGACTTTTGTTTTTCAGCCAAGTGGGCAATGTTGATTTAAGACATTAAGAAGTGTAACCGATCTCCTGCTGCCTTTACGGAGAAAGTCATGTTCTTCACACTGCACACGCAGCTTCTTATTGCAACCACTGCAATCAAGAAGATATTGCTTTTCTTTATTATTTTTTTCTATTTTAATTAAAGAAAGGCAGATGTGATAGGCGCAGTCCCGGTTCACAAGAGGTCATAAGCACAAAGGCAATATCTGGCAGCCATGTTTAGGCGCTGAACACATGGTTCCTGATGATTATTGCAGTTATTACTAAGTGTGTTCAGGCAATGCGGCAAGTATGCCTTGCGGGAGACGGTATATATTGAGGCTGTGTCGCAATCTCTTCCCCCACCTTTGCACATGTAGAGGTTTTGATGCACGGCCATCGGAAAGATGATACTCGTAAACGTCAACACATGCAATGAAGACTTTACTAGTTTCAAACAGCTGCTGCCTCTCTCGGCTGTCACATCCCCCCCCCCCCCCCCCCCCACCTCTTACGTTTACATATTAGTCTGGCCTTTGTCTTTAACTTCATTCTACAGCTGCCGCGGCATTTTCATTTGAAAAAAAAATTTAATTAAGCTTTCACGTTGAGGAGATGCCTTGATATATGACTACAGCTTGGCCTTATTGATTTTATAAAATGGTTACCACATAATAAACAATAATAGCATTATGATTATAAGTTTCCCATTTCTAGGAACAGTTATTTTAAAGTGTATTTGGTTTTCTATGGGAATGGTCTACATTGCTCTTTGATCTAAAAGTGATTGACAGCATCTGCCACTGCAACTGTAGAATGACTCCTTTATATATAGTGGATGATTAAGTGAAATAGGACCACCTGTCCATGTTTTCATGACTTTAACGCTCTGGAAAGAGGTGAAGTGTAGGTTACAAAAGCATTTTTAGCCCTCTAAGTACGCATGACATAAGCCTGGCTAGAGAGAGAACGACGGCATGTGTTGACTCTACCAGCACAGTGTCGCATTTACCCCATAGATGTTTAAGATGTTTATCATTTACAGAGAACTTATAGAAAAGTATATTTACTGTACTGGCAGACATATTTATACAGAACAACAATAGTTACATTTAATAGGGAATGCTGTGATAACAATTGTTTTTAACTATAAAGAACCTTTTGTGCACTGGAAAAGTTCATCATGAAACCATCGATGCCATTAAAGAACCTTAATTTTTATGAGTGTTAATACTTAAAGTACAATATTATAACTATTTAGTAGAATATGCATTTGTAATGTTAGTTTTTAGCTAAATTTACAGTAGGCTTATGCCTTTGCATATCAAATCAATGACAAATACCTTTTATATGTCTACTGTGCATGTGCCTAGTTCTAACTAACTTTTTTTGGCGGTGGACAGGGGTCAGCATGGGCACCCTGACTGGTCTATGCAGCCCCATACGCAACAAACTGCGATGCACTGTGTATTCTGACACCTTTCTATCAGAACCAGCATTAACTTCTTGAGCAATTTGAGCTACAGTAGCTCGTCTGTTTGATCGGACCACACGGGCCAGCCTTCGCTCCCCACGTGCATCAATGAGTCTTGGCCGCCCATGACCCGGTTCACCACTGTTCCTTCCTTGGACCACTTTTAATAGATACTGACCACTGCAGACCGGGAACACCCCACAAGAGCTGCAGTTTTGGAGATGCTCTGACCCAGTCGTCTAGCCATCACAATTTGGCCCTTGTGAAACTCGCTCAAATCCTTACGCTTGCCCATTTTTCCTGCTTCTAACACATCAACTTTGAGGACAAAATGTTCACTTGCTGCCTAATATATCCCACCCACTAACAGGAGCCGTGATGAAGAGATAATCAGTGTTATTCACTTCATCTATCAGTGGTCATAATGTTATGCCTGATCGGTGTATATTCCCTGTCTGTTTGTGGACTTTTATGTTATTTCCTGTTGTGTGTTTTGCTTTGTAGTTTTTTGTAGTTTTTCATGCTGATTTAGTTCTCCAGGTGTTACCATTTAACCACGCCCCCTTGTTATCTTGTTTAGCTTGTTCGTCTGTGTATATATAGTGTTTATGTTTCACTCATGGTTTGTCCGTCGTTGTATGAGTTTGCCTAGGTCCCTTGTGTTACCCGGTTTCCTTGTGGTGTTATTAAACTTTCTAGCATTTAGATCTTCTCTCTCGCCTGATCATTCATATCCTTCATGACAGAATGATGGACCCTGCTATAAATCAGCATGGAAAACTACAAAGAACTACAAAGCAAAACCCACAACAGGAAATAACATAAAAGTCCACAAAACAGACAGGGAATATATAACACAATGCATGCAAGTATTTTATTTTGACTCCCACACATTTATTTTAATTTAATTAAATTTAATCTCTCACTTCATGATCAAAGTTTATTTTACTTTAACTCCCACAAAAATATTTTATTTTATTCTTTTCTTTTTTCTTTTCTCTGTTTAATTTTTGTTTTTTTTTGTACTTTGTGTCCCACAAAAAATATTTTGTTTTGTTTTGTTTCATTTTATTTATTATTTTATTTTTATTTTATTTTTCTCACTTCATGATGAAATGCACGGCAAGTTTTTTTTTTTACTTTGAGCCCCACACAATGAAATGAAATTAAATGAAATTGTGCGGGGCTCAAAGAATTATTTTTTTTTTAAACTTGCCGTGCATTTGATCATGAAGTGAGAAAAATAAAATAATAAATAAAATAATAAATAAAATGAAACAAAACAAAACAAAATATTTTTATTTTACTTCCTGATCAAAGTTTATTTAATTTTCTATTTTACATTTTTCATTGTATGTATGTTTTTTTTTTTTTACTTTGTGTCCCACTAAAAATATTTTGTTGTGTTTTGTTTCATTTTATTTATTATTTTATTTTTATTTTATTTTTCTCACTTCATGATCAAATGCACGGCAAGTTTTTTTTTTACTTTGAGCCCCACACAATGAAATGAAATGAAATGAAATTTTGTGGGGCTCAAATATTATTATATTTTTTTTAAACTTGCCGTGCATTTGATCATGAAGTAAGAAAAATAAAATAAAAATAAAATTATAAGTAAAATGAAACAAAACAAAACGAAATATTTTTATTTTACTTCCTGATCAAAGTTTATTTAATTTTCTATTTTACATTTTTCATTGTATGTATGCAATGCATGCAAGATTTTTTTGTTTTGTTTTTAATATAGGCCTACGCAAATAGTTTTCACATCATTCACATCCAGTACACATAGGATGTGGACAAAGACCAAAGCAGGGTGCTGAAGGAATCCAGCGCTGGAGACATGACTGGACTGCTCTGCCGGTCGTGTCGAGGCACAGGAACAGAGAGGAGATGTAATAGCCATCTTTGAAGTGGCTCTCGAGGGCTCGCTCCTTCCGCCAAACCCTGGCACAGGTATGCTTTAATCTCTACTGCCTCACACCAGCTCGTCATCAAAAGCATGACATGCTATTCCCCTTAAATAACTGCATTTACTGTATACAGTTTGCCTAGAATCAATGTGAGAAAAATACTGTTTCCACTGCAGAAGCTGAATGTTAGATGAAAACTTAAAAGTCACAAGGGCACTCAGCACTTTCCTGTTTCAAAAAACATTAAGGTGTGTCAGAAGTTGACAATGATGATGAATTGGATGATGATGATGACTTCAATCTCTGAGTCAGACCTACCACATTAGTAAAAACCTTTGGGGCGAGTTCACTGTGAACAGCAAGGAAACTTCTGGGAATTTTATTTGACAAATGCAAAATTCCTGCCGAGGAGCATAAGAATATTTTTAAAGACGAAAGGGAAGGGGAAAAGTGGGTGAGACAGATGCATAGATTAAGAGGCTGTTTGGAAGAAGTTGATACAGTCTCCATGGTGAGAGACCTCAAGCCCTTTTCGGGTGAAACAAAGTGTGGAGGTCGGAGCCATGCTTCCATTCATCATTCACTCTAAGTTGACGTAATGGCGTATCAGAGAAACCCAGGGACCCAAAACAACAGTCTAAGACTTAGCTTAGAAATTGTGTCCTGCGAACAGTTCCCACCTCACACACAAAGGACAACAAAGTGATAAGCTAACACGCTAGTTCGTGCCGCTTTGTTTGTTGATAAGGCCGTAGCAAGTGTTATTTGAGTGTTCATTAGAGATATTCTATGTCTTTCTCACCCCCTTGATGACAGCGACCCATTTATCAGCACTACTGGAACAATCTGAGCATTGTTGGCACGTTTCCTGTTTTTTGTCTCCCTTGCATGGACGCTCACTAACTCACAAACACTTTCCTGTAGGTCAAGGGCCAAAGCTTCTCAAAGTGTCTTTACACTAGCTTCAGAGGAGACCACCCTGGAGCGGAAGGAGGGATTGAAGTTGAAGCTTCAAAAAATAACATGTGATAAGGCAAAAATCATAGTTGCCATTTAAAAGACAGAATGAGGATAGGGGTTCCTCTTTGTACAACGGAACAGGCCATAGAGATGCCTGAGTGCACAATGAGCTTTCTGTACAGCACATTGCTCTTGCTTCATGGCAAGGGGTTTGAATTTGATTGTTTTACATACCATTTTAATTGAGTACATTTCTATGAACAAGGTAAAAGTTAAACTTCTCTCACTTCATGACCAATGATTGTTTAAATTATTTATTTTTTACATTTAAGTTTCTTTTTTTAATTCTATCAACAAATGACCAAAATGTATTTATTTTATTTTGTCATTTTTATTACATTGTAACTCCTCTCACTTCATGACCAATGTGTATTTATTATAGTATTTTTATTTTAATTTTTAATTTAATTTCATTTAAAAAAAATTACTTCTTTCACTTCATGACCAAGTTTTTTTAATTTCATATTCATTACATTATTTTATGACATTTTATTTTTATAAAATTCCTATCACATTAATTTTATTTCATTTTTATTCGCTTTTTTACCTCTAATACTTCATGACCAAGGTGTATTATTTTTTATTAATTTTAACTTTTCTCACTTAATGACCAAGGTCTACTATTTTATTTTGATAGTATTTTATTTTTATTAAACTTCTCTCACATCACGACCAATGGTTATTTTATTTTAAGTATTTTTTAATTATTATTATTTTATTTTATTTATTTATTAACTTCTTTTTTAACTCTTTTTATTTTTTAATTTTATTACATTTTAATTTAATTTTAATGGGATCATGATACAAACTAGACTAGGGGCATTTACACAACACCATTTTCAACTAAAAAATGAAAATGTTTTATGCGTTTTGGACGTTCATTTAAACGACAAGGGCATTTTGGGTCCTGAAAACGCAAACTTTTGAAAGCGAGTTTTCAAGTTTTTGAAAACGATACCGTTATCGTCTCCATGAAAACTACAAAAACGTGAGTCTGTGAAAACAGTGACAGTCATGCGCATGCGTATTATGTGTTCAGTCTATAGGCGTGTAGTGTTTCTTTACAAAGTGACATCGCCATCTACTGGCCTGGCATGAATAATACAGAATTTTTAGTTGCTTACGTGGATCCGTGTGAATGAGGATCGTTTTGACGATGGTGTCGTCTGTAAGCGAAAAACGCAAAGGTTTTACTACATCGTTGTCGTGCAAACGTACCCTAAAACTTTCAGAGACATTTGATTACTTGCCTGTGTATCAGTGTACCATTCTGCTATTTAATTTATAATAAGAATGCAGCAGTGAGTGGCCATTTTTTAAAGGCAAGATCAAATAATTAACAATGGTACAATATATAACTACTGATGATTATACGCCTCAAATACAATATTGTAGTTTCAAAGTATTGCAATACAAACGATGTTTGAGAGTGTTACGGAGACTTGAGTTCTTTTCCAAATGATTAAACTGTGCACTTGCACTTCACACTATGTACTCTATGTACTATTAAATGGATACAATTTTAGAAGACACTATTTATACTACACAATGGCGTAGAATAGTGCAGAAGCATGCAAAATGGGGCACACCTTCACAAAAATGGGGCACACAATCGCAGGTTCATTCGCAAAGCTTTATGAAAGTAGGCATTTGCTGGTGAGAGAAGTTACATTTACCACACTATCTGTGATATGCACTCTTTTCACTCAAACAGAGGATATAAATGATCTTTGTCTGGTGGTCCCTGTCATCTCCAAACTGTTTGACCTCTTTCTCTTCCTAAGTACTTCCATCCAGTCCCACCCACTAAGCTACCACAACCTCTCAATCTCAGTATTTCTCTCTGTTGTTTAGTATTTTCTGCTCCATTCATACTCTCGTCCTCCTCTAGGCTGGCAGACCTAATCCTTCCCTTCATCACCCTCCAACCTTAAAAGCTGACATGTTTGGGTAAACATTACACAGTCCTGTGAATCCTGAGCCACTGGTGGAAAGCCACAAGACAAACAGGCTGTCCTCAGGTGCTGCTGTCCTCTTCAAAGCGCTGGATCCCATTCAATAGCTCTCAGTCGTTAACACTGCTGCTCTAGTCCTGCTGTTCTTCGGTTAAACCCACACTTGCACCCAAAGTAGACCCTGCAGACATATCCGTCTCTTTCTCACACTATCTTGCCTTTTCTCCTTATACGCAGGTTGAGGCTTTATATTCTCATGTACTTTCTTCTTCTTCTTTTCTTCTTCTTCCTAAACTCTTCTAAAATTTTAATAATTTACTCACCCCCATGTTAAGTCAAACTTGCATGACTTACATTCTTATTTAAAAAAAACTGCATTTTCCAAAAAGCAACAGATCATAGTAATCATGCTGTTATCCGGAACTGGCTGTTAACATAAATTAAAATGAGGAAACAAATTAGTGCAACGTGGCCACGATTGAACTAAAACAATAGAACAAATGAATAAAACATGGCCACAACTGAACTAAAATAAGATAATAATTTAGTACAACCTAACCATGATTTAACTCAAATGAGGGAACAAATTAGTTCAATGTGGCCATGATTTATTAAACAAACAAATTCTCAATTAACACAATAGATGTTCTTTCTTCCACATGTCATAAGCAGGGCTCTGTATACTGTTAAGCTCCAACAAACCACCAAAACACCATAAAAGTAGTCCAAATGTGAACAAATTGTTCTGATTAAACGGTTTATAGAAAACAATTAGCGTCTTGAGTTAATCAGTGACTTAACTCAGTGACAACTCAATGACTCAACTCAAATCAGTGACTCAACTCAATGACTCAGTGACTCAAATCATTGACTTAACACAGTGACTCGGCTCAACTCAGTGACAACTCAATGATTCAACTCAGTTACTCAACTCAGTGACTTAACTCAGTGACTCAGCTCATCTTAGTGACAACTCAATGACTTAACTCAACTCAGTTACTGAGACTTAACTCAATGACTCAACTCAATGACTCAACTCAACTCAGTTACTGAGACTTAACTCAATGACTCAACTCAGTGACTTAACTCAATGACTCAACTCAACTCAGTGACTTAACTCAGTGACTCAGCTCATCTCAGTGACAACTCAATGACTCAACTCAACTTAGTTACTGAGACTTAACTCAATGACTCAACTCAATGACTCAACTCAGTTACTGAGACTTAACTCAATGACTCAACTCAACTCAGTGACTTAACTCAATGACTCAATTCAGTGACTGAATTCAGTGGCTCAACTCAAAGACTTAACTCAATGACTCAACTCAATGATTCAACTCAGTTAATTAACTCAGTGACTCAACTCAATGACTCAATTCAATGACTCAGTTACTCAACTCAATGGTCCAACTCATTTACTCAACTCAGTGACTTAATTCAGTGACTCAGCTCAACTCAGTGACAACTCAATGACTCAACTCAACTCAATAACTCAACTCAATGACTCAACTCAATGATTCAATGAATCAACTCAACTCAGTGACTTAACTCAATGACTCAACTCAATGACTCAATAACTTAACTCAATGACTCAACTCAACTCAGTGACTCAACTCAGTGAATGTACTCAATGATTCAAACTCAAATCAGTGACTCAACTCAATGACTCAACTCAGTGACTTAACTCAATGACTCATCTCAAATCAGCGAATCAACTCAGTGACTCAACTCAATGATTCAATGAATCAACTCAACTCAGTGACTCAAATCACTGACTCAACTCAATGATTCAATGATTAACTTAACTCAGTGACTTAACTCAGTGACTCAGCTCAACTCAATGACTCAACTCAAATCAGTGACTCAACTCAGTGATTCAATGATTAACTTAACTCAGTGACTCAACTCAGTGATTCAATGATTAACTTAACTCAGTGACTTAACTCAATGACTCAGCTCAGCTCAGCTCAACTCAATGACTCAACTTAACTCAGTGACTTAACTCAATGACTCAGCTCAACTCAACTCAATGACTCAACTTAACTCAGTGACTTAACTCAATGACTCAACTCAATTCACTGACTCAGATCACTGACTCAACTCAATGACTCAACTCAACTCAGTGACTCAACTCAGTGACTTAACTCAATGACTCAATGACTCAACTCAATTCACTGACTCAACTCAATGATTCAACTCAGCTCAGTGACTCAACTCAATGACTCAGTAACTTAATGACTCAACTAAACTCAGTGACTCAACTCAATGACTCAGTGACTCAACTCATTTCAGTGACTCAATTCACTGACTCCATGATCCAATCGGCAATACTTAAATTTCAGTTTGTTCCTCAGCCATACTGTGGCTTCAGTATCAGGGTAAAATAGTATTAAACTCAAGAGCTTATAGATTTGAATTTGAGAACTTGTACAATTAATATTTGTATGTGTAAGTTAAAATTTACACTCACAGCTCTAATGTGAAAAGCTGAATGTTTCAATTTGCACACACAGACAATAATTTGAAGTAGCAGAAAAAATAATTAATGTAAAGTGATGTGTAAAGTGACATTCAAATAAGCAAAAAGACAGACCCAAAGACAGACCCAAATGTGATATTCATTACATATTTACTTTTGCACTTCAGTTTCGCTTTAGTACACCCACCTGTCGCCACTTACTGTACAACCTCTTAAATCTTGCAGTGCAATTTCAAGTCTTAGTGTGATTTTCCTGTTGCAAAACTCACTTGTGCACTTGTACATGCAGATGCGAGACAGCAGAACCGAGGGTAGGAATGAAGTAGTTTTATTGGTTGATGCCTGACCAATGAAGTGGGATGTGTTCTTCTACTTAAGAAGATTTAGATTTAAATGCACAAGTTGTGTGAATTATTATTATTATTATAATTTTTTTTTCAATTTTGGAACTTAACTGATGTGACAACTATGAATGATTGAAAACTGCTACATAAAGTTTTTTCAAAAGACATTCTCCTTTTTTCTTCAACAAATAACAAGGTTGGGAATGACCGAACTACACCTTTATATTGTTTCCAGAATTCTCCATTCAAAAGTCACTGTGTTCCCACACAAGTCTTGATGCGCTTGCTAATACATACAGGAAAATGTTGAACGATTTTGAGTGCTTGTTTAAATTGCTCATTTAAAGGTGTATTTTGAAATAGGTTCCAGGATGGAATTAAAAAGGAAATGTTTAAAGGGTAATCCAAAAAGAAAAAACTCTTGAAAACAGAGTGTAGGAAATGTCAAGTAATCGACTGAGGCGAACGCAACAATGAGATGGGATATGATACCCTGACTGCCGAAAACCGAGAGAGAAATTTGGTGAAAAGAAAAGAACAACAATATTTGCCCTTCCTCAAGTCCTGAAAAGGCTGTCTGGCTTAGCATTCTCCTCACACAGATTCACAATGACACAGGAAGGAGGAAACAATACTCACTTCCCCTCCTTCTGTTTTCCTAGAGACATGTTTTTCTTTTACATACTGTCAAGCTTCCTGAGCTCCATATTCTGTCTTTTGTTGCTCTGAGTGGCCTCCTTTTCACTCATACACAATGAACAAGAGGACACTCTTTTACCTGAGCAAAAAACACAAGATGAGTGCTAAAAAAAAGAACAGGGAGGAAGAAAATGAGGACAGAAAGAATGAGGGAGGGAAAGACACATTCTCATTGGACGTCCTTTATTTTCTGTATACCACAAATGCTTAATGGTTTAAAAAGAAGCAGAGAGAGAGAGAGTCAGATGTCTGGGTGGCTAAATTGGATGTTTAGTCTGCGGATGCGTCATGGGAGCTGCGCTTTATACTTCTCTTTCCCTCAGGGCATTAGGATGTCATTTGATTTAACACACACACACACTGATAGGGCTCAGAATTCCTGTTCGTCATAATCTTTATTAAAGCCTTGATTCCTATTATGAAATTTAGTTTGATGTTATTATTTTTTATTGCACTGTCCTTTTTTATTGTAAGTCCATCTGAGATTAATAACTGTCTGTATTTTTGGCATCATTTTGTTGAATTTCCCCTAATGCACTCATGAATAAGTTTGCGAAAAGCCACCTTGGCTTTGCAGAGCTTTAGAAGAATTGGGCCCTGGGAGAATGTTTTTGTGCACTTTTATAAAGCACCAACAGCAAATTGAATTCAGAGAAATTTAAATGTGATACAAACACCAGCATCAGAGGGTAAGCCTACACAACATGCGCTGTAGCACAGAAGGCTCTCTATATCCCAGAATTCCCTCTACCTCCCACACGGACACAGGCAGAACAGACATTGTTCTGTTCCGTCTGCCTCCTTTTGCATATAGACAAAAGATGACGTGGTTTGGACTAGAGGCATGAGTCAAAGGTCACACCGCTGGATAATACTCACAGGAAGTGGACTGATAGACCTACTTCCTCCATACAGCCACAGAAACATTCACAAAAAGCCTGTTCACGCTATACAATATCCGGCAGCCTTTGACCCACATACATGGCAGCGGCTTTGTAGCATTTGTTTGAAGTGTCCAGCCACAAGTGCATGGCGATATTGTGTCTAGTTGCGTTTTATTATTAGCATTTAGTGTCTTACAACCCTATCAGCTTCAACCCATCAGTTTTAGGGTGTAGACTTTCTACTGGAATAACCTAAGATTTTAATATGATCCAACTGGAAGCGTTGCCTCTTCACAGTTCACAAAGTTTCTTTATGCAAGGATACATTTGAAAAAATATGCAAAAGGTTGACTTTACCCAATTATGTTGTTATTAATTGTAAAATGTAGCTACGCCATCATTGAAGGCCAGTAAAGTGAGAGTATTTTTAGTGCTGTCAAATCGATTAATTGTGATTAATCGCATCTAAAATAAAAGTTTGTTTACATAATATATGTGTGTGTACTGTGGATAATTATTATGTATACACTCACCTAAAGGATTATTAGGAACACCATACTAATACTGTGTTTGACCCCCTTTCGCCTTTAGAACTGCCTTAATGCTACGTGGCATTGATTCAACAAGGTGCTGAAAGCATTCTTTAGAAATGTTGGCCCATATTGATAGGATAGCATCTTGCAGCTGATGGAGATTTGTGGGATGCACATCCAGGGCACGAAGCTCCCGTTCCACCACATCCCAAAGATGCTCTATTGGGTTGAGATCTGGTGACTGTGGGGGCCATTTTAGTACAGTGAACTCATTGTCATGTTCAAGAAACCAATTTGAAATGATTGGAGCTTTGTGACATGGTGCATTATCCTGCTGGAAGTAGCCATCAGAGGACAATGCTCAGGTAGGCCGTGGCATTTAAACGATGCCCAATTGGCACTAAGGGGCCTAAAGTGTGCCAAGAAAACATACCCCACACCATTACACCACCACCACCAGCCTGCACAGTGGTAACAAGGCATGATGGATCCATGTTCTCATTCTGTTTACGCCAAATTCTGACTCTACCATCTGAATGTCTCAACAGAAATCGAGACTCATCAGACCAGGCAACATTTTTCCAGTCTTCAACTGTCCAATTTTGGTGAGCTCGTGCAAATTGTAGCCTCTTTTTCCTATTTGTAGTGGAGATGAGTGGTACCCGGTGGGGTCTTCTGCTGTTGTTGCCCATCCGCCTAAAGGTTGTGCGTGTTGTGGCTTCACAAATGCTTTGCTGCATACCTCGGTTGTAACGAGTGGTTATTTCAGTCAAAGTTGCTCTTCTATCAGCTTGAATCAGTCGGCCCATTCTCCTCTGACCTCTAGCATCAACAAGGCATTTTCGCCCACAGGACTGCCGCATACTGGATGTTTTTCCCTTTTCACACCATTCTTTGTAAACTCTAGAAATGGTTGTGCGTGAAAATCTCCCAGTAACTGAGCAGATTGTGAAATACTCAGACCGGCCCGTCTGGCACCAACAACCATGCCACGCTCAAAATTGCTTAAATCACCTTTCTTTCCCATTCTGACATTCAGTTTGGAGTTCAGGAGATTGTCTTGACCAGGACCACACCCCTAAATGCATTGAAGCAACTGCCATGTGATTGGTTGATTAGATAATTGCAATAATGAGAAATTGAACAGGTGTTCCTAATAATCCTTTAGGTGAGTGTATGTATATACACACTCATTCATGTATTTAAGAAATATTTGCATGTATAAACTGTATATATATTCATATAATTTATATTATATATAAATCATTTATATATAAATATAACACATTTTTCTTAAATATGCGTGTGTGTATTTATATATAGATAATAATTATACACAGTACACACACATATATTATGTAAACATGAGCTGTTATTTTGGATACGATTAATCGACTTGACAGCTATTTTGGGAAATTTTACTTTTACTTTGTTACATTCCAAAGCATAATATTGTACTTATATTTCACTGCATTTCATAAAAACATATCGATCCTTGTTATTTTGAACTGAAAAAATAGGCACCCACTCTGAAACACTGAGACATTCGTGAATGGGATTGATCCAATTGCAGATGTGCTCGAGTCAAAAACTCATTGATTCAATGATCCAGTCAAAATGAGCCAAGAACTGGGATATTGTCTGAGCTTGAATGTGCACGTGACTAATGCCATAGCTACTAATGCCAAATTTAAGCTTATTTATTGCTTATTGTCAATGGAAATCATATTTAGGTCACGACTGTCAGCTATTTGCGAACTAAATCAGCTGTGAATGGGCGAGCTCTTTAATCCCACCCAGGTGAAACATGTCTGCATTTGTGTGTCACCATCTGTATCTGTATGTCAATACATATTAAATATCTGCACAAATTTTTCTCGTAGTGCTGACTAATGATCTGTGTGACTGTTGTATATAATAACGCAACTGCTCATTCATGACACTGCGCAATTCAATTCAATTAGTATCGCAATTCACTCTGACTACCACAGGAAAAGCACACAAGCTGTGTGAAATCAACATGAATAAAAATGTGACATGAAATCCTGAACTCCTAGAAATCGTCTCGGTTACGTATGTAACCCTCATTCCCTGAAAGAGGGAACGGAGACGTATGTCGGAACTGACCAAAGAATTGGGGATAATTTTCAGAGACCAATCTACTTCGAGTGTATAAAAACGAGCCAATACACACTGGCATGCGGTTCACGCACCGCCCCGCAGCGTGGGTATAAATACAGAAGTGGAATACCGCATCCTCGCTTTTCCAACTGAGGAGCCGAAAAAGTGACTTGGCCCTTCAGCCGAAGCACAGCACCTGGTGACGGGACGTACGTCTCCGTTCCCTCCTTCAGGGAACGAGGATTACATACGTAACCGAGACGTTCCCTTTCAGTCGGTCACGTTCGACGTACGTCGGAACTGACCGACGAATTCGGGATCCCTACGAACACGCCAGGGAGGCTGGCCCTTCCAGCTCCCTGCTTGGGCTCGCTGGACTGCTCCTAGGTTGGAGCAGGAGTCAGGGCTCCAAGCAGGGAAGGTCCATCACAGCTGTTTCTGCAAGACCCACTCAGTGAGACTATTGGATAATGCTGGGAAAGCGTGCCGGTCTCAGGAAGATGGGACGCTGCAGAGCCACGTCCTCCAAGGGAGGAGAGGTGGAAATACTCATAAGGACTAACCTATCAGGGTAGTACTACCTATGGCATTCTCTGGGGTGGATCCAACCTGGTCCCAGGGGGGAAAGAACACCGCCAGAGACACGGGGCTAGCCGAACAGGGTAGCTGGTACTGTGGAAGAATACACATATGTTGCCGTACATATAGGGTTGCCGTTAGGGAACCGCTACATATGGAACCCAGCCTACACACACGTTCCACAAGCATACGGGTACAAGCCTAGCATCAGACGGCCGCAACGTCTGACACCGAAGGGGCGACGTAGGAGCTCACAGGGTTAGCCATTTCTGGGGAACACAACTGGAGACAATAGACGCACGTATCCGGCCCGGCGGGCGGGAGTGGCATTGCAAGCCGGCACAAGAACGGGCACTTCGCGCCTACCGGCCACTGGGGGCGAGTACACGGGAAGAAACCAGCTCTACACGGAGGCTATAAAATCTAGCGAATGTGTTAGGTGTCGCCCAGCCCGCAGCTCTACATATATCTGTCAGCGAGGCACCTTGAGCCAACGCCCAGGAGGAAGCCACACTCCTAGTCGAGTGTGCTCGCACCCCGAACAGGCAAGGCACGTCTTGCGATTGGTACGCTAAGACGATAGCATCCACTATCCAGAGGGCTAACCTCTGCTTGGAGACAGCCTTTCCCTTCTGCTGGCCTCCGTAACAGACGAAGAGCTGCTCTGAGGTCCTAAAGCTTTGAGTCCGGTCAACGTAAGCGCGAAGAGCGCGGACGGGACATAACAAAGCCAGGGCTGGGTCTGTCTCCTCCGAAGGCAGCGCTTGCAGGTTCACCACCTGGTCCCGGAAGGGAGTGGTGGGAACCTTGGGCACGTATCCGTGAGAATTGGCCGGCCTGAACTCTAGGCACGATTCGTTGACCGAAAGTGCATGCAGGTCCCCTACCCTCTTGATAGAGGCCAATGCAGTCAGAAGTACTGTCTTTATGGACAGGATTTTTAACTCTACAGACTGCAACGGCTCAAAGGGAGGGCTCTGAAGTGCCCTGAGCACCAGAGCTAAGTCCCAAGAGGGTACCGAGTTCGAACGAGGAGGATTTAGTCTCCTCGCACCCCTGAGGAACCTGATGATTAGGCCGTGCTTCCCTAAAGACTTACCTTCGACTGCGTCGTGGTACGCCGCTATTGCTGCGACGTACACCTTGAGGGTGGAGGGAGACAGCCTTCGCTCCAACCCATCTTGCAGGAAAGAAAGCATGACACTAACCGAACACTTACGGGGGTCTTCCCGGCGGGAAGAGCACCAAACAACGAACAGGTTCCACTTTAAAGCATAGAGGCGCCTCGTAGAGGGGGCTCTAGCAGAAGCAATGGTGTCTGCAATGGTGTCCGCTTGTGGCAGGCCACCTAGAACCTCCCCGTCCCGTCCAGGGACCAGACATGGAGTATCCAGACGTCTGGACACGGGTGCCAAAGAGTGCCCCGTCCCTGAAAAAGAAGGTCCTTCCTCAGGGGAATCGGCCAGGGAGGGGCTGTCGAGAGGAGAGTGAGTTCAGAGAACCAGGTCCGGTTGGGCCAGTACGGCGCAACTAGCAAGACCTGCTCCTCGTCCTCCCTGACCTTGCACAGAGTTTGTGCGAGAAGGCTCACTGGGGGAAACGCATATTTGCGTAGTTCCCAGGGCCAGCTGTGTGCCAGTGCATCTGTGCCAAGAGGTCCCCCGGTCAGGGAATAGTACTGGCAATGGGTCGAGTCTGTAGAAACGAAGGGTCTGACCACGGGCTGAAGGGTCTGACCTTGTCGGGTTCACGCATACCTGCCAGGTTAGCTCCAGGTGGCGTTCCTGGACCACTCGTGTGGACATCGCCCAACCCAGGGATCTGTCCTGCCAGAGCCCCAAATGAAAAGCTAGGTCCCCCCTTTTTTTTTTTTAAAAGGACCAGCAATCCCATCTGTAAGCTACCAGCAGGCATGTGAGACAGTGAGCGCCGTGGCCGCCAGACTCGACGGCACACGGCACGCTGAACGCTCAAGCCTCTATGAAAAAGGCAACAACACTGTAATCCTCAGGTCACCAAGGCTTAATAGCCAAAGTAGCCCTTTTCTGGTGCACCAGAAAAGGAACTAGATCGGGGAATAAGCAAAGGGACTCAACCCCGTTTGAGGTTTCACAGTCTCGATCGCGCATCTAGAGCACCGAGTGACGCGCTGGGTTGCCGTGACAACCCGCGGTCAGCCGGCCGTTCGACGAGCTGAACGCTCAAGCCCTCACGAGAAAGGTGAGATGAACCGCGTGCCGACGTGATAACACTCTCCTGAGAGAGTATGAATCACCCACGAACGCAATCTCACATGTTTATATGCGAGAGTGATCATGGCCGTTAAATGAAGACAGGAAACGACTGCATCCAAAAACACACGGTTTGAATGACATCTTGAAAAAGACGTAGGGTCAAACCGTGTTGCTCTTTTAGAAGGAAATGCTCTTTTAGAGTGCTGAGGCTGCGGCTCACAGCAGTCCGATTGCAAGCCTGTGTGTGAGCACTCAAAAAAAACGGAAACGCCCAGCCAACCAACACAGGAACAAGTGTATGTTGCAGCAAGCCACTCGCTGACTCGCGGCGTCACACCAGCACCCAGGTAAGAGAGCGATCCTCCTCGAAACTCGTCTAAACACTCTTTGTAGAAACAGCTTGATACAGCAAACTGTTCGGCTCTGAAGTTGAAAGCGAGGATGCGGTATTCCACTTCCGTATTTATACCCACGCTGCGGGGCGGTGCGTGGACTGCATGCCAATGTGTATTGGCTCGTTTTTATACACTCAAAAGTTTTATACACTTTTATACACTAGATTGGTCTCTGAAAATGATCCCCAATTCGTTGGTCAGTTCCGACGTACGTCGAACGTGACCGACTGAAAGGGAACCCAACTTTCTGCACGGAAACCTAACAGTCAGAATGACAGTTGACAAATGTGAATACGATCATTTCTTGTTGCGATGGACACAATAGATATTTTCACCTCAGAGAAGGAAGTACATGGATTGTATTTCGTGTTGCATTTTTCGTGTATTGATTTCTCACAACTTTTTGTGCTTTTTCTGGGGAGTTGGAATGAACTGCGAGTCTCATAAAAGTGCGCTATGTACAGAAGATCAATGGTTAAGGTTTTCTTTAAATAATACATTAAATTTCGGTTTGTTATTTAACAAACCCTATTATATACCCCAAGGACACTTGAAATATACGACACATGCACTTTTGCGCCTTTTTTTTTGGCTTGATGCTGGTTGCAATTCACTGCCATTATATGGACGAGCACAAGTAGGAGATTTTTTTTTAAGATTCTCCTTTTGTGGTCCGACAAAGAAAGAAGGGCATACTGCATTAAAACAACACCAGGGTGAGTAAACGATGACTTAATTATCTAAATATAACTGTTTAAGTACATCACAATTCAAGAACTTCTGGACTTGAAAATGAGTACTTGCACTTTTACTGGAATAACATTTTATTAGGGCATCTGTACTTTTACTCAAGTGCGTACTTGATTTGTGTCCACCACTGTTGAAGGCTGGTAAATGCAAAGGCATTGGAATTATATTGTTGGAGGGAAGGTTTGCAATTGTTCTCAAACTAATGAAAATACCTGGATTACTAGCAGAATTCCATCACTGATTCTTTCAAGAACTCTTAGAGATCATCTTACCCACAAAACAAAGCCTTTGGAATCTGATATGACAGTTTAAGCATCTCATCTGCTATTTAATGTGTGATTCTTACTGATTTGTAATTCGGTAAGAAAGAACGTCTGAGCCGCTTGCCAGTTGCACTTTTGCCATATTGCGGCTCCCTGAAAGGAGACAATGTGTGTGACACCTAAGCCTCCGCCAATGTTCTACATGAGGACTCTATTTAAAGTGCCCGTGTCCTTCAAACAATCTCGATATCGGTTTATCTTCCTCATTTTCCTTCTGTCTACAAGGGCATGGAGATGACACTGTCTCTTTTAAGGGAATAGTTCACCAAAAAATGTACTTTTTTTTTCTCTGCAGAACACAATACTGTTTCTAATGGAAGCTTGTTTCTGCCACAGAATAAAAAAATAAAAAAGGTAATTGCGTCTTATCTCACAATTCTGAATTTTTTTCTTGCAATTGCGAGTTTACATTTCGCAGTTCTGACTCTTATCTCAGAATTGCGAGATACAAAGTCAGAATTGTGAGATATAAAGTCAGAATTACGAGATACAAAGTCAGAATTATGTGATATAAAGTCAGAATTGTGAGATATAAAGTCAGAATTGTGTGATATAAAGTCAGAATTGCGATGTTTATAAAGTCAGAATTGTAAGATATAAAGTCAGAATTGCGTGATATAAAGTCAGAATTGCGTGATATAAAGTCAGAATTGTGTGATATAAAGTCAGAATTGCGATGTTTATAAAGTCAGAATTGTGAGATATAAAGTCAGAATTGTGAGATATAAAGTCAGAATTGCGTGATATAAAGTCAGAATTGCGTGATATAAAGTCAGAATTGTGTGATATAAAGTCAGAATTGCGATGTTTATAAAGTCAGAATTGTGAGATATAAAGTCACAATTGCGTGATATAAAGTCAGAATTGCGTGATATAAAGTCAGAATTGTGTGATATAAAGTCAGAATTGCGTGATATAAAGTCAGAATTGTGAGATATAAAGTCAGAATTGTGTGATATAAAGTCAGAATTGTGAGATATAGTCAGAATTGCGAGAAATAAAGTCAGAATTGCGTGATATAAAGTCAGAATTGCGTGATATAAAGTCAGAATTACGTGATATAAAGTCAGAATTGCGTGATATAAAGTCAGAATTGCGTGATATAAAGTCAGAATTACGTGATATAAAGTCAGAATTACGTGATATAAAGTCAGAAATGCGTGATATAAAGTCAGAATTACGTGATATAAAGTCAGAATTACGTGATATAAAGTCAGAAATGCGTGATATAAAGTCAGAATTGCGTGATATAAAGTCAGAATTGCGTGATATAAAGTCAGAATTGTGAGATATAAAGTCAGAATTGCGAGATATAAAGTCAGAATTGCGTGATATAAAGTCAGAATTGCGAGATATAAAGTCAGAATTGCGTGATATAAAGTCAGAATTGCGTGATATAAAGTCAGAATTGCGAGATATAAAGTCAGAATTGCGTGATATAAAGTCAGAATTGCGTGATATAAAGTCAGAATTGTGAGATATAAAGTCAGAATTGCGTGATATAAAGTCAGAATTGCGAGATATAAAGTCAGAATTGGGTGATATAAAGTCAGAATTGCGAGATATAAAGTCAGAATTGCGTGATATAAAGTCAGAATTGTGTGATATAAAGTCAGAATTGTGAGATATAAAGTCAGAACTGTGAGATATAAAGTCAGAATTGCGAGATATAAAGTCAGAATTGCGTGATATAAAGTCAGAATTGCGAGATATAAAGTCAGAATTGCGAGATATAAAGTCAGAATTGTGTGATATAAAGTCAGAATTGTGAGATATAAAGTCAGAATTGCGTGATATAAAGTCAGAATTGCGAGATATAAAGTCAGAATTGCGAGATATAAAGTCAGAATTGCGAGATATAAAGTCAGAATTGTGTGATATAAAGTCAGAATTGTGGGATATAAAGTCAGAATTGTGTGATATAAAGTCAGAATTGTGAGATATAAAGTCAGAATTGCGTGATATAAAGTCAGAATTGCGAGATATAAAGTCAGAATTGCGAGATATAAAGTCAGAATTGTGTGATATAAAGTCAGAATTGCGTGATATAAAGTCAGAATTGTGTGATATAAAGTCAGAATTGTGAGATATAAAGTCAGAATTGTGTGATATAAAGTCAGAATTGTGTGATATAAAGTCAGAATTGTGAGATATAAAGTCAGAATTGTGTGATATAAAGTCAGAATTGCGTGATATAAAGTCAGAATTGCGTGATATAAAGTCAGAATTGCGTGATATAAAGTCAGAGTTGTAAGATATAAAGTCAGAATTGTGAGATATAAAGTCAGAATTGTGTGATATAAAGTCAGAATTGCGTGATATAAAGTCAGAATTGTGTGATATAAAGTCAGAATTGTGAGATATAAAGTCAGAATTGCGTGATATAAAGTCAGAGTTGTAAGATATAAAGTCAGAATTGTGAGATATAAAGTCAGAATTGCGAGATATAAAGTCAGAATTGCGAGATATAAAGTCAGAGTTGTAAGATATAAAGTCAGAATTGTGTGATATAAAGTCAGAATTGTGAGATATAAAGTCAGAATTGTGAGATATAAAGTCAGAATTGCGAGATATAAAGTCAGAATTGCGTGATATAAAGTCAGAATTGCGAGATATAAAGTCAGAATTGTGTGATATAAAGTCAGAATTGCGTGATATAAAGTCAGAATTGTGTGATATAAAGTCAGAATTGTGAGATATAAAGTCAGAATTGTGAGATATAAAGTCAGAATTGTGTGATATAAAGTCAGAATTGTGTGATATAAAGTCAGAATTGTGAGATATAAAGTCAGAATTGTGAGATATAAAGTCAGAATTGTGTGATATAAAGTCAGAATTGCGTGATATAAAGTCAGAATTGTGGGATATAAAGTCAGAATTGTGAGATATAAAGTCAGAATTGCGAGATATAAAGTCAGAATTGCGAGATATAAAGTCAGATATAAAGTTTTTTGTAATTGAATAAAATAAAATAAAAAATTGAAGATGAAAAAGCACCATAAAAGCATCATACAAACAAATCGTGCATGTACACGTGTGAGATGTATTCTGTTGTACTCGTGTGAGAACAGTTAATATTTTTAAGTTGTAATTTACAAAAAAAAAGAAAAAACATCTGAAACCTTTCCTTGATCCGTTCATGAGAGAACTGGCGATGTAAGATTTGTGAATGAATCGTTCTTTAATCGTTCTTGAGCTTTTCAATACGTTCTTTGATCTGATTCACAAAACTGGTTGGAATGATTCATTTATAAATCAAACTGATGAGATTCTTGAGCCACAGGAGGGAAAGATTTTCAATAAATAATGAATTTCACACAAAGTCGTTCTATGACTCCAGAAGCCTTGGAATAAATGTACGAGCCATTTGAACCGCTCCTATGATACTTTTATGAATCATTCTACTTTTGACCAGTGCCGGGTGAGAGAACTTTTTTCAAGTGCGGGTATAGAGTGTCTCACTTTCACAGGAAGAAGTATCTACAAACTTTGTGACAAGTAACAACCAGTGTTAAGGTGCAATAACACATCTACTATGATAAAGTGTCCACTGGCAATAGTATTTACATGACAATATTTATTTTTCTTTTTTTAATATCATGGTTATCATCAATGTCAGTATATTGCCACACCCTTGTGATTGCATAGAAAAGCTCAACTAGCACAGTCTTCATGCTTTCATGAAAGAAAGTCATAGAGGTTTTGAATGACATACTGCATGAGTGAGTATTTTTGTATGGACTAACCCTTTAATAAAGACATTTCGAGTGTCTTATTCCCCTGAATGTGCTCCATCCCAGGACCCCTGGACCCAGCCCCTCCCCGTCCTCCACCAAAACGCATTCCTCCACGTCTTCCACCGCCTTTGTTGGCTCTAAGTGTCGCTGTGATCTCCCGCTTTTCTTCCCGCTCTCCGTTGTCTCGTCACCGCACTCTCCTTTTCTCTGCCTTGTAATCCTTCCTTCCATAGAGTGGCATTAGCACAGGGACTCTTATCATCTTTGATGCTACTGCAGGGATTTGGGCAAGCATTAAGTGTCATTAACGCTGGGACTATTTATCACCTGCCTGCCAGCGGACCTGGCTGCTGCTGGATGAGAGCTTTGAGCAGGCTTTACTCACCACACTTGGACAAAGATCTGAGCCCTGGATGGGTGGGAGGGGAGTTTACGGAGAGCTGGGCCCTCGGTGCGTGCTGACTGTGGCCTGCCACGTCATGCTAAGCACGCTGACAAAGTCGTCTTTTGGGTTCGAGATGTACCGTACTCAGGCAAATGAGCTTAGAGAGTTTAGGGAAATACTTTGAGAGCTAGGAAATGGTGTTACGGTGTCTATATAGCTGTTAAAACTAGACTGGATAATAAAAATTCAACCACAAATGAAAATGTGTGCGGCTGAATTGTTGGTGGAAGTTCCTTCTTGTTCATTCTACAATATTTAGTCTTGTGAAGCTTTAAAGAAGTAGTTCTCTTAAAAAATTATTAATAGAGTCATGATTTATTCACTCTCATGTCGTCCCAAACTCGTGTGCTGTTGTTTTTTAATGGAACACAAAAGGAGAGTTTTGGGGTATTTATTCCTTTAACTTCCCTCATTTGTGAGAAAATGCTTTCCCGCCATTATTCTCAGCCTCAAACGTCATGCCCACGGATCGTGGGCTGAACGTCTGATGCATATGGCACACTTTTCACGAGCCATCAATATTAAACAGCATATAAATCAAAACTGCCTAATGTTACTGAATTAAATGTTGACCCAGGACGATCTATAGGACTGTGAAGCTTTGGGGGCATTGATGGACTCGATCTACTCCATCTGAGTTTTGATCATCGTTCTGAATATGATCCAGATGTAGTTTTTAACAAAAATTGTATTTTCTCCGCTTTTTTGCTCAAAATGTTGTTTTTTTAATGAAACACCCACATTCAAGTGTTGATAAAAAAAGGAATGCATGAAGCAAGAATAAAATGCATTTTTTAGTTTAAAATTTTGTAAAAAATTATCATAAACGTTGGTGGTGGCTGGCAACATTTTTTTTAAATCGCTGACGGGGAAAGAGACATGGTTACTATGAAATGTCATTGTATGGAAGCCTCCTTTGTAAAAGGTTATGGGTTTGTAACACTGTGGTGGTGAGTAGATTTTGATAAAATGTTAATTTATGGGAGAAGTGTCAATTTAAAGAGAAGTTGTGAGATGCTTAATATTTTATATACATATCAGGCCGCTTCTCATTGAAGGTTTTAAAGGAGTTCCTGTACACATCATCTTGTCAGCAACTCCAGCTCTCATCTTCCTGTTAATCCTTCAGTTCTAACGAGGCTCACTTTGCCAAACATGATTGGTTTGAGGACAGTCTGCCCGGGTCTGGGACTGAACACAATGCCCCCTTTGTGGCAGGAGAGAATGGGGGTTGATGACAGGACAGGGGTCCGGCAGATTTCCATGGTGCAGGAGGAATCTCTGCAATGTGAGCGTGCACATCCTACCCTGTGGGAGTGATTGCAAAACATGCACGCGATTGCTGCGGTGCTACTTGGATGAATTCGAAATCCATATAGTCTCCAAACACATGAGAAAACTGGATGTCTAATATCTTTTGTTTGCTCTTTTTGTATATACAAACTTCGATAAATAAGCCCATTCTAAAGCGACACCTGCAAGTACAGACCGGACGGCTTCCTGCCTTCCCATCATCACCTTGTATCAACTGCACAATCTCAAACCGTGAGTGCAAACATTGACACTGACACCTTAGCTCTCTTTATTCCTTTGACAGGAACAGGAAATATCGCTGTGACTGAGCTTACTCTCCTCTTTGTCTCTCCCCCCGCCCTTACTACAGCTATTGTTGGTGTAATAACCCTGTCATCTAGCATCTGTCCCAGGGCAATGTACATCTTAAAGGTGGGGCGAATGAAACCTCATGCCTGCCACCTCCTTCCTCAGAAATATAACTGTACCTTTGTCTTCAGCGGAAGCTGCATTGTTTGTTCACAACGCCACTGCATCTTTAGCTCCTGGGGGACTTTCATTAAGTGACTGCACCAAGTGTTACTCTACAAACTGCCTGTAAAAAAATGTGTAAGGTAACATTCAAATGTGTTTCATGTGGTAACATCTGCATTGAATTAATTAGATTCAACATGACAACACAAGATTACACTAAAAAAAGTCATTTTAAATGGTTAGTTCACCCAAAAAATGGAAATTCTGTCAATTATTACTCACCCTCATATCATTCCAAACCCATAAGACCTTCGTTCATCTTCAGAACACAAATTAAGATATTTTTGATAAAAATCAAATAGACAGCAATGACAGCAATGTAATTAACACTTTCAAGGCCTAGAAAAGTAGTAAAGACATCGATAAAATAGTCCATGTGGTTCAACCTTAATGTTATGACGCGACAAGAATACTTTTTGTGTGCAAAAAACAAACAAAAATAACGACTTTATTCAACAATTTCGTTCTAGTCTGTGTCAGACTCTTACACTGTTGACGTGGTGTAAACAGTGCAGCGCTTCTGAGTTCTACGGCGGAACGGCGGCTTTCCATTTGCCGACGCTCTTCACGTGAACACCATGTATTCATCAAAAATATCTTAATTTGTGTTCTGAAGATGAACAAAGGTCTTACGGGTTTGGAATGACATGAGCGTGAGTAATTATTGGAAGAATTTAAATTTTTGGCTGAACTAACCCTTTAACTCTTTCCCCGCCAAACACGGAATCCGTTATTTGTGAGAAAACGCTTCCCTGCCAAACACGTAATTTTCTGGGTTTCCGTGTTTTAACTGTTAGACGCTAGGGGGCGCTATCACGCATCTTCTGAATGAGTACAGAATCTCCTGATCACAACACACGTGAGGAAGACGCTGTAAAACAAGTGATCGTATGTAAGCAGATGCATATGTAAAATAACCTGATCATCAACATTAATCCATTCAGGACTTAGCACAAAAGATTCCTAGAACAAAATGAGTGGCATGTCTAAAAATTAGATAATTACCAGGAAAACGTCTGTTTTATTGCAGTATTGCCTCATCATTAATCTGTCCTCTATTATTAATATATATATTAGTACAAAATTATTTTTTTTTGCCTTCTGTTCAACCCTCCACAGCTATTTGGCTATTTAATTTGACAAAAAGGAATGTGGATTGTTAAAGTCAAAATAAGAATGCAGAAGGAAGTTATTAAATTCTTCACTCCATTGTTGCTGTCAAAAAGATGTTTTTCTATCCGCCTAAGAAACGTGGAAGAAGCCACTGATGAACTGTGTAGTCACCATAACGTCCTGGGATAAGGGCCATCCGCTAATCCAGAGGTTATGAACCAACACTAATGTTGTCATTCCTAATTGATAATGAAATTCATAGGCAGCAAACAGACAGGCAGAGATTCTCTAGTGATTTTGGTGCTGTTTGGCAAAGGTTGTGCTGAGATAAATCATGCATAATGAGAAATGTGCTACGTTGAGAAGGCTTGTAGAGAGCTGTGATCAAAGACAGTTTTCCAGAGGATTCTTGTAATAGTGTTGCTGGGATGTTTTGGATTTAGATGCACAACAGTTCAAAAGTTTGGGATCTGTAAGATTTGTATATATTTTAAAATGTAATTTATTCCTGATGGTAAAGCTGAATTTTCAGCATCCTTACTAGTCTTCAGTGTCACATGATCCTTCAGAAATAATTCTAATATGCTGATATGGTATACAACATTTCCTATTATTATTATCATTGTTGAAAATGGCTGCTTGTCCAGCTTAATTTACAGTGGGAAGTAGTTTTAGTTTTTTAGGACTCTTTAATAAACAAAAAATGTAAAAAGAACAGCATTTATTTAAAATATAACATTATAAATATATTTACTATCATCAATGTTATGCATTCTTTCTGAATAAAAATAGCAATTTCTTCTCACAGTGATTCCAAACCCTCATGTGCTCAGTGGATACTGTAACATCTAGTGCCACCAAAATAAGTTCTAATAGAGACTTTCTGGTCATCTGAACTCTGTGGGCTCCTCAATGCACTGGCCCTTGAGTAATTACAGACATCTATCTTTCACTCAGTGCTGTTCTCTAACAACATGGTCCTGGCCTGCAGCCAAACACACACTGAGAGCAACATCAAACCGCACCCTGTCCTCCTCAACAGACTCCCTGTCAACATATTTCCTTTGAGTCTTCAAAGAGAGAATCGGTGACTTTCTGAATGTACCTGCTTCTCACACAGTAGTGCACTATGTCCACATTCAGTGTTTTGAAACTACAGATTTTACTCATGCACAGATATTCAAAAAACAAAAATAGTGGGTAAATTTTGGGTTTAATACAAACTGCTGCATACCTTGGAGTACAGAAAATCATTCAAACTTGTCAAATGAAAAATTCCATTTAGAGTAATGCACTTACAATTATTTATTGTTACATGTTTGACACGTGTTAAACTTGCTTTAACCAAAGTTATATCCTATCTTTTAACTCCTGTCATGGCAATATAAATTCGATAAAAACAATAAATTTTATGCAATATGTGCGTCAATGAAATTATCATTTTTAAATGGCATTGTCTATTTACACTAACTCTGCACACTAAAGTCTGGTTGGGAAAAATAACGTAAGATGCTGGATTGTCAACAGTTACAATAGTGTAGGTGCGTGGCAGAAAGTTTTGATGCTGATCGATCCAAGTTTGAATTTGCATTTTGCAGAACTCGCTCTACTCCTATTTTCCATCACATATCAGATCGGAAAGGCTTTTATTTTCAATAAAAATGAAGAAAATATTTGAAAAGTGGAAGTAAAGTGTCTAACGTTTGTTTAATAATAAACTGTTTATTGGTTAGGGGTAGGTGTAGGAAAGGCTTTATTGTCCCAAAAAGGCGGCATCCATTTATAATTTTAATAAATATAATTATTATTGCATACCGTTTAATGTACAACAACACTGAGGTCCATATATCTGCCACTATTTATAAGTAGCATCTAACTGCTATTTACACTTATTGCAAAGAAAATACTGCTATTTTTAAAAATAGCCGCTGCCTTTTTAAATTTATTGATTTATTCAAAAACACATTAAAATGTAGTTCATACACACAAGGACTTGAATACACCTCTTCTACGATTAACATGTTCTTAATTTCTGAACACTTTTTTTGAGTGGTATAAAGTGAAAAAAATGTGACACAACTGACCTGATAATGAAGAAAAAAGCCACAGATGTCAACAGAGTTTTAGGGATGATGTCATTTTAGAGGCCAACATGGAAGTTAGCATCCCTCTGGTCCCCATAACAAAAACCCAATAGGATTTTTCCATTGGCTTTAAGATTATTGCAGAAACTAAACTGTGGCCAACAAAAGTTTGACATTTTGTTCATTAAGAGAATCTTTACAAATGAACAGAACTTTTGAGGCCTAAATACAATTGCTTGAAGTGAAAAACTAAACATAGGCTATAAAGAAATTACATGGTCACATGACTTAAACTTCACCATCATTAAGCTTCTGGCAGCTCTTTCAATCTTTATTTAAAAGTTTGAAAGTTTGAGTTCAATTATAAAGATGAGACTCTGAAAGTGGACTAGTGAGAGTTTACCTGTTCGGCATAATGACGTTTAATGTCCCACATAACCTGTGTAGTCCCAGTTAGACACTTCCCAGTAAGCAATAGCCGTCATTTCACCTTCTCGGTTAACTATAGACCCGATATAGTCTGGCTCTGAGTAACCCACTTCTAGCCAAAATAACCTTGAATTTGGTTAAATGTCATTTTTGCCAAAATAACTTGCGAGATGTATGATATTCCATCATGTAAGCAAAGTCAACAGTGATTACAAGGTTTAATTTCTTTGACATGTTCTAGATGACTAGTCTATTCTTGGGCTTTGGTTAGACGTCTATTAAATTTTCACTGACAGCCCAAATTGTGCCTTGTTTTAGCCTAGACATCAGGGCTGTTTGGACGGCTATTAGACATCTTTTAAACGCAAAATTGCTTGCTGGGTTGTTAGCAACCACCTTTTACAAGACACATAAAAATTTTAATCACAAAGGGGAAAATACAGATGTATTTTATGTTATAGAATAAAACGTGAAAATATCTTGAGCTTGTGTTAGCTCTCTATAGAGCTTAACTTGTGTAGAACCCGGACATAACATGCAAAACAATTTATATTAGCATTGCTTTACGTGAGTGTTAGCTTCAAAGAGTAATTTAACCGGTTACTCTTTGCATCTACATGTGTAGTTTTTATCCATCATGCATTGTGGATTCTACAGCCACAAGCCAACACCCAAACCAACACCCATCCCTCCCTGGTAAGATGGGGGGCAGGGGGCTCCAGGTCTGCGAGGAGTTTGAGAGGGAGCAGTCTGGAGCCAGCAGCCTGATGCTGGGGCTGATAGTGGGCTTGTCCCGTCGTCTGGCTTCAGCGTGGCTCCTCTCTCCTCAGCTGCCTGCCTCTAAACACAGTCCTGTTTACAGTGAGGCTTGACCTGGGTCAGGACAGATAACCATCGCTCCACTGACATAATGGGCAATCCGCATGGAAACCATTTTTGTCTTATGGAGAGGAATGCAATACGGATAAGGGGGAAGCTAAGAGGAAGAGATTAAAGTTTGGAGGAAGTCTTTGAGAGAAGTGAGACTCTGTAGGGCCAAGACACACGTGAACATTTCCGACTTTGCCACTTGATAGGAATGTGTCCAATAGCACTGATTTGCTATGCTCTCAGGGACTATGAAAATAAAACTAAGACCTAATATTGCTGTCAACAAGTGTCTCATTTGTGTCTATTTTTTATTTCTCCAAATTAATTTTAGAAGAAACATTGTGACATTGAGACGAAGCTAAATTGTCTACTAAATCTCTTGAACTATAAAAGAGCAGCCCCTAAGCAATAAAATGTTCCTCTCTTTGGAATATATAGGCAAAAAAGGGTGTTCACACTTGGCATGTTTGGTTCAATTAAAATGAACTCTGGTGCAATTACTCTTAGTGTGGTTTATTTGAATAGGCATGAAAGCCATCTGAACCCTGGTGTGCACCAAACAAGGGACCACTGACCACTGAAAAGATGGGTCTCGTTCTGCTTCCAAACGAACTTGGTTCGAAAAAAAATTTGAACGCAACATGGACCAAAGACATGTAAACTAAACAAAAACAGGACATGATGTCACAAGACTCTAGACGAATGCTCAAGCATACCTGTTTTTTATCATCATAGTCGCGATGTTGCTCATCAAAGTTTGGTACAGGCATCAGAACCGCGTCTCCTCGCAACAGATCTTAGTTTGTGTGTGACAGAGGGATCCCTGTCGCTGTTTTGACTCCTTCACACATTTCTTTATGAGTTCTCAGCTGGTCAAAATACCATCATATGTAGGCTACGGACATACAACGAGCGCATTTAGCCCAGCACACAGCATTGTTTTGGATGTTCGGTAAGTCTCAAAATATACGTCATAAAAGCCGACCTAACAGGTTGTGAACATATCCCTATGCCTTTAGTTTTAGCATCTTTAGGTTCAGTGTTAAAATGCTAATGTGAACACTTAGCGGACCAGGACTACATTTTTATTTTTGGTCCGGACCAAACAAACCAAGGGAACCGAACTACAAGTGTGAACACACCCTGAATTATATAAAATACCGGTGAAGTGCCCACTGAAATCAACATATAGGGTCTCATGGGTTTGGCTTAAATTTATACAGCCGCAAAAATGTGAGAGAAAAAAATGTCAGAACGAAGCAGAAAGAGTGATTGAGAAAAAGACAAAGGAGAAACAAATAGATCTAAATATAGACAGAAAGTGAGGGACCAAGATGCGGGCAGCAGAACAGAGTCGCTCCTGCTTGTGGTCTCACCCTCTGGTTACAAGAGTCTGGGTGGTCCACACACACACACAGGCCCTCAATTTCCCTCAGCTCTTAATTCGCTTGTCGTGGTTTTCTCCACAGGCCAGACTCTGGTTAGCCATCACCACTGCAATGCGTCACATAATGACAGCAATTTGCGGTCGTGAAGGGAGAAAACGAGAAGACAGAAAGACATGAGTGTACTACTCTTTTCGTGGAAGACTGAGCCACAAATATCTGAGAGTGAAGGAATGGGTGAATCAAGTGGATGAGGAATAGATAAAAAAATTATGTGGAAGGACAGACAGACATGTGGCTTTGTTTCACCATACTTTTGTATATGCTATTAAAATATATCCATGAGACTGCATATCAGGACTGTCAAAGCTGTCACAGAGAACGGTTTGAATTCAAACTACTAACTGAGATGAGGCTACTAGCCACACAATGTATAGTTTTCCATGACTTAGCATCATTCTCTATTTCGTTCAGCTCAATCAGGCATCAAATGCCTCAGAACATGCTGATCCACATGTCATAACTTTCTGAGAAGACTAGAAACTGATCTGCTGCAAGTCTTTGCGCTGAAATACAGTGCACAAAGTTTTGCACAGCAAAATCCAATCTTTGCGCTGAAATACAGTGCACAAATTTTCGCACAGCAAAATTCACTCTAGTCCGTTTAGTCTCTAGAACAGAGCCCTTGAGGTCCACTGTCCTGCAGGGTTTCCCAGACAGCAACATAGTGTCGGCCCAGATCCGGGCCACATCTCGTACATGACCTCAAGGCTAGATTATTGTAATGCTCTACTGGGTGGTTGCCCTGCACGCTTAATAAACAAACTCCAGCTTGTCCAAAACGCAGCAGCTCGAGTTCTTACTAGAACCAGGAAGTATGACCATATTAGCCCAGTTCTGTCAACACTGCACCGGCTCCCTATTAAACACTGCATACATTTTAAAATCTTGCTAATTACTTGCAAAGCATTAAATGGTTTAGCTCCCCAGTACTTGAGCGAGCTCTTAAAGCATTGTACTCCATCACGTCTATTGTGGTCTCAAAATTCTGGATTTTTTTAAATCAGTTAAATGATTGTTAGGCTGCATTAACTAGGTCAGCCGGAACCGAGAACACTTCCTATAACGCCCAATGTACTTGTTTACATCATAAGAAGAATGGCATCTACGTTAATGTTAGTCTCTCTGTTTATCCTGAGGTTTACTGTAGTCAGCCGGATCCGGGCCGTATCCAGATCAGATGGTGGACCTGCACCTAGGAATGACCACAACGCATCCCTGAAGTGTCTGCAGAGGTTGCGTCAACTAGACTCTCCCCTGTGAAGGCCTCATCGACACGACATCCAGTGGAACTGATCCTCAACAAACCCGTCTCCTGCGTGATGACTCCAATCTTCAACCAGATGGAAATGGACAAATATTCTAAATGTTTCGATCCAATCTGACTTCTGACCTGTAATGTTTGCCTGAATCATAATCATACACTGTTCGTTCATTGACCAGAGGAGAACTGGCACCCCGACTGAGTCTGGTTTCTCCCAAGGTTTTTTTCTCCATTCTGTCACCTGATGGAGTTTTGGTTCCTTGCCATCATCGCTTTTGGCTTGCTTAGTTGGGGAAACTAAATATTCAACTATATTACTGATCTGTCTGCATTGACACGATTGTATGAGAATTGAACTGAGCTGGATGATGACATCAGTGTTTTCTCCAGAGCGGCTGTACAGCCGAAACAAATTGTGTTGCATTATTTTCCTGTTATCACTGTAAAGCTGCTTTGAAACAATCTGTATTGTAAAAAGTGCTATTTAAATAAAGGTGACTTGACATGTGGATTCCACGGATACCAGATGTGGGCCGGATCTGGGCTGACACTATGCTGCTGTCTGGGTTAGGCCCATCCCAGATCAAACTTGCCTATCTGTAATTTTCTAGTAGTCCTAAAGACCTTGATTAGCTTGTTCAGGTGTGTTTGGTTAGGGTTAAAGCTAAATTCTGCAGGACGGTAGACCTCCAAGGTCGGAGTTGCCCACTCCTGTTCTAGAATGTCACTGGGAATGGGAACTGGAAATGTCACTGTCTGAGATATGTCTTCACTAACAATGTTTTTTTACAGAGTCGTGATTGAACCCACATGAACGGCATGGCTAGATAGGTGTGCTATAGGGTGTGCTCCAACACATGCAGCATCTTTACATCTATAAACGCTTTTTTTTGTTTAAGGTACTGGGCACTCTTTGTAATTAATAATATCAAAATTTGCATTGATCTCTATCCTGAACTTTAGAATATTTCAAGCCTAGTTCTCCAAGTCATGTTTCAGATATAGTGACTATATACAAGTGACTTTTGTGCTGCAAAGAGAGTTAAGTAAATCACACATGTTTTCATTTTTATGATGCATTCAACATGTTCCACTCGCCATTCATCTGGAACGCCTGATAAATCATTACAAGGTCGAATCTGTAGTTCTGTTCATTCTTCTACAAACAAAAATTCTTTTTGACATACATGTTTACACTAAACCACTCTGACCAGCTTCTGGGAGAGATGCAGAGAGGTGGAGGTTGAATGTAAAGAACGCATGGTGCCAACATTCATGTAAAAGACAATCTAAAATACAGTCTCTTCAACATCAAGGTGACTGTATCTCATTTAATATAATACGCAAACTCAACAATTACTCCCTTTTTATATAGTAAAATAATCAATCAACTGCATTAACACCAAAAGAAGCTAAACATATCCAACATCTCTCTACATGTTAAGACTATTTGCCACCTCCTGAAAACTTCACTCTCTAATCAAGTATCAAAGAGAACATCTTTCAAAGCCTTTTCAAAGCAGGAGTGCGCTATTTAATGTGTTGCCTAGAGAGATGATTATTGCAATAAATTTCCTGGTGTCCCCAGTGGCGAGCAGCTGAGGCAGCTGCAGGTCGGGCAGAGGAAACGCCCTCTCTGTCTATCCTCTTCACTGGCTGGAGTTCACCCTGTCCCTGGAGCTCCCGGTCCTGAGCCTCCAAAGAAGATGCACAAGATGGTTTGCTGGACTTCACAAGACATCGGCAGCCGAAATGCTGCTTGCAGATAAAGATTGTTCGATAGGCACGTTTTTTCCATTGACATTTGCTTTTGTTTCCCTGCTGTGCATGAGTTGGGAAACTTAATATGCATGTCAAAGCCAATGGAACACATTGAAACATAAATTTCAGATGGTGACCTCAACATCAGCTCTTATTCTTTTCATTTATTTTCATCAGATATGCTGGGAATATTTTGTCTCAAGTCTCAAAGCAGGACAACTGTCCACATTCAATGTGGCAAATCATCTGTAATGCCTTTTCGCCTATACCTTTGATGTACGCCAGCAGTTTGGCAAGTAAGAACATGCAGTGGTTTTAGTCATAAAGGATTGTACCTGCACAGGCCGCAAGGTTCATGCCTGCAACAGAGTATCTTAATGGCATTATTGGAAACTGATCACATTCATTTATCAACTTTAGCATTTGGAGATGCTACCTTCAACTTGATAGTACACTAGCACTCAATCTTGTTTAACTTTTCGGGCACACATCCAAGTAGGCCTCTTTCATCCATCTGGGTAAGAATTCTGAGCTGAAGTGTTCTGCTTATTACAAAAAATATATATTTTATTTTAAAGATTTTTCCCAGTTACTCTTAAAATGCAAGCTATGCTTTCTTTTGCACAACACAGTGTAGCAATAAACAAAGTTGTGATGTTCAAAGATCTTATTTACCATGTTCCCTGATGTGTAGATTTCTCATAGTTTAAGGACGCCACCTGCATTTCGACATGTGCATGTTTATGACGCAGTGGGCACTAATGGATTTGTTTGGACTGTAGCTGTACTTCTTTCAGAGATGAGCAGCTGCGAGTGACTCTGGTAAGTCATGCACACCTCATGGCTTCCTTCTTAAGCAAGCTTTCTATCATCTTTTACTGCTCGACACAATGCCCTGAATAAACCAGAAACGTCCATCAGAAATGTCCTAACTAGATTGTGATGCGAGATGCGAGAAATGTCCAAAACAAGAAAAAAGTGTCACTCCAACTTGCATTTTTGTCTCATTATAAAATGTTTTCAGATACTGCACCAAATAATTATGGTGCAAATGTTACTCCGATATTGAGAGGGAAGCAGGTTATGTGATTCCCCTTTCCTAGTTTGGTGAGGAAACCTCATATAATCCTGATACATAGATAGTAACCAGGATTCAGCCAGTAATCATTCCTGATGCAAGGCACAGCCCTAAATAGTTCAGATAAGGAAAAATTTAAAATTCCTGCTTTGAGCCTGCCTCTGTTTGGCTAGCGATCCTTCCTGGTCCACATATTGCAATCTGGGATGAGTTGTATATTCTCAATGCAGCAAATGTAAGCAAACTAATTAAAAAAGCATTAAGGGGGACTGTGTAAGCTTTAAGCTGTATGCATGTAAAGTAATCTATTTGGAAACTCTAAAGGTTTCATTTGAGAAGACGGCTTCTCACATATGTGGATCCCAAGCATCTCTGGATGGGAAGTGACTGGTGTCGCTTCTTTATGGTTAAGATCATAAATCTGAAATCTGAGCTTCTGTATAAACCATTTCCACTTAACGATCAGTATTCTGGGTTTCTTCTTTCCCAGCCTTTGTCCTCCCTTAAGGTTTCCAGTGGTGTTCGAGGGGGTGAAAACATGTCACCTCAAAAGAACAGTTTATAGCTTTTGTCATATCCAAAGAGCCGATGGTGAAATGTGGCTAAGGACTTAACCGCAGGTTAAGAATCCCCCACACAGACCCCTATAGAAGTCTGCGATGGATTGTCAAGTTTGCCCAGGGGCTGATTTATGAACCTCTGACATTGAAAAGGACAGAATCCACACTTTACCACTCATTCAATAGTTATTCCCTCACCAGAACCCACAAGACAATTTTATTCCTTAGAGGTTGCTCTTTCATAGATCAGGAGCATTCTCACTTAGGTTCACTTAAAGGGAATCTATTAAGCAAAATTCACTTTTACATGGTGTTTGAATTTCTGGAGTGAAAACGAACACTTCATCTTTTCTATGATGTACAATAAACTTCATAAAACGTATCAGTAAAGTTTGGCCATCATTCAGACGGTATAACAGGCTTATACTAATAGTGGATAAAACCAAAATGACAACATAATTTCTAACCGTAATTAAACTAAACTATACATGTTCTATCGCCATGCAACATATATTCTCTGGCTCTGTAGGCATCATTGTCATTGTCTACTGACAGTTTCTGACATTTTCTGTGAGTGAGATAGTTCTTGAACTTCTGTGCTCTTCTTGAAAGAGGGCGGGGAACAGCAGCTCATTTGCATTTAAAGGGACACACACAACAACGGCACGTTTTTGCTCACCCCTCAAAAGTGCCAATTTGAACATGCTATAAATTTTTTTTTAGCTAAAACTTTCCATACACACTTTGGGGACATCAGAGACTTATATTACATCTAAAAAAGGGGCATAATAGGTCTCCTTTAAGAATCAACTTTGTCACAGATATTTTTCTTAAAGTTCCACCGGAGACAAATGAGACCATTCACATTCAGTCAGTAAAATGAGAAATGTTTGAGTACATTGAAATTTCATACTTATGGACAATACCAAAATCTGCCATCATATGTGTGCATAGTTTGCAAACATTTCTAAAGAAAATTCTCCTTTTGTTCTCTATTTGATTTGATTGTTGTCTCGAACGACTTGATTCCTTCTTTCCTACAAAAACTAGGAGGAGAAATGGCACGTCTTAATTACAAAGATGGATCAAGAACTCCATTTAATGACCCAAAAGAGAAGTTAGTCTCCAACATTGTTGATAATACAATCTATGATACATAGTTGACCATGTGACCAAGATCTACATCTTTGCAATCCTACACAATACTCTTGGGGGTTTGTTCTTTAGGGTTGGTTATTCTACCGTGCGCTGAGTTTTTAGTAGATTTGGGTCTTCTCCTCCAGCTCTGGATCTATTTAAAGATGTTCTGGAGATGAGGCAGTCTGCGGTAGGTCCACTGGTTTATTTATCCTGCATGGGCTCTGACTATTTTCGGGCTGACTTCACAGGGCACTAATTGCTCTCGTTTCACTGTTAGGTAACGGGAAGAGAAGGAAATGAACAATCACTCCCATGTTTGTTTGAGGGTGAGGTTGAGTCTGCGACTCCGTATGTGTACTAGCTTGTACACAAATGGAGTTGTGTCTTAATGACAAGACATTCTAAATGGAAAAAAAAAATGCGCCCAGCCTGTTTTTTGTTTATTTGTTTTTCTTTCCATTCAGCCTTTCTATCCGGAATTTGAATTGAGTAACTGAGGAATTTATGAAAGAATGTGTTGTTTTTTCCTCTACGAATTGCGTAAAGACCATTATATAGTAAAGACATAAAATGAGGAATTGAAAAAAAAGTTTGTTGTCATGTATAACGAATGTGATTTGGTTCTGCAAGTAGGGTCATAACACTCTGTGTAAACATACCTCTGTCTGTCTTACAGCCTGGAGGGTATGTTGTACATCCTGACCCCTCTCACTCACTCACTACATTGCACATTGGTGTGGCAGATTCCTATGTCTGTTTGAATTGTCCAATGCTCTGAAAAGATCAAACTCCCTCCCCATTGCCTTGTCCATGACCTGTCCTGACATACAAAGCAGGTAAACAGGCCACTGGGGTACCGTGAGTTGAGATCTACGGTCAGAAGCCTTCTTCCCACTTCTACCAGACGTAATACATTACTTTCACCTGCTTCTTGCTTCGGTCATGAACCAATGCCGAAATTTCACCCCGGCAAACATGTACGTCTCTGTAAACTTCGTCAGCTGGAAGTTTTATTAAACTCACCATTCCAGATACCCCGTTGATATTTGAAGCCTCATTTGAAAAAAGTTTTCATTCTCTTTCTCTGAGGAACAGTCTGCGAGAACGCCAAATTTGTCCATGTGTTTCCTATATATTTGTTAACTTTTGAGTACTTATTGGAGACTCTGGGTTTTGGTAATGGACTGTTGATGGGGGTACACATACAGCAACATAAATCCACCGGAGCACCTCTGCTGTGATGTTATTCCTTAGCACTTTGCTCTGCGTGAGTCCCGCTGCGTTGCTTTGCAGTGGAACCATAAGCATCAAAGCTGTGAGTGATTGTCCGTGCAGTTTATCTGCTAGCACCCCCTGAGGGATCAGTCTGCAAACTTACCACATTATAAAGCTCAAAGTGTTGACCACTGCCAGGATGAAAAGACCATTATCACCCTGTTTCATTGAAGAGCTTAGGTGGTTAAACTGAGAGGACATTAGAGCCCTTGGAGCCATTTAATGATGCAAGCTGCCAGAGTTGAATTCACTCGGATTCAAAAGTGCGTAAACAACCCTGAAGGTCTGAGGCCCGATCTTGAAAAGGCCTTCTTCTAAACTCTGTGCTCACCCAGCAAGCAATAGCTGTCATTTCACCATCTCGGTTAACTATAGTCCCGATATAGTCCGGCTATGAGTAACCCACTTCTAGTCAAAATAACCTTGAATTTGGTTACATGTCGTTTTTGCCAAAATAACTTGCGAGATGTATGATATCCATCATGTAAGAAAAGTCAACAGTGATTACAAGGCGTTTGGTTTCATTTCTTTGACATGTTCTATGCGTTGATAAATAGTCGATTTTTGGGCTATGGTTAGACGTCTATTACATTTTCACAGATAGCCCAAATTTTTGTTTTAGCCTAGATGTCAGGGCTGTGTTTGGACGGCTATTAGACATCTTTTAAACGTAAAATTGCTTGCTGGGCACTTTTCACTAAAGTTTTTACCATTTTTATTGACAGCACAGAGAGGGGAAAGGAAATGATACAACAAAGTGATCGGGCAGTAGGCTATGTGAGCAATATCCTAACTTCTCTTCTCAGTATGAGCACTATGTAGCAACTACTATGTCACAGCTCTAAAAGGGAAAGATTCGTTAAAACATGCACTTAGTCATCAAGAAATCAAAACTGAAAAATTACCATTTTACTGTGGACAGCACTTCGGGTGACCCGAGTTCGAACCACGACTGGTGATCCTTTCTCGATACTGCCATCTTTCTGTCTCACACTTTGCTTTCTGTGAATGCTCTACTGCCCTGTCCCAATAAAGGCAAATTAATTAATAAATGTATGATTATATAGCTTGCTCCTAAATCTTTTTTTTCCCCTTTTGGATAAAGTCCTGCCTAATTTTGCTCATTGAATATCCATATTTATTTATAAATACATCAGATTATGGAACTAAAACAGCATTTTATGTTGAATGAGCTAATATTCAAATGTGTTGCGTAGTTATGTGACATAATTGATAAATGTACATAAAATTTGTTCCAGCTGTATGTAATATTTGTTACATCATGACTAAGGTGTTAACTCTTCCTGTTTGACCCTTAAAATATAAATCACTGGTCAAAAGGGCTGCAAATAGATTTATGGCCCTAAAATCAGATAACACAACACACTTCAGAACTTGAAGGCATCTTTCACACACTCGCTCCTTTCGTGTTTCTGACTCTAAAAGGTTTCAAGGCCAAAGCACTGGAAGTTGAGGCAGGCCAGTAAGCGAAAACATGTGTCTGCAGCCCTCAGCTCGAGCTCAACATTAATTTGTGTTTGTGTAGAAAATTGCCCTGAGAGAGATGAAAATATATGGCCCTTGGCTTCTGGGAAAAGGCTGACAGCTTTGAGGTTTGAGCTGGTTGTATGATGATGTTTTAGCTGGTTGATGCTTGTACTCATCTTCAGTTGAGATAACCTGGTTTCAGTAGAGCTGACATTTTCAGTGTTTTCTTGGAATGGAAAGGGTTTTATCTTTATTGCAGTTATTTAAACATTGGGTTTGCCCTGCTTTCCTAATATACATGAACCAACTGTCAAAAATAATTTGATTGTGAGTATATTGTTTTTAGCTTAAACATTCTGCTTCAAAATATGTATTATTATTTTTTTTTTAAATTTAACCAAACGAAATATACTAAATATTGGTATACTACTGGGCTGTTGAATACTTGAATCTGATTGGCTGACGAACATTCTAAGGTGTGCAATTATTTTCAGGGAAGCGCACAGCTAAATTTCCAGCAGGTCTTGACCGCATTACAGTTCCATATCACTTCGCCAGGTGATTTCAGTTATTTCAAAGGTCCTCACAGCCGACAACAGCAAAACCAAAACCCACCACGACACTCACCAAGTAAATAAATATAGAAAACTATAGGATAAAAATGACAAATTATTTCCATGTTTTTTTACCACAGAATTACGTTTCATTATGTACGGAAAGCACATACTCTCTTTCTCCTGCTTTCTCTCCCACTCAAATGCACACACACATACAGTACAGACACACACTCGTGCAGAAACGTGTTATCAGCGCTGCTTTGATGATTTTATCAGTAAAATAGTTTAGCAAATTAAAAGCTACATGACATTTCTCACTAGCGAGGTAATAGCGGTGCTGTTCTTGAAGCAGATAAACTTACAGTTTCGCTATTAGTAGAGACGCTGGTGCTGAACACTGTTGAGAGACGCACAGACTCAGGTAATACACGCACTTAATCTCTCTCTCTCCCTCTAATAACTGCATTAATAACTGCATTAGTCTGCTATCAGTGACTCCGTTACAGCTCTAAAATGACGTTTTGGAATTAGCAACGGAGGAGTGAGATTAGATGCGTAAGAAATTAGTCCTACACACAAGAGCGTTTTAAAGACAAAACCTGACAAATGTCTTGAATTACGACATTGACTCCGATCTGTTGAATTATTAGAAAATGATGCACACCTCGGGTTAAAGGCTTAAAAACAACTTCTATCAGCACCTGTTTTGAAAGAGCATTATTCTGCTATTAAGAAAGGCTAAATGTTGATTCTTAAAAGTATAGCTCACTGCAAAATGGAAATTGTGTCATCATTTACTTAAAGGAACAATCCACCTTTTTTGAAAATAGGCTCATTTTCCAACTCCCCTAGAGTTAAACAGCTGAGTTTTACCGTTTTCGAATCCGTTTAGCCGGATCTCCAGATCTGGCGGTAGCACTTTTAGCATAGCTTAGCATAATTCATTGAATCTGATTAGACCGTTAGCATCTTGCTCAAAAATGACCAAAGAGTTTCTATATTTTTCCTATTTAAAACTTGACTCTTCTGTAGTTACATCATGTACTAAGACCGATGGAAATTGAAAAGTTGTGATTTTCTAGCCCATATGGCTAGGAACTATACTCTCATTCCTGCATAATAATCCAGGAACTTTGCTGTCGTACCATGGGTGCAGCGTCGCAATGATATTACGCAGCGCCTGAAAATAGTCCACAGCTAGGTAACTTCTAACGTGACCGGCACGTGTAGTTGCACAGTTAAAGACTTCAGATGCAAAAGCCTCTAAGTCCGTCTGACGTTTTTCTTTAAAATAAGCATTTTTGTCAGGCTCCTAAGTATAGGTTTCTACCCAATTACCAGTACTTCTGAATGGACTGAGGCTGGGATTTAGTGGGTTTGAAGTGAAAGTATTTTATGAACGTATACTATATGCGGAGAGCATTCACTAAGTATCGTTATCTCATTTTTGACCGAAGTGGCTTTTAGAGGCTTTTGCATCTGAACTCTTCAGTTGCAGCCGGCAAATTAGGTAGTGGATTTACCTGTGCGATTAGCCATGGTTCTGTGCGTTGTAAAGGTTTGAATCTGCCCTCCTCCTCCCTTCTGCCCCAGTCTGTTCAGCCATACTTTCTTGCCTTTCACCTTCCAAAAGCTCATCTTCAGCTGAAATAGATACGGTTCAGGATCTGCACCAAAGTAAATGGCCGTTTCTCAACAGGCGAGAATGTACTTGTTTAAAGCTCAAATCTGTGGTTTATTTATAAAGAGAGCGCCTATTTGAAAATTTGATCTGCCGTTTTTAGAGTTGTAAGATCCAGTCGACCACCGGGAGCTCAGTGCTCATTAACCCCGGCGAGAGCAGCCTTTCCTAGGCTAGACCTTCTGCCGTTTGCCGCTGGCTCTGATGTCTCTGTAGTGGTTAAACATGAGATATAATTCATCTTGTCTAACGGGCGATCTTTGGTCTCATTAATCTATCATTTATTCCCTGGCTATTCGTTTTGGCTGAGGGCAAAGTGAAGTTTCATTTATTTATTTTATCATTAAAACTGACATTTAACAAAAAGAGACTGGGTTGTGTTTTATGTCATGTTTAATTTTATTACAGTGAAGATAATCATATATGCACACGTATTGCGTGAACCACATATTAATATATTTAAAAAAAAATTTTTTATGGAAATGAAAAGAGGCAGGGTTGTGTTTTATATTTTGTTTTGTTATAAATATATGCAGTAAAGATAATCAAGAACACTGCTGTTCCGTTTGCAGAATTACCAGACTTCCTCTGGAGTTCGTTCTCCTGAGTCGAACTTGGCAAGTCTGAACTAATAAGGACCCAAGTCTGAAGTTTGCGTACTTGGTTTTGAGAAACGGCCAATATCTTCTGAATCGTCTCTCACAAACGTCTCCATGGTTACAAGGCACGCTCCTTGTGCAAGCAGGTTGTCACGTTGGTTATGTTGATGGAAGTTAGCCTATTTTCGCCTATTTTCGCATAATATCATTGCGCCGCTGCACCCATGGTATGGCAGCAAAGTTCCTTGATTATTATGCAGGAATGAGAGTATAGTTCCTAGCCATATCGTCTAGAAAATCACAACTTTTCATTTTCCATCGGCCTTAGTGCACTATGTAACTACAGAAGAGTCAAGTGTTAAATAGGAAAAATATAGAAACTCTTTGGTCATTTTTGAGCGAGATGCTAACGGTCTAATCAGAATCAATGAATTATGCTAAGCTATGCTAAAAGTGTTACCGCCAGACCCGGAGATCGGCTGAATGGATTTGAAAATGGTAAAACTCAACTGTTTAACTTTAGGGTAGTTGGAAAATGAGCCTATTTTCAAAAAAAGTGGATTGTTCCTTTAACCTTATAAAACACAACAGAAGATATTTTGAAAAATGTTTCAACCGGGGTTTTTGTTGTTTATTCAATGAAAGTCAATGGGGTTCTTTCGCAGAAAAAAGAAAGCCAAACCGGTTTGAAAAAGACATGTCATGGTTTAAGTCTGTTTGTTACATTTTGAGTTTGTTTCTGATCTGTTTTCCAGTTCTGTGAATGTCTGTGTTTCTAGGTTAGTTTGTTAATTAGTTCAGTTCTCTCACTTTCCCAGCCTGTTTGTCACCATGGTCACTGATTGATTTAGTTTTGTTCAGGTGTGTTTAGTTAATTATTTGCTGTCTATATAAGTCCTGTGTTTCTTTCAGTACTTTGTCAGTTCTATGTTGTGTTAGGTTAGGTTGTTCTGTTCATCTTTATTGTTTCTGAGTTCTATGTTAATAAATACTAAAACTGCTTGCATTTAGATCTGCATTCCTCCTTCATTGCAACCAGCCGTGACAGCATGAGGGTGAGTAAATAATTTTTCAAGTTCAAAACAGCATCAGCCGGGTCAAAATGTATGATATTCACAAACTTTCGACCATGATTGTATACATCTGTGCATTGATGTACTGTGATCATATGCAGTCAAAATATATCTGATGTGCTGCATCTTAATGCATCAACACTGCAGGCTTTTTAGATCTTGTAGATAGATCAACAAATATAAATCGATCAACAGATAGAGTGTGTGTGTGTTTAGGAATGTGCATATGAGTGTTATTTATGTTAGTGTACAGAACAGCAGTCTCTAACTTTTCCTTGTCTGATGTTCCTCAACATCCACTCCTGTTGAAACCAACAGAAACAAACAAAAACCAGTGCAAAAACAGACTCTCTTGGTGACAGACTTTTTCCGCGCCCCAGGGCACCTGTTGTCCCTAATGGGCTTTCGCTGCAGAGCGAGACAGGACAGGCATTTAATACTGGCAAAATGTCCAGCGCTGCTGCCTGCTTTCTCAGTAGCGCGATCACACAGCTCCCACTTGTACTTTGCTTTTCACTCCATGAACAGTTTTAACTCAATTTAATGTTAAGCAAGACCTGCCATGCATAAAATGATGGAGAGTATCTGTTTGTTGCTTATTGCATGTTGTTTTCTTAACATGATTGTATTGTTTATTGAGGTTTGATTGTCTTGTCTAATGTCAAATATTTCAGATCCACTGCACGAGCAGTTTAAAGGGATAGTTCACCCAAAAATGAAAATTCTGTCATTAATTACTCGCCCTCATGTCGTTCCAAACCCATAAGACCTTCGTTCATCTTCAGAACACAAATGAAGATATTTTTGATGAAATCCGAGAGCTCTCTAATCCCTCCATAGACCGCTATTTAATTAAAACTTTCAAGGGCCAGAAGGTAGTAAAGACATGGTTAAAATAGTCCATGTGACTCCAGTGGTTCAACCTTAATTTTATGAAGCTTCGAGAATATTTTTTGTGCGCAAAAAAACAAACAAAAATAACGATTTCTTCACGTCTGTGTCAGTCTCCTACGCTGTTGATGTAGTGTAAACAGTCCAGCACTTCCAAGTTACGTCAGAGCTACGCCAGAAGAAATTGTTGGATAAAGTCGTTATTTTTGTTAGTTTTTTTGCGCACAAAGTATACTCGTCACTTCATAACATACATGTAATACATGTAATTAATGACAAAAATTAAATTTTTGAGTGAACTAACTCTTTAAGTTTCAAAACACCAAAATAATTTCATGACAGAACTTATGGGTCTTTGAGGGAAATTTATTTTCAATCAGAAGAGGGAATCAAGTGGGGCAGCTGGGATGACACATTGAAGATTTAAGCACTGGTTGCTAGGCAACTATACATCCCATTATTAAAAAATAATAATAATAATGCAACAATTGGCCACAGACACTTCATGCATTTAAAGTTTAGTGAGTTTTCAGTAAAGGGATTAAAAGTTACAGCTGTTCAAAGTGAAATATGTTCTAATGCAAACACTTTTTCTTGGGTTCTCTAAAAGTTTGACATGAAAAAAGACGACCGATGAATGAGCACTTTCAGTAAACGCTGTCAGAAGAACAGAGCTTTCTTGCAGAACGGTCCCCGTCGTACTTAAACACACACTTTGACATCTCAACAATGACACGCACATCAAAGCTCAGTCAATATTTACATCAATCTGCTCTCCTCCGGTGAAGAAAGAGAGAACTGCATTTGAAAGACTTCTGCTGGTCTGATCTACACAGACTCATAATGAAGGGGGGGGGGGGATCAAAGTCTTTACGAAGGAATCTGAAGGAATCAATCTGACCAAAATAATCTGTGGATATTCAATGAACACAAAGTTTTACTAGTGATACTGTATTAATTTTGTTAAGACATGATTAGCCCTCATTATATTAATACGATTAGTAGAAAATTATCTGCAGTGTTTAAGTAGGAAATGGACATGTATATCAAATATGAAACTGAATTCATGCAGTATATTGCACAATGCAATAAAATTCCCTACAACATTGGCCGTATAAAAAGAGATCCAATCCCATGCACTTGCAAATGTCTGGAGACACCGCTCAAGACATTTCAATATGTTTGAAAGGTTGCGGTACATGTGTTTGCAATCCAATTCCCAACCATGAGCTACGCTTCCTCCAAAGCCTGAAACACAACTCTCTCCAGTTATTGATTCACGTGAGCTGCACAACGTTTTATGAGCGACCATTTGAGTCCTCCTTTGCGTCATCATTCACAATCAGGGGACATATGGCATGCCTTAGCGATTAGCATGGACTTAAACCCAACAGGCTTCCAGCTGACATGGAGAAACCCAATACTGTACGGAGCGCCCCACTGCATCACTCTACACACACGTTCCCATCAGATACCGCTGCACTGAGAACTGTCACAGGACACATGGGAAACAAGCAGTGCTTTTCCCGTTTGGTAACGAACTGCACGCTCTGTACGGTTCCGCTCGTGCTGAAAGTGTCCCGTTTGGGTCAAAATAGCTTTGCTAATGTGAGAGGAGTTTGTATTACAGCTCTGATTGAAGGTGCACGTCAGCACCAATCACTACAAGACGGATCGCATGCATGTCATACATCCTAAACTGGTGGGTCCAGAAATGGGTTGCAAGTCACAGAGGGAAAAACAGTACTACATTTCAATAATATAACACATCTAATCACATAATAGTTAGGATAGCAAAAATAAATTAAATAATAATGCTTATTAGGTAGCACTTTTTTTTACAGTCCTGTTTCCCATGTACATAATATGTACTTATTATAACTGGGTAATAACTAGGTACTAACCACCTACCCCTAAACCTTACCTTAACTCATGCAGTTACCTTATATTACCAGTACTTTCTTGGGTAAGTACACATACTTAAAATATAAGTCATGTTGTTTTTGGTCATGCCTTCAATTAAACAATGGTATTTAAGTGCAAATGAATCTGTCACTTAGAAGAATCCTCATAAACCATGAACAAAACTACTCAAGATAAAAGAGAACATGCCACAGACTGCATTAAATACAGGTGCACTTGCAATGAGCTTAAATGGAAGACCAACATGTGTTCTGAGAGCACGAAACCACTGATTCTTCACAATTCTCTTGTTAATATGCAGCTCATGGTATAATCAACTAATTTTAATATTATATATTTAATATATAAACTTCTGTTTACTTCTAAATGATCAATAATATTGGCACGGTGTTGGATTTCCACTTGATGTCCTGATGCAAAACCCGTTGTCAGAGTCTGTTATTAACTGTAAGCCTTTCATATCTCCTAAACCCCCTCATTCAGGCATCAAACAATAATCTTGCAGCCAGATATTTAAAGTAATTCAAGTAAACAGTCCACAAGAACTGTTCGCAACACCTGATCGAAGAGGGAGGGCGTACTCACAGGTAAGACGTCAAAGGACTTAGGTCAGTTGGCACACTGGATAGTCCCTGTTCGGAGCAGTCCACGAGCAGTAGGATGCCATCCTCCTCACACTGGCACACAGACGGGCACTGCTTAACAGGCACTGCGGCACCCGCCGGCCCATGAGAATGGGCACACAAGACGGCATGAAGGATCAGTAACACCACCAACATGACAATGACTCCAACTCTTGTCTTTCTGTGTATGATCTCTCTCTTCAGTCTCACTCAGCTGTAGCTCTATTTTTCTGTGTGTATGTGTCTGTCCGCTCTCAGCTCTCTGAAATGTTATCCTAAGCCTCGTCTCTGTAGATTTATTCTGTCACTTCAAACTCCCATGGGTGAATGAGTCAGTCAGGGGCTTACGCAGGTCTTCTCTCTCTCTCTCTAGTCTCATCTCACTTAGGAGACATTCACCTATTGTAGTGGAAGCTTGCAGCACTTCTCTGATTGGCTGGAGCTTTTGGAGGGCGGAGCTGCCCGGCACAGCACTCCTCCTATTTTCTCTTGCGCGCTCTTTCTGCCTCAGGCAGCTGGAGTGGATGGTTGGAAGAAAGCAGGGGAGCCGATCTCTGAGAGGGGGAGAACTGACGGGCAGAGCGGAGATCTCAATTTCACTATGCCTTCCCATCACACCTTTAGATGTAGCACAATCCTTCCTTCGTAACCACTTTTCTACAGCTGCTGAATCCCAGAGTTTCGTGGAAAGTTGCACTAGACCCTGCAACGTAAATTTAGCCGTCAAACACTGACCACTTCTCCTGCTGTTGCCGCTCATATAAATCATATGCGAATATTGTTTCGCTCCATTTCTCTTGGAGCAACGCTTACATGGTGTTTTATAACCCGAACAACAACAATTGAGTTAAGCTGCGGGCTCCCCTCAGCCAAACAAACTACAGATTTACTACTTCACTGTCCCAGCTTGTACAGCGGGGTGTCTCTTTACCGCAAGCGGAATGAATATCCTATACAGAGCAAGAGACATTTGCATGGCTCGTTCGGTGGGTCTCACTTTAACTAGTGGAAGGAACAATGATGAATAGTGCTGTTTATTCAATTGGAAAAGTGGACAATGGAATTTTCCAGATCGCTAGGTGATAAATACTATCTGTTTATGTCTCGAAGGATCATGGGAACTCCTGATCGATTGCCGTCAAGGGTTCCAAGAGTGGCAACAGCTAAATTTTACCTAAACATTTCAGAAAAACACTACAAAGATATACCACAACATACAAGTTTCCAGGAAATGTCCAGGATATTTCCAGAAGCTGTGTAAGTTTTCCTTCAAGAGGTGACTCCAAACATCTGTAAAACTCCTTAAGTACTGTCACTGTGGCCGCATTATCATGCACATTATGTTTCATGTTGTGAATTGTTTGTAAAGAATGCAATATTTGTGTAATTGTGATCATCTTCTACACACTGTAAAGCTGAATAAGTTGGCAAAACTCAAAAAAATGTGAGGCAATCAGTAACATCAAAAAAAATGTAAGTTAAGAAATTTAAAGTTTAAGTTAGCAGAACTTGCAGATTTTTATTTCATACATTTAACTTAAAATTATTAACTTAAATATTTTTAGTAGTGGAAACATGGCTAACTTTAACTAGCCTTGCTGATTGGTAACACAATTGCTTTGCAATATAAAACATTTAACATGTTAACTGTATATCTGTTCTCAAACTAAGCTCATGCTCTACTCTTCCAATCCACCCCAAAAAACCCAACATAACAGAAACTCTTCTAAACTAAGATCATTAACTCTTTCCCCGCCAAACACTGAATTTTCTATTATTTGTGAGAAAACGCTTCCCCGCCAAACACGGAATTTTCTGGGTTTCCGTGTAGTCACTGTTATACGCTAGGGGGCGCTATTACGCATCTTCTGAATGAGTTCAGAATCTCCTGATCAAAACACAGGTGAAGAGGACGCAAAAAAACAAGCGATCGTATGTAAGCAGATGCATATGTAAAATAACCTGATCATCAACATTAAACATCATATAAATCAAAACTATCTAATGTTACTGAAATGTCGACCCAGAAGCTCGACTCAGAAGCTATAGGACTGTGCAAGCATTAGGGAAGTTGATGGACTCGATCTACTCCATCTGTGTTTGATCATCATTCTGAATCTGATCTGGATGTAGTTTTTGACAAAAACATGATTTTCTCAGCTTTTTGTTCAAAATGTTGCTTTTTTTTATATGAAACTTACCCATATTTAAGTGTTGATAAAAAAAGGAATGCATGAAGCTAGAATAAAACAAAACCTCCCACTTAACATTAATAATGCACACACACACACACACACACACACACAAACATTATATAACACTTAATTTTAGCATTTACTTTCTCTTTTTAAGTGCTAGAAATCCCAGCACAGTTTCAGGTAAATTTAAGCTAATTTAAATTAAAAGAAAAAAGTTCATAAAACTAAAAAAAAAAAACAATGAAACCATTCAGGTGACTTAAAATGTGTCAGTTCTGAGAACTCGAAAGAAGAAGAAAGTTCTAAATATTCTAATTTGAGAGTATACTAATGTGTTTAATTTGAGTTGGCTCTACTCAAACCAATGAATAATTGAGCGTTAGGGTTTACAGTGCAGTACTATATGTTGGCATTGGTTTCTGGAAAAGTTCCCATTAGAAATCTTGCGTAGCAGTGCCCAAAGCACTATCCTCTCTTGTTCTGCATCATTCTATTATTTTGTAGCTTGTTTTTGATATGTTCATGTGGGGTCTTGATTGTTAGCGTGACACATTTCCTTTTTGTGAAACTGTGGCCAGTTTCAGAGAATCAAATAACATTAGTGCTTCAGTTGTTTTGCATTAATCTTAGTCATCACATCTGTTTCAAAATCTTTCTTTCTAGGAGCTAATGCTTTTTATGCTTTCAGTGTTACAGTCCAGCATTAGGATCTCCAGCGCTGCTCATTCATCTGATTTAGAGTCATTCACAATGGGCTCAAATGAATTCCACTAATTCATTAAAATTCCTCAGCTGAGCCTATTTTCTGTGGAGCCTTTGTTACATTCCCTCAAAAAAAAAATGAACCGTAGTCATTGATGCACATTATGTCTGCATTATCCACACACACACATACACACCAAACACCATCAAGAGCTCAATTCTCACGCAAAAGCTCATTGCAGTAATTGCAATTTCAATTTATGTCAGTTCAGTTTCCAGTCATATCATGCAAGAAGTGATGAAATGTAAGAGATGCTGAATAAGAAATATTAAATCAATAAAACATGATGATTGCCTATACCCAAAGGAAAGTTTAATCGCTCATTGGATGCTGCTCAGAAGATTTAACGGAGCTCTCATTTACTGTATGTATCAGCTTTTGTTTCAAGTTTTCTACTTAACATTTCTTAGGAGCAATACGATTAGAAGAGTTTTTTTTCACAAGTTTTAAGTGTCTTCATTTATTTCATCTCTAGAAGAAACAATTGTAATATTAAAGATATTTAATTTTTCCTCATTTTTATTTGAGCAATATCTGTAAAAATTCAAAATTATTCACTGCAAAAAAAAATATTTTATTAATCTGTATTTGTCTTGTTTTCTTCTAAAAATATCTAAACAACCTTTAACTCTTTCCCAGTCAAACACAGAAATTTCCAGGTTTCCATGTTTTCACTGTTATACGGTAGGGGGCGCTATTACACATCTTCTGAAAGAGTTCAGAACCTCCTGATCAAAGCACGTGCAAAGAAGATGCAGAAACAAACAATATCATATGTAATTATATGCATATGTAAAATAACGCGATCATCAATATTAAACAGCATATAAATCAAAACAGCCTAATGTTACTGAATAAAATGTCAACTGAGGATGAGCTATAGGACTGTGAAGCTTTGGGGGTGTTGATGGACTCGATCTACTCCACTTATGTTTTGATCATCAGTCTAAATATGATCCAAGATGTAGTCTTTGACAAAAACGTGACTTTTTTTTCCCCCAGCTTTTTTGCTCAAAATGTTTTTTATGAAACACCCATATTGATAAAAAAAAAAAAGAATGCATGAGGAGAGAGGCTCTGTTCTTTCTTTTGATATATTGCATGTTCATATATTCATACACAAAATATTCTGGGGGCCATGACATTTTTGTGAAAATTATCAAAAACACTGGCGGTGTCACATGCTCAGTCTGTTTTGTTCATCTTTCAGTTGTTCTCATCCTGTCACATCCTGTTCCTTTGTCTACGATGTTTGTTCCCATGGTTACCCTCGTTAGTTCATTTGTCCCAGCTGTGTCTTGTTAATTATCTCGTTTCCGTTCACTACTTAAGTTACACCCTCATCTTCAGTTTTTGTCACACACAGTTTCTGCCAGTCTCATGTTAATCTTCAGTACCTATAGAGTAGTATTGCATCCTTCATATCACCGAAGAGTCTTTAGTTTTATCATATTTATAAAAGACAGATACGTTGTACTGATTCTTTCTGAAAACAGCTAAGCTTGTGGAGGCATACAGTGGGTGGAGCTAAAGAGTCACGAGCACACACACACACACACATGATATGCACTTACGCGCCGATTGCCAACAAAACACAGACATTTGATGCAGTTTCACTCACCGCCTGCGGTTTCCACTCGTGACCGGGAAAAAACAAACGCACTTGCAGAACTGCTCCGGAAAAACAAACTACATCCACTGTTTCCTTATCGCTGGGTTATTTGGGAAGCCGAACAAGGTTATCTTTCCCTCACAATCAGAAACACACTTCTTTATTGATATTGTTGATTTCTTGGTCTAAAAACAAAATGGCAGCGCTGTCGACGGCTTCCGTAACCCAAACAAAGCTCATTGGTGGACGTGCTCTTGCTCTCGCTCTGGTTGATGTGCACACACGCTCATCCAGGAGAAGTGCCCATACAAGCAATTCTGCCCTTTAAACTTTCCGAAACTTATTCGAATCCTGAAGGAGTGTATTTGGCTCAGAAATACTCCATCATACGTCCAACTTGTTTTTTTAAACTTTGGCCATGTTTAGCATGAGAATCCAACTCTTTAACAGTATAAATAAGTCAGAATGCATGAAATAGCAAACCCAATATAATATAATTTTTTTTTTTTGGCAGTGCTGCAAGATTGAGGTTTGTGTTTTTCTGTACAACATGAATGAAATCTGCTCTCCCTATTTTTCCTGAAGAGCAAAACAGAAAGAACAAGCAATTCTGAAAAGCTCAGACGCTGAAAAGCAGGGATTTGTGAACAATGTGGCGGCAGTAAAGGAGAAGTTAGACGTGCTGTCACCAAACACAGCTCTGCAAACAGTTCCCACCTCTGGGCACCTGCTCGCTGAGTCGGAGGCCAAAACAGGGTTGGGTTACCTATACGGCTGGAGCTACAGGGACCGCTGGAAGATTTGCCCCATTCCCTGCCCCTGAAGATCAAAGGCCTACACTCCCCTCTCAATCTCATATCCACCCACACACACTCTATCCAAGCATCGGCAATCTTTTAAGGCACAAAAGGGAAGCAGTTACCTGGCTCTCACCTGTCTGAATCTGCCACAGGTTATTCGAGCTCCGTCAAGCACGGAAGTCCATTCAGCGGCTGCCTGATGAGAGGGAGAAACTGGAGACCTGGTTCTACCCACTTACCGAGGCTGGGAACAGACAATTACGGGTGAACGCAGTCATATCTGGCTGCTATGACCACCTGCTTGGTTCACTTGAGGGAACGTCTCAGAAGAAAAGCACACAGCTAGCAAAACAACCCTCAATATTTCTAAGCCTTGACCTTGCTGTGCAACATTCTGGTTAAATTGCTGCAATAGTGATCAAAACGCTACAATGTATCATTTTAAAGTATCTTAATGGGCTTCTGAAAATCGTCCTGATCCTGGACAATATTTCCCAGTAGTATCAGCCATTTCATTGCTATGGAGCTCAGAGATTTATGGCATTGCAAAGGTGTTCTGGGTGGTTGCTAGGGTGTTTCTAAGAAGTTCCAAGTTGTTGCCAGGTCATTGCTAGGAGCTTGCTTCATTGGTGAGTAAGAAAGTAAGCCTGGTCATTGTAAGTGAGAAAGCCTGTTGTTGGCAAGCTCCAGAAACTGCATAAAGCCTATATCAAAAGGAAAATGGCCTAAACGATTCATGACATTATTTATTTGAATAGAATTTTGTTTAATTATTCAAAATGTTTAAATAATATTTAAGCAATATCACACAAGCATTGTACCTTGTTCCAAATAACAACAGTACAACTGTGAGAGTGATGCATTGGTACAACCGTTTTCAACTGCTTTCAAACAACAGTTAAAGTTGCTGTATGTAAGAATGACAGCTAGTGGTTGAAATGGGTACTGCAGTCCACATTCAAAATATTGTTTGTCCCGCCCCCTCCTCCTCGACTCCACGCTCACACAAGTTGCCAGTTTGAGGACACGCAACAGGAACGAGCGCAATTGACAATGGAAGGTGATGAGACTTACAACACACTGTCATTTGATGAGTTGATTTATCCGCGTTTTAATATGCTTCCGTTCATAGAGATTTTTAGATGGATGCCGAGGCTTTTTAGGTCGGGTAGAATCTGCAATCTCTGACCCAGTTTGTTTGCTGGCTTCCATGACAGCAATACGCTGTGTTTACCGCCAACTGGCAACCTGTGGTGTCAAAATACTATTGGGTAAACTGGCAACATGCGGTATGGCACAGACCAAAACAAAAACAGATGCACATTTCAAAGTAAAATAAGTGGCTGTAGCATTGTTTTGCAGAGAAATTTGATTATGAAATTAGATTTTTATTTTTATGCTTTAGTACAGTCAAAAACTTACATACAGCACCTTTAAATAAACAAGAAATTAATATTGAGTGACTTACATGTTAGATATGGTGACCAGATTTCTGATTTCTGAAATAGAAACCAGGGACATGTCCTATTTGAGTGTTCAAAATATCACTGAAATCTCATTTGTTATTAAGAAAGAAAGAAAAAAAAAAAGAATTCACACAATGAAAACAGTTAATAGTAACCACTGTAAATAGCAAGCAGTTCAAAACAATAGTATAACAGAATTATCACTTTACAAAAACACACTGCAAAAAAAATACAACATAAATATATGATAAATAAAAAATGTTATAAATATTTTTTATTTAAGAAAATGGGGACATCTGGTCACCTTAATGTTAGATGGAGTATATTGCAGTTGCTCCACCAACAAAAGTAGTTCCACAGTCAAAGCAGAATCACTGCTTCTCTGAGCAACAGACAGTAGACGTTCCTGAATGAATCATTGTTTCAATGAAATTTGTCACCACCGACTGGCGTAAAGATGTAACCTGAAGAAAAATCGCACCACTAATGCACAGAACGGCGTCTAAACGCACAAGCTGAATAATGTTGTAACGCCTCTCCGCCAATCAAATTCGATTACCGGAACAGTATTTTATCTGTACAAAAATGCTGTTATGTTATGCTGTACGTTTTTTTTTTTTTATACCTGTTTTATTGTCCACCACTTAAAAGTGATACAAACAAGCCACATGATTTGAAGAGTATAAAATATAAAGCAGAACATTTTTGGGTTTTAGGTTTTATTCTAGACACATTTATCTTTTCTCTATTAGAATTGAAATGCTGCTGAAGACATTCACCTGTGAACCTGCACAAGGGTTCATGTCCCAGAATGTTTACCCCAAAGACAGGGAGCTAAATTCAAAGGTTGGCTCACTTGTGAGAATCACATTGACAGTATAAAATACAGTCAGCTAGTATACATGAAAACACATACACGAGTCAGAGCCTGCCATTGAGAACAGAGGAAAGAAAACGATCTTATTTTGGATTCTATTTTAAGTCTTGCCATTGGCACTCCAATTATATAAGCAAAAGTAAGGAGGGGGCATGATTTAAATGGCAATAAATAAGGATGATAAATTATCGATCGTCTCAAAATTTGATTGCTTCAATTATTTCCAGGCAAAGACTTGTTGCACGTGTTACTTTGGGACAAGTCAGACAGGTTATAGTGTTTGAATCTAAACTCTTCCAACGCCTCTGCATCACATTCAAAGTGTGGAAGTAAATATTAAAAAATAAATCAATTCAAGATGTGTTTTTTTGCAGGGACATTTCGTTAAATAAACAGTGGTAATAAGGTCTTTGTGATGGAAATCAAACTTATAAATAGTTGCTATTGTTAGAACCAAACATGCATAGAAGCAAATCGGATAACTAGACAACTAAATAATCTCAGGTGGAAGCTGAGAACCGTAGTAACAACCCAGTGTTTGGCTAGTTTTGGTGTTACCCAGATCCTGGGTCAGACGTAACAACCCAGTGTTTGGGTAGTTTTTGTGTTACCCCGATCCTGGATCATATGTAACAACCCAGTGTTTAGGTAGTTTTTGTGTAACCCAAATCATGGGTCAGACGTAACAACACCGTGTTTGGGTAGTTTTTGTGTTACCCAGATCCTGGATCATACGTAACAACCCAGTGTTTGGGTAGTTTTTGTGTAACCCAGATCATGGGTCAGACGTAACAACACAGTGTTTGGGTAGTTTTTGTGTTACCCAGGTCATGGGTCAGACGTAACAACCCAGAGTTTGGCTAGTTTTTGTGTTACCCAGATCCCGGGTCAGACGTAACAACCCAGTGTTTGGGTAGTTTTTGTGCAACCCAGATCATGGGTCAGACGTAACAACACAGTGTTTGGGTAGTTTTTGTGTTACCCAGGTCATGGGTCAGACGTAACAACCCAGAGTTTGGCTAGTTTTTGTGTTACCCAGATCCCGGGTCAGACGTAACAACCCAGTGTTTGGGTAGTTTTTGTGTAACCCCTGATCCTGGGTCAGATGTAACAACCCAGAGTTTGGCTAGTTTTTTACACACCTCGGGTCATTAGTGACCCTAGACATTTTTTTTACAAAAAAATAAATGAGAAAACAGGCATTCTTTTATAATTGTATTATTTTTTTCTGTTATATTGTTTATAATGAATTGATTGAGGAATACTAAGAAGGTTGATGTCTAACTTTAAAAAATGAATGAGGAGGAGGGTAGTGAATGACGTCCCGGGTCACTAATGACCCGAGGTATGCGTTTAAGGGTTAAGTCACTTCCGTGTTGGATTCAAGAGAGAGACCGGAAGGTTGCCGCTTGGTTCCAGTGCCGCGTTCCACTCCACTTTCAGACATGCACTTGCGAACTTCCCAAAGCACTTTCCCTCAGGGGAATCCTCACCATCATTTTGAAGTGCGTTCCACTTCGTGAAATGAATGAGGGAAGTTTGTATGGAGTCTACTTCATATGTACACTTCAGGCAGCTTCATATACTACAATGCAACACGATTGTGACGTCACCGAATATCGCGTTTAATTTACCCCACCACAAACAACTCTATGATATTTGAATTATTTTTAAAAACATTTAAAACAACCCAAACACACCTATATACATATAGAATGCTGCAGTAAACAATTTCGTAAAGGAAACAAATAAATAAATATAGCTGCAAGCAGCCATTATCGGGGCCAAGCGCAAAGAAGAAGATAAGACATGCCAGCATGGCTGGGAGTGTCAGACCAACTGTAACAATGAGCCATTAAAGACCTATTAAGGTGATTTTAGGCAAAATAGCTGTAAAATATTAAATACAGTCAATAATAATGATTTAATGGTTTATCACTTTCGACCAATAGGTGGCACAGTTACGAAATTGATGTGGTGGGGTCAGAATAAGGGAACAATGAGACATGCAAAGTTTGGTGTCAATATGTCAAAGCAGGGTGTCAATATGGTGTCAATACTTTTATGATTTTTGAACAAACGGTTCAGAAGTTATAAGCAAAAATAGCCATTTTTCATATCTCCGGACCAGTAGGTGGCGCTGCGCCGAAACGCTGTTTTTTATCGAAAACAATTTGACGAATCAACTTGAATTCCATAACTTTTTGTCAGCACTGCCTGATGATGATCTGGTTAAATTTTCGTGTAAATCGGATGAACAGTCTAGGAGGAGTTCGTAAAAGTAGTTTTTTCGGAAAATTCAAAATGGCGGGAAAATTTACATAACGGAAAATGACGTCATAGGATGCAATCGAATCGTCTTAAGTCAAGGAATCAAAGGAAAAAATTTTGTTTCTAATTATTATGGTTCAAAAGTTATTAGCATAAATATGAGTGAAACTTTGGACAGGTAGTGGCGCTAGAGGGAATGAGTTAGAGACTCCAAATTTGGTGTGGTTACTATTGGTACTGACCTCTATCAGTGTACCAAATTTCACAACTTTCCCGCAAGCGGTTCTATGGGCTGCCATAGACTCAAGAGCGGAAGAAAAAGAAGAAGAAGAAGAAGAAGAAGAAGCAGAATAATAAGAACGCCAACGATTTCAATGGGTGCCTTCGCACCTTCGGTGCTTGGCCCCTAATAAGTTAACTCCATAGTGGATTCCAAGTGATCAAGGGCTTAGGACGTTCCAGTTCAGTCCATTGCAAAGGTTCCGCCAGTAGTGGCCACATCCGAGTGAACGAGACGGAGGGAAGTTAGCAAGTGAAGGGAATAATAAAAACAGCGCTGCTACGGTGGAAACGGGACAACAGAGACAGGTCGATTATACTTGAATTACTTCTAAATGTTTACTTCTGATATTTGTTAAACAAGCTTAACCCCTTAGCAGTCAGGTATCGCCGACGGCCCCAGATTACTGTTGTTCAACATTCACTGCTCGTTAAAACATCACACACTTACTTTATCTGGACAAACTTGGTATAATTATAAAGATTAAAGCCTCCAGCTTCGTTGTTTGATCACGGTTTATGATAAAATCAGGTTGCAGTGACATTCATTTCTTAATTTATGTCAGGAGTGCAAAATAATCGATCTGTAATGAACAATATTTTGAATGAAATATCAACAAGAATCAAAAGCCAGTCACGTCTTCCCCGTTTTATTTGTAGTCACATAACGTTACATGCACTAAACAGCATCCGTTCGGGCTCTTAGTCCAAACGTACGCATATTTGGACAAATATAGATTTATTATCAAGTTTGCAAAATATTTCTTCATACAGAATAACAATTCTATTTATTTCTCACTGAATTATGCTGATCTGAAGAGCTAAATGACATTCAGAGCGATCTCTGTGTCTGTTGCTTCCTGCTGCACGTCACTTATGATCTCAGAGCTCTCTCATTCGCTGTACAGCTGTCAATCATCTTACGTGACTCAATGTGACAACAATCCTGCCCCATCTGGTCACGCTGTTCAGTGCACTTCCTCATTCTCATCTCAAAGTTCCTGGATTATTATGCAGGAATGAGAGTATAGTCCCTAGCCATATCGGTCTAGAAAATTGCAACTTTTAATTTTCCGTCTGTCTTAGTACACAATGTAACTATACACATCACAACATATATATAGGAAAATGTTGGCGTTATTTTGTCACTTATTGAGCAGTAGGCTAGATGGAGCCGTTTACCTCCAGTCTTTGTGCTAAGCTAGGCTAGCGGTGGGTGCGTCAGACAGAGTTATGGCACGCAACGGAGATAAAAATGGTATGTATGGACTTATCTAACTCTGGAGGATACGGTGAATAAGCTAAAGTCCCAAAAAGTCGGCGTGTTCCTTTAATTCATGTATGCTAAAAAATACATTTAAAAAAAGCTAGTATTATAGTAAAAATGTATCAACTATGCCAACGGCTATCCGCCGTAAGTTAGTTATTTTAGTCTATAAAGTTTTAAATATGGATATTTTTTTTACACAAATGCGCCACTTTGCTTCAGAAGGCCATTATTAACCCCCCGAGAGCCGTGTGGATAGCTTTTATGATGGATAAATGCACTTTTATGGCCTTAAAAAACGAATCAGCCATTCACTGCCATTATAAAGCTTGGAAGAGCCAGGAATTTTTTTAATATGCTTTTTTTTTTTTTTTTTTCATTTTTGGGTGAACTAACCCTTTAAATCAACCCATTATGCTGGGTTAAATAAACAACCCAATTTGCTGGGTAAAATTAACCCAACCCAACCCAACCCGTCTGTCCTATATTTACCTAGACCTTGGGTTAAAAACAACCCAAATTGGAGTGTAGTATATACACTTTTTTTAGAGTGTAGTATACAGTTTGATATTGCACATTGTTGCATATTGCACATACTACTTAAAAAATAGTCAAGATTACTCTAGTTTTCCTTTCTGAATATAGCATATGTATAGGCGTTTCTGTGATGGAAATTTAGCATGCAAACAGTTATCTTTTCACAACAGCACAGTGGAAAGAGAGGAATGAGATGAGATGGCACTCGTTAGGGTGTGTGGAGCTGTGTTTGGATTCATGCAACAGATATGTACACCGAGAGAGAGAGAGAGAAAGAAAGACACATGTACAGTAAGTGATGATTGTATCTGGCATGCAAGCAGCGATTACAGCTCAGGTGGAATGTTATCAGTGCCCGATAATATTTTACTGTCTCCATTTGAGTTCAGCCAACCAGAACCAGAAAAAAATGATTGACCTGAAAAGCAGAAGGTGTTTGTGTCCATAAATGCGTGTGTGAGAAAGACGGACTTCTTCATCTCTTTCAACATCGAGATCAGAACTAAGAATTATGAGATGCTTTTTGTCTTTATCATTTCAATACTTTGTTCCTTTAAAGGCATTTCTTCCCTAAATGCATTCATATAATACATAGCATCACTGTTGCATATTTGCATATCAAAAGCTAACAAAATATGTGTGGATGTGCTGGTGCATTAATATGACAGCTTTCTTGTGTTCTTTGTACAACATCAGATACTTTTTATTTAAAATAATATCCTAGAGCGCCTCCTAGAGCAAAAGGTAAAGCATGACACTGAAATACAATTAATAGCAAATACATTCTAATTAAAGTTAACATCGTTATTTTGTTTAGTACACAAATAATAACTGAAGCATTTATATCTATAGAGTTATCAGTATTAAATTTGCTTGCCAATAAGCACCTTGAAGTGTCCTTAAAGGGATAGTCGCCCCAAAAATGAAAATGATTTTCATCATTTTCTCAGCCTCATGTTGTTCCAAACCTGTATGAGTTTCTTTCTTCTGTGGAACACAAAATAAGATATTTTAAAGAATGTTGGTATAACCAAACTGTTTTTGTTACAATTGACTTTCATTGAATGGATAAAAAACAGATACATTTCTCAAAATATCTTCTTTTATGTTATAGAAAGCCATAGGTTACAGGTTTGGAACATAGACTGTAAAAATTGCACTGTAGAAAATTGAAGTGAAAATATCACAGAAAAGGTTGTTGTCGTGGCATCAGGGTATGCATGTGCATATGGGCCTGGGCGGATTGGGGGAACACGATTACAACCGAGGGAGCCTGATTCAATAGTGGAGTCGCGGTATCAATTAAGATCCCTCCCATACTGCTCCCACAGACTCATTCGCAAACACCGCTGTCAATCATGACGTCACACCCCATTTTTATAGCATCAAATAACTAAATCCAAACTTAGTGGAAAAACGAACCCTTGAACATATGTCTGCAGGATAAGAACTAACTAAAATGACAGAAAACATCTTTGGAAAAAAAGTTATTTGAAGTGAAATTAGATTTATTAGTTTGGCTTGCGTCCCATTTGATTACATGGAGAGGGCGGAGTTTATGACTTGTACTGCAGCCAGCCACCAGGGGGCGATCGAAATGCTTTGGATTCACCTTTTGGGAGCTTTTCAAAGCGTTGAATCAGCCAATTGCTTCGAAAAATGATTCAGTGTTTCAAAGTGTTCGAAACGCCACACGCTAGTGACCCCTGCTGGTCAGAACAGTGTAAATGCAACAAAAACATGCATAAAATATATCAAATGCAATTAACTAATCATCTAATAAGATTAAATATCAAGTGTCTGTATAATATGTGTTCTTTTATCAATTTCAGGGATTGTT